>JAFEMH010002575.1:0-330078 GCA_022495995.1 Adenophora triphylla var. japonica | reverse complement strand
CGATGAAAGCCAAAGGATGTACCAATCGTGAGTTAGTGACTATTACCGATCTATCCTTGAAGTCCGATTGCCTTAAAGTGGTTCTTCCCGTTTGAAACACCTGGCTTGAGCTACATGGGACCAGATTACCAATGCCTTCACAAGAGAAAAATATAAGACTGACTTGGAATGGGAAACAAATAGGGTTGACCTGCAAACAACGGTGCGGCGTCTGATGAGAATGTTGGGGACTTTTACAAGCGGTGGAATGCGAAACTCGGTGAAATGGCCATCCCTCCTTCCCGAAGAGGAACAATTGGACATCTTCCGGTCATGCTTGAAACCACATCGAGAGCCTCCCTCGGTCACTTCCCATTACTCGAGACTTACGGGCCATGGTTAACTCTGCTGACTAAGTTTGAAAAGGCCTACAATCGGCAGCCGAGGCTGGCGCACGCCTACGAGATATCGGGCTCCTCCTTTGCAAACACTTTGCTTTTGCTCTGCTAAAGGCAAAGAGATGATTCACTATGCGGGACGGGAATGCAACCACGACTCCTTTTGCTCCCGGAAAACCCAGCCAGAGGCCGGACCACGGGTGTGAATCACCGAAAACTTTGGGATGCCTCGAGCCAATGACATCTTTAGGGGGCCCAGGTGAAAGAAGGCTTCTTTGCGGCCTTTGAAAAAATTTCCAACCCCGAAATCCGAATGCTCCAGTGGATACTACAAAAGTATTGCGCCTTTCATCAAGCTCGCGGACATCGGCGAGCGGGCGCTTCGCTCTGAAAAAGGCAATCCGAGGGGGCTAATAGAACAAGGAAAGTTGGAAGGCCTCGAAGGGCCTAACACGATTCAAGAATCCTACGCAAGGAACCATAATCGAGTGAATATGATTGAATGCGAGGAGGAATCTTCGCATGACCATGAAGATCTTGATGAAGGTCCCCAAATACCCGTGCTTGACCTCGTCGAGGATCTGGGTTCGGATTCTCCCTCGGCCCATGAGGATATTGAGCCGAGCTCGAAGCCCATCTTGGCCTCATGTCGGAGACTCCTTGCAAGAATACGAGGCCCGCTATTTCTCGGATGAAGGGAAGGCCGATACTTAGAAGCTGGGGTTGTTGGATTCAAAATATGAGAGGACCATTTACACAAGATGGTTAGAACAATCGAAGAATCGAACAAGAAAAGCTTCAGGCGGGCGCTGTCTTCGGGCTTTGCTCCCGGCAAAGGTTTGGCCGAGAAGAGTCTGGAGCTAGTACACTTACGCAAATTGGCTTTGGGAGAGCCGAATATGATCCAGAGAACAGTGAAGAATCGGAAGAGGAGGATTCCTTCTATATCCTACAGTGTCGAAGATACGTGCCACCCCTCTCCTCTTCCCACGCAATCTTGCGGGAGGAGAAGGCGAGTCACAATTACCACTTAGGGAATGGGAACATATGACAACTTTTTGCGGTTGCACGCACCTGTCATTCCCCGAGCGGGTTTGAGTCGGCGTTCCCTCTCGGCGAAATCCCGGTAGTATGGGAAGAAGATGGTAATGGCGCGATGATGATGATGATGTAGTGAAGAGATCAGCCCAGGCCCGCAGATCCGGAAACAATGCAGGAACAATCATGCCGAGAAAGCTCTTGAGCCCATGGGAGCCGGGCACAATGGTTGGTTGTCGGCCAGTCGACGGCGAGCCGGCGAAGAAACGCGGATCGGGGTCTGACAGAACCCTAATGTCTGAGGACCGCAGGTAACATGAATTTGTGGCCAATGAAGTTTTGTCCCGAGAGGATGCGGGGCAGCCAAGCCCGCGTGGATCCGTACATATCCGAAATCCTAGAACACTTTCCTTATAAGAACACATGCTTTGTGAATGGAAAGGGTTTGAGGACGGTCAGAGAATGGAGGGATAGTCGAAGGATCTGATAGAAGAATTCGAAAACGTTAACTCGGATCTTTTGCTTCTTTCCCAGAATGAGAAGGCATAACCATGGTAAGGGTCAAATCCAGACCGCTCGAACATAGCGAATGCACTCAACGAAAGGGGTTACCCAAGAAGAGTCTGTCACCCCGGTGGCCTTCGACACTATGAATGTACATGACGCCTTCTCTAATTGCTCCGAGTGCCAAACAAATGGACCCCAGGTGCTCCTTATTTGGACGCGGCATGATACGGGACCTTGGCTCCTCAAACTCAGAAGGAACGCTACCTAATCATCTCACAACTCATTTGCCCTAGGGTGCGAATTTGAAGAAAAAGAATATACGATGAGATGGAGGCCGATAGCCACTTGTTGCGTAGGCCATCAAAGGGATGAAATCGAAAAGCCGCCGAGTCCGACAATAAGCGACTCTTTTGTTGCATGATAACTATGAGCTCAGAGGCGAGGCCATGAGAGTGAATCGGAGGAGGCCGCCCTAGCTGCGTGGGCCATCCGAGGGGCAACAACACAACCCCGGCCCAAGCACGTGACTTGGGAAGCGGTTATAAGGGCCGCCCGGGGAAGGAGCCGGTGCAGCTCGGCCACTCAGCTTGTCCCGCCCCAGACTCCGTCGGAACCCGGTGGCAAATAGCGAAAAGGGGCTCCCCCATTGACCACTGCAGCGGCTTATTGAAGAAATCCGGTCAAGAGACGGCGATAAGGAAGTTAATCTGTTGACAGCTCACGGGCGAGATTTTCAAGAAATCCCAAGAGCGAGATAAGAAGGCCCCGCAGATCTCGAAGCACCGAAAGAAGATCGCCGCCACTATGCTAAGGCGGCTTGAAACTCCGGATCCACGAAAAGAGGATCCAGGTGCTCACCCCGGTTGGAAGCAAACACGAGGCCAACATTTCCCTAGGGTCTCTACTCACTTCGTCCCTACATCCCCATGGGCGGGAAGGCTGGAAGAAAGCACAGCTCGCACTCTCGTGCTATTGATGCTACTCAGATGATGTGAGTACTGACTGATTGGAAACATCCACTACGAGGAACATAATCACTTTCCACGAGATCTCGACCTCCCTCAATTTGGGGCTGATCATAATGAGCCTCTCTTCACTCACCATGATCCAGTGGATGAACGACGCCTCCCTCGGGTCTGGTTGATAATGGGTCAGGAATGAACATTCTTCCGGCAAAGATCCATGAGCTTGCTTGATATCAAGACTACGAGACTTGAAGCCTTCTTCTCTCACGATCCAAGCTTACGACCTCAACATCTCGGCTTAGTCCTCGGAGTTGCTACTTTAGACCTCTGGTTCGGACGAGAAATTGATACACAGTGGAATTCGAGGTATTATTTATGCGACATCCAGATTACTTTTAATGCCTTATTGGGAAGACCTTGGAAATGCACCAAGTCGAAAGGGTGCAGCCTCAAGCACTCCACCAGAGTGTGTGAAATTCGTCTCAGGAATGGGGATCGACGACCATTTACGGAGATTTAGATCACTTTAGAAGGCACAGGATACGGGCGGAATACCTATTACGGAAATCAAACATGATGAGGAAGGTCACATGCTAACGAGGCTTCACGGTCGAGCCTCCCAAGGCCCAAAGTGCTGCAACATAGATCGACGGTCACTCGGGATACAAATCCCACCGGTCTTGAAAATGATAGAGAAAAAATGAAGCTATCTACAGGCCTCGGTCACAAGGGAAGCACCAACAAAGGAACTTTGAGGCCTCATGCGAGGTGAAAGGACGAGAATACTCGCCGCGGCACTGGATACTGAGGCCTCCCGGTGGACCATTTGCACACGGGAAAAGATTTGAAGGCTGCCCTGGGGAAAGGTCCCGGCCGACAACCCTAAATCTCTCCCCTTCGAGTCCTAATTTGGGCGACTACTTTGTAAAGGGTCCCACACAACCAGGAAACATCACAGAGCCCACTCCTACGGCGGGATGGCTAAAGCTACAAGATAACCTCAACAAGTTCGGAAAGGGGCAAAGGCTAACTTAGGTCCGTAGAAGTGTATTCTGAGACCTACCAGAGATACACTGGGCTACAGCTTTGCCATGAAGAGTGAGTATACCTTCGAGAGGCGTGCGACTGGTGGAGCAGGTTCGAGAAGCTCACAACCAGCTTATTCCCTCACGCCGGGAAGATCAAGAAACACGGTGAATTCGAGCGAACGGTGCCAAAAGCTAAGGCCACGGAATTTCCCTCGAGATGATTGGGATGGTACGGTTATGCGGCAATTGTTCGAAGAAGAAGTCCAGTGCCGGACGATGGATGATCTCGGCTCCGGTCCAAAAGATGATAGCGGCAGGTGAGAAAGGAAAACAAAAACGGCCACGGTTCTGAGTCATGAGGCCACCAACGGCCCGATGCCGCTAAGGAATTGGGAAACTCTCTCGAGGCCCGTCCGCGACCAGGAGGGAAATGATCACCAAGCTTGGATTGGTCCCCGATCCCTTTGTTAATCAATCTAGGACCAAGTCCTCCCGAGTCTCTCTACATTCCCAAGATCGGAGTCTCTAGGAATGCAGTCAGATGGCCCTTACGCTGAAGACTACGATGCATGCAGCAAGCCTATTCTATCCACTTTCGTTTTCAATGAAATGACGAACCTTTACAGTATCCCTTGATTGCCACTTTAACTAATGATGAATTAATTAATAAAAAAATTTAATAATAATTCATTAGATAAAGAAACGAGACACATTAAACAAAAAAAAAATCAAACAACAAAAAAAAATCTTTAAGCTGAGGTTGTCAGGAAGAGGAAAATCGAGCCCAAGTGCAGAAGAGATTTTTGACGAGTGTGAAGGCCCAGGGAGCTGCGGAAGAGCCTAAAAAAAGAGCTTGATTGTCAGCGATTTCTTCGAAGGAATGCGAGGAAAGGATGCTCTGCAAGTCCTAAAATCCTCACTCCAAGGAAAGTTGCCCTCTTCATTCAAAAGAAAACATCATGTGCGGAATCACGGGTTGCCGGCAAAGAAATCATCTCGGATAATGGATCCCACTTCGAAGGGAATGTGAAAAACTCTTTGGCGGAATTCCGAATAACGATCCGTCGCAAGTCGTCTCCTACAGACCCCAGGCCAACGGAGCCGTCGAAGCGGCAACAGAAGAGGCTCTGGAAAATATCATCCAGGAGAAAATGGGCGTGTCGAGGCGAGAGATTGGCCAGAAAGTTACACACTGGCACTCTGGGGCTACGAGACATCGGTCAGAACGGCAGAAGCTGGGGAAACACCCTTTGCCCTCACATACGGAATGGAAGCCGATACTCCCGATCGAGCTAGGAAATCCCCTCGCCTCAGGTATGCTTCTGTGGAGAAGCCCGGATCAGACGAGGTCGAGATAGGCTCGAGGTCGCCATGACGAATTGGCCCTACTAGACGAACTGGGCGATTGAAGGCCATGGAACACACTCCGGGCCTACCAAGGAAGAATGGCTAGAGCCTTACGACAAGAAAAGTAAAGCATCAGGGAGATCCGAGAAGGTGATCTCGTTACTAAAAGAAAAGCCCCGAGTCCAGGTATCAACCCCCTCGGCAAATGGGAGCTGTGTGGGTCGGGCCGTATGTCAGTCCAGGAAGATCTTCTCGGAGGAGCCAGTGCAACTTTGCGAGACCTCGACGGGAATCCCTTTGTACACCCGGTGAATGGTGACAAGGCTAGCCGCGAGATACTACGCGTAAAAAAAAGCAAAAAAAAAAAAAACAAAAAAAAGAGTGCTAAAGAGTAATACCCAAACTAAGGTTAGAAAACCCGAGAAGGGCGGCCTAGGTAAAAACGAGGGGTTTGCACCAAAAAAAAAAAAAAACAAAAAAAAAAAACAAAAACAAAAAACAAAAAAAAACAGAAAAAAAAAAGAGTTCACCAGGTTGAACTACGAAGACCTGAGCTCCTCAAAATGAGGAACGTGGCAGGAAACGGTTCGGTCTAAAGCACAAATAAAAGCCATACTTTGGCATCAATACAATTGATCAAGACCATGAAAGCGTCTCGAAAAACTCTAAAGCAATTCAAATATTCATTACAAGTTAAAAAACTTTTTGATGAGTCTAAGTCCGATTCATTCCTACAGCTGGTAACCTATAAAAGAAACTAAGATACATAATCAAACTAATGTGTCTGCCATGACAAGAAAAGGGATACTCGGAAACCTCAAAGTCACTCCAAGCCACTCGTGCATTGGCCTCTCCCTCTTCTTCCCCCTTCGAGTCTTCTTTTTCTGAGCTCTTGGAAAAATGTCGGTACTCCTCCTACCAAGCTCTGGTATAGGGACAGGATCTGTAAACCAGCCTCTCAGGGCCTTAGTAGCCCTAGCGTCATCCCTCATCTCCTGTAGCCTAGCTTGGTAGCATAGGAGCCCTCCTCTCTGTCTCTTGACGTAAGCCTCATAGTCGGTTCACAGCCGTCTCCGCTCTGTCATGAGGGTTGGCCCTCGCCTCGGCCCTCCTCCTCTCAAAGCAGTCGGTCCTCCGCACCCACAATGGCCTCACGCCGTCTCAAAATAGCCACCTGAGTCTCTCCCAGATGCCTCTCATACCAATCCAGGTACCAAGTGGTCAGGAACACCGGTCTCGGACGCCTGAGAATGGCCCGAGGAGGAAAGGCATCATACCTCCATGCTTGGGAAAGAAATGGAAACACTGAGGGATCATCCATGGAAACAGGAGCCACCACTCTGGTGGCTATATCATCAAAGCCCTCCAAAGGAACCTGCTCCAGGCCAAACTGTCTCAGAACTAAAGCCGGAATATAGAAGCTGGACTGAGAAAGCCCCGGAAGCATGACCACGGGAGACCCATCCTGAAGAACTCTGCGAGTCTCCACCCGCCAACAAGGCACTGACCATCTGATATCTTCAGTCTGGCGACCCGCCATCCAACGCTCCCACGAGCCCTGATCATCAAAATCTACATCAACACCTCTCCTGGCAAAAGTCCAAGGCCTGATCATATCAGAGGTTTCCCGAAGAACCCCCACACAGCTCCATCGGCCACAAGGTCGAAGGAACGGGCTGCCCCGTGCATATACCGCCTTCCGGTAGCTAACCTCTCGAGAGCATGAAAAGTCTCCCCAGGAATCAAAGGAACGACATCTCTGCCGGGCGACAGTGAACGACAACATCCAGCAGAGACCGATGGCAAATCCCAAAGGAATAGACCATGAACAGGGTGCCAAACATACAAAGTGCAAAGGCATCCCAATAGGCATCATCTACCAAACCTAGGCCCCTAAATCTGTCGGGAAGACCGGAAATATCGAAATGATCGGGACCGCGGATCATACCTTGCGCTTCCTCCGGGGAAAGATGAAGGAGGACGCACAATCTGTCAGCAAAAGAAGCCCCTCCAGGCAAGGGAACCGCTATCTCTTCCACCTCCGGACCTCCAAGCAAGGCCCGAAATTCTTCGACAGTCGGAACAATCTCGTTGAAGGAAAGGCAAAAGACATGCCTTCTAGTATCCCAAAACGAAGAAGAAGCTCTTAAGAGGTCATAATCCGGAACCAATTCTTTGAGAGACCACAAGCATCGTATCTTGTACCTTTCTTCAAAGAATGATCTTCTCCCGTGCATAATCTCCCTACACCACTCCTTGAACTTTTCAAAGAACAAAATTTGCCTTTCTTTGGACAATTTTGGAGAATTTTTGGCCATTTCCATGTTTTTTCTCTTCTCTCCCGAAATTCCAGTGAGTTTGAACTGCAGAAGATGAAGTTTCAATGACATTTATGGTCCAAACCATATCCAACCACCGAAATAAATGAAAACTGTCAGATCTTGACCCTATCCGCGCGGATACAAGTGTCATTACCAAAAAAAAACCCCTTGGGCATCCTAAGGCTGCCACACCAAAAGAGGAATATTCCGTCCCGGTTGCACTTGGAAACTTGTGCAAAAACCTCCCCAAAACCAGTCCCATATACCAAACACCCTTGCAAAAAAAAAACCAAGGCTCATGCAACACTGCATTCATTGCATTGCATTCATAAAATAAAATCCTAAATTATTACATTCCATTCATAAAATAAAATCCTAAATTATTACATCCAAAAAAAAAAAAAAAAAAAAATGTGCATAAGGCTGTACAAATCTAAATCTCAATCTCAAATCTCAAAAAAAAATCAATTGGAGTCTCAGACGCCCGATGTCTGCCCGGCCCCTCTTGCGACTCGGGCCCGCCTCCTAGGAGCCCTGAAAATCTCGAGCTCAGAATCGTCCTCGTCTCCAGAAAGAGGCTCATCAGGACCAGCCGGCACGCTTGATCAGGGCAAGCCGAGATCTGCGAGAAAGTCGTATCCGAAGGTGAAGGCGTCGGACTCCTGACGTACGAAGACGACCCGCCATGTTGCCAAACGTGTCCCGCGCGTGTGGATCCCCAGAATGTCGTGATCCGAAGGCAGCACCGCCGCGGGGATCAATGAGAGGAGACAGAGGAGTCTCTGAAGAAGTCTCTGAGCGAATAGGGAAGCCTTCCCGTCGACGCCGCCGTCGTGGTTGCCTCGCTCTAGCCTGAGGAGCCCCGCAAGCGACCATCCTCCTGATGAATCTCTTGGCCCCGATCACTTGCTCCGTCAGCTTCTCGACGACCACCTCCGAAAACTGCACAAAAGCAAAAGCGTCAAAAAAAAAAGGGGGGTAATGCTAAAGATGATGAAACAAAAGAAAGAAAAGAAGCGTAAAAAAGCCATACCTTCATACCCGGACGAGGCCGGAAAGCTCGTGGAAGTCGCTCGGGTCTGCTGAGGATATGCACCCTCAATCGGACCCCATCCTGGATATAGGAAAAATCCGTAGAGGGTACCGCGGGATCCCAAGCCCCTCCCATCCAGAACCTGAGGCATCCTCAGCCTCCTCAAGACGAATGTCGCATACGGCTCAATCGCCACGAAATCCGAGAAGTGCTGGCCGGCTCGGTAATCATCCCAGGTCACGGACCGATCGCTCGGGTGCATCATATCAGCGGGAGGCTCCACCGGTGTCCTCAAAGGCGAGTTCACGCCATGCTGACGCGTCACCCTCTCTCCAGATAATAGGCATCGCAGGTCAGACCTCTCAAAATCCTCCGTTGCCACGGTCCGGATCTCGGCGCCCTTCAGCTGCTGCCACCTCAAAGAGATCCCGGGGGAAGAATATCATCCCCTCATCTGTCTCGGCCTCGCGTCGAAGGAAGGCAATCCGCGTACACTGAGAGTCGTACGCCCCCTGGAGCTTATCTTCTCCGGGCATGCTTGGACCAAGGCTGCATG
Organism: Adenophora triphylla var. japonica; assembly: GCA_022495995.1. Classification (NCBI taxonomy): domain Eukaryota; kingdom Viridiplantae; phylum Streptophyta; class Magnoliopsida; order Asterales; family Campanulaceae; genus Adenophora; species Adenophora triphylla. Next base: position 320,906 of record JAFEMH010002575.1, on the reverse strand, counting down.
GCCGGATACGCCGACGTGCTCCGCGAGTGCCGCCACATCGTGACGTGGAAAAACTCCAACGCCCATACCTGCGAAAGGTAAAAATCCAATCAATCCAGTGCAAAAGAAAAGTGCGTGCTCAAAAAAAAAAGAGGGAAAGCAAAAAGAGAGCTTATACCTCCAGGGCAAACTCAAAGCAGTACAAAGAGCTCACAGCCTTCCGGCTGTACCTATCGAGAGCAAAATAAAGCTCTGCCAGCCCGGCCTCTCCCCACGAGACATCTCCGGCCGTCTCCATGTCCTCCAAGGACCTCAACAAGGCAAAGACTGCCGTCCCCTCAGCATGCCCAAAGAGGGTGCTCGAAAAAGCAAACCACAAGAAGGCCCTGGCAATCTGATCGGCGCCTATCCTCTCCTCCCCAGCCTCATAGCTCGCTATGGTCTCCACAATCTTGCCGTAGACCACGGCATACTCCATCCCCATCCCCTTTTTGGGAATAGGGGAAAATCCAAGAAGAGCTGCGGATCAGGCATCGTTGTAGCCATCCCGCCACTCAATGCTGCGTCCATTAAAGGACAGGCCCGTAATCGCAGCATAGTCGGAGGGCGTAACCGTAGCCTCGCCCCAGAAGAAGTGGAAGGTGTGGGTCGCGTCCCACCAATGCTGCGCCAGAGCAAACATCAAGCCCTTGCTCTTAGGGAACTTGACCAGTCCCCTCAAGCACTCGACAAACTCCCAGAGCCCCGTCTCGACAACAATCTGTCTCGGACTCGGCAAAGCTCCTCGGCCCGCATTCGGAAGCCGGTCCCACAAGTCAATCACGGACTCCACCGATCCTCGAGTCTTCATTTTGTTCAGCTGCTCCGTTACAAAACGGTTTCCGCCCTGCAAAAAAAAAAGAAAGAGAGAAAATATCAAAAAAAAAATTGCGTTTGCACAAAAAAAAAAGCATACACATGCATTAAAAAAAAAAATTTCGACAGCATAACAGCATACAATGAGCATAGCCCCATTTTTCTCGCATAAAAGAAAACAGTTTTCAGCAAATCCCAATGCATTCATCAAAAAAAAAAGATGCATTCCTACGGAAGTAAAAACTCCGTCCCATTTTCATAAAATAACATGCATACCATCCATCATCTCAAAAAAAAAAATTGCATACATGCATATCATCCATCTTACATGCAACGGGAGGAAAAATCCGTCCCACTTTTCAAAAATAAAAAATCCTAAACATACATACATCTCATATTGGCAAAATGCCCATTCTTTCCAAACAAAATGCATGCATTGCATCATTCATCAATATCAATATTCAATTTCAAAAAAAAAAAATCATCATTCATCAATATTCAATTTCAAAAAAAAAAATCATCATCATCAACATGCAATATTCAATTTCAAAAAAAAAATCACAATTTTCGAATTTTCACATGCAATTTTCGAATTAAAAAAAAAAATGGCGAAAATGCCAATTCTTTTTCCCAAGCAAAATGCACATTTTGGGTTACTCACATAATCATCAAGATTCAAAGACAATGAACATGCAATATTCAATTTCAAAAAAAAAAAATTTCAAAAATCACCTAAAATTCAAATTTCAAACAAGAAATCAACAAAGGGATCAAAGGGTTTCAAAGTATACCGTTCGGAGATTCGAATCCGAAGCCCAATGTTGCCAAGCATCGGGGTAGGGCTCCTCCGCAACCGATTACGAAAGATTGTAATGCCTCCTCATCCGGACGAGCTCCAATCGTCTCTCCGCCACCGGGCCACGTCCTTGGCCTTGAAAAGCGCCTTCCCCGTGTTCCATCGCTCGAAAAATCGAAGAAATCGGAAGATTTTCGAAGCTTTTTGGCCTTCAATGGAGGTTCTCCTCGGTTCTCTCTCTCTCTCCCTCGTAAGTGCAGAAAAAACTGTAAAACTGAGGAAGAAGAAGAAAAGGGCGTTGGCCCTCTTTAATACCCCTGACTTCCAGCTCCTATCCGCGCGGATAGGATTGCAAGGGTCAAAATGACCCTTTTGCCCCTTAAAATTCCAGGACTCTGCAATTCAGTCCCCAACTTGACAGAGTTAACCAAAGTTAACCAAAGTCAGCCCCTTGTCAAGAAAATCATTCCCCGGCAGTCAAACGTAAGACCGAGTGCCCCGAGAAAGATAACGGATCCCGTATCTTTCATCAAAATCTTCCCGGCAGTAAAACGTAAGACCGAGTGCCCCGAGAAAGATAACGGATCCCGTATCTTTCATCAAAATCTTCCTGAGTCCAAACGTAAGACCGAGTGCCCCGAGAAAGATAACGAGATCCCGTATCTTTCATCAAAATCTTCCCCGGCAGTCAAACGTAAGACCGATCTCTGCGAGAAAGATAACGAGATCCCGTATCTTTCATCAAAATCATTTCCCGGCAGTCAAACGTAAGACCGATCTCCTCGAGAAAGATAACGAGATCCCGTATCTTTCATCAAAATCTTCCCCGGCAGTCAAACGTAAGACCGATCTCTTCGAGAAAGATAACGGATCCCGTATCTTTCATCAAAATCTTCCCCGGCAGTCAAACGTAAGACCGATCTCTTCGAGAAAGATAACGAGATCCCGTATCTTTCATCAAAATCATTTCCCTAGCCAAACGTAAGACCGATCTCTTCGAGAAAGATAACGGATCCCGTATCTTTCATCAAAATCTTCCCAGTCAAACGTAAGACCGAGTCTCCTCGAGAAAGATAACGAGATCCCGTATCTTTCATCAAAATCTTCCCTAGCCAAACGTAAGACCGAGTTCTCCGAGAAAGATAACGGATCCCGTATCTTTCATCAAAATCTTCCCTGCTAGCCAAACGTAAGACCGATCTCTTCGAGAAAGATAACGAGATCCCGTATCTTTCATCAAAATCATTTCCCTGCAGCCAAACGTAAGACCGAGTGCCCCGAGAAAGATAACGAGATCCCGTATCTTTCATCAAAATCTTCCCTGCTAGTCAAACGTAAGACCGTCTCTTCGAGAAAGATAACGGATCCCGTATCTTTCATCAAAATCTTCCCTAGCCAAACGTAAGACCGATCTCTTCGAGAAAGATAACGAGATCCCGTATCTTTCATCAAAATCTTCCCTAGCCAAACGTAAGACCGAGTGCCCCGAGAAAGATAACGGATCCCGTATCTTTCATCAAAATCTTCCCAGCCAAACGTAAGACCGAGTGCCCCGAGAAAGATAACGGATCCCGTATCTTTCATCAAAATTTTCCCCTAGCCAAACGTAAGACCGAAGTGCCCCGAGAAAGATAACGAATCCCGTATCTTTCATCAAAATCTTCCCCTGAGCCAAACGTAAGACCGATCTGCCGAGAAAGATAACGAGATCCCGTATCTTTCATCAAAATCTTCCTGCAGCCAAACGTAAGACCGAGTGCCCCGAGAAAGATAACGGATCCCGTATCTTTCATCAAAATCTTCCTGCAGCCAAACGTAAGACCGACCTCCTCGAGAAAGATAACGAGATCCCGTATCTTTCATCAAAATCTTCCCTAGCAAGCCAAACGTAAGACCGATCTTTGAGAAAGATAACGAGATCCCGTATCTTTCATCAAAATCTTCCCTAAGATCAAACGTAAGACCGAGTGACCCGAGAAAGATAACGAGATCCCGTATCTTTCATCAAAATTTCCCTAGCCAAACGTAAGACCGAGTGCCCCGAGAAAGATAACGAGATCCCGTATATTTCATCAAAATCATTCCCGGCAAAAAAACGTAAGACCGAGTGCCCCGAGAAAGATAACGAGATCCCGTATCTTTCATCAAAATCTTCCCTAGCCAAACGTAAGACCGAGTGCCCCGAGAAAGATAACGAGATCCCGTATCTTTCATCAAAAATTACCCTGCAAAGCCAAACGTAAGACCGAGTGCCCCGAGAAAGATAACGGATCCCGTATCTTTCATCAAAATCTTCCCTGAGCCAAACGTAAGACCGAGTGCCCCGAGAAAGATAACGGATCCCGTATCTTTCATCAAAATCTTCCCTAGCCAAACGTAAGACCGAGTGCCCGAGAAAGATAACGAGATCCCGTATCTTTCATCAAAATCTTCCCACTAGCCAAACGTAAGACCGAGTGCCCCGAGAAAGATAACGAGATCCCGTATCTTTCATCAAAATCATCCCTAGCCAAACGTAAGACCGATCTCCCCGAGAAAGATAACGAGATCCCGTATCTTTCATCAAAATTACCCAACCTAGCCAAACGTAAGACCAATTCCTGCGACGAATACGTCCGATTTTCCTCAAAGAAAGGCTAACGAAATCCCCAAAGAAAGTTAACGGAATCCCAAAAGCCAACGGAATCTCGAGTAGTACTCGAACTACGAAAGGGCTTGATTCCCACTAGGGATACGTAGGTAGCCTATCATTAGGTCCAGCCCTCGACCAAAACGGTCACCCTCTCCTTCTACAGCCAGACGAAGTCCACCGAAAGGCCATTTCAAATTAAGGTCCGAGGCGCCTAAAAAGCCATCATCATCAAGGTTCGAGGCACCTAAAACGCCATCTCCAAGGTCCGAGGCACCTAAAAAGCCATCATCATCAAGGTTCGAGGCACCTAAAACGCCATCTCCAAGGTTTGAGGCACCTAAGACGCTATCACTAGGAAAGCGATAAATCGCAAAAATCCCCAGCAGAGCGGATAGCCATCAGACCGAAAATGATCATTCCTATCCCCAGCAGAGCGGATAGCCATCAGACCGAAAATGGTCATCTCTTATCCCCAGCAGAGTTTCTTTCCAGCAACCGACTGCAGAACTCGCTCATCAGGTTCGAGGCACCTAAAACGCCATCATCTCCAGGGTCAAAGACCCGAACTACGGCCGGCTTGATTCCCATTCGGGATACGTAGGTAGCCTATCGCTAGGTTCAGCCACCCGATCACTCGATCATCCTGCCAAATATGGAGCCTTACTCTTATCGACGACCCCGCTTCCTTCGAAAGCGCCGTCGCCGAGGGGCTACTGTAAGTGCTCCAATTTGAGCTTGTTAGAATTTTCGTTAGAAAATTAACGAAAGTTATAACATTTCTAACAATTCCTAACAATCCTAACTTTTCTAAAAAAGTAAGGGTAAAATGGGCATTGCTATTTAGAGTTAAACCTTCCAAGGAATCTCAAAAAGCAAAAGAATTAAGAAAATCCCGAAACAGCAAGTTGAAAAACATTTTCTGCTGAGATTTTTGAATTTTATTCCTTGTGTCCAAAGCCTGAAGCTGCATTTAATGAACAGTGCACGCTGCAGGTCCTGTCCGCGTGGATGGGTTTGTAATTTTCAGAGGGCTATAAATTGAGCCCTCCAGTCACAAAAATAGGAAGCCACAACACATCTTGCACCGAACCTCTGGCGAAATATAGAGAGAAAACAGTGAGAATTCACTTGAATTGTCACCATTTTCTCTCCAATCTTTCCCAACTCATACTCATCCACTCACTCTCATATTAAAGCCCTAAACACTCATACACTCAAGCCAAACACTCAAGAACACAAGGAAGATTGGTAAACCCTCCTTCTCCTAACCCTAAATCTCAACCATGCATGCATCTTCAAACTACAAAATGTAGTTCTTTCATCTTCTTGCTCTAGATCTAAGAAGATCACCATGGAAGACCATCTCCATGGATGATCTTCTACAAAGATCAAAATTATTTTCAAGTTTTCTTACTTTCTTACAAAGAAAACTCATTTTCAAAACCCTAAAAACCATTTTCAAGCATAAAATCTCATTTTCAAAGGATAAAAATCCCCTTCCCAAGCAAATGAAATGCTTAGTCCTAATGTACCCCAAGGATGGTTTGGTATAGTCGATTCACCACTAAAATGTCTAGTGATCACTAACCAAAACCTAGGGAAATGGGGACAAGCATGGATGCAAAACCCCCCTTTTAAATCATATTTTATTTCTTGAGAAGTTGCTGTCCAGTAGCAATTTTCCCAGACCTCAGTCCATTGTCTTAATTTTTGGACACAGATGAACTTGTAATTTGATGTTGACTACAAAACACTTTTTGTTGCCAACATCCAGAGATTTCCAGACATATTTTTACTTTATTTTTTGGGTGAGTAAAACTCCTCTTTTCAAATTTTCTTTCAGAGGCTAGTTCATCAGCTTCTGGGAATCCAGATCTCATATCTGAGGTTTCTAGAAGGTTTTGACCCCTCAAATCTCCTCCAAAATGGAAAATTCATTCGCACAAACCTTATTTAAGGTGTCTGGAACAACTTTCATTCTCTGAGTTTATCCAGATTATGAAGTTTTAAGACCCTTGAATACATTTCAAAATCAAAGGTCCACTGCCTTTTTCATTCTGGCAGAAATGGCTCTCAACTTCAAAAGGTCTTTTGAGTACCAAATCTCAATCCAAATATCCCCCAAAAAATCATGGGATCAGTTTAAAGTCTTGAAAAGATATCCCTATTTTTACTTTTCTGAGTTTCAAAGTATTTTGGCCAAAACACACACACACACACACACACACACAAATGATTTTCAGCTTGGAAGACTCGTTTTACGAGGCATTCCGGGTGCACACTAACGTCCTTCCCGGCGTGTAACATGACCTCCGAACCTAAATCTCTGATCTCGGGCTTTTTTCAAAGTTTTGGCCCTCAAAATTAAAATGGCGTGGTGACTCCGTTTTCGTTGATTTTTTCAAACAAAAATGGGAAAATTTTCGGATACACATTCATCACAACAGCCCCGGGCGAGGGTCCTATAGGGCACGCGGATCCCACCAACCGAGAGTAAAGAACGCTCCTATCGGGTCTAGCGGGTCATAGGACTTTTCAACGCACGAGCGATGCGGATTATAGTCAAGGCAATATCGGGAAAGTCTCGTCTCTCTGCCTTGACGGATCTTTGACAGAGTTTCGCTTGGGCGAATGACGGTTTTTGACTTTCGGTAATGTCCGAGAGAATAATAGGCATGGGTCGGGCGGTAAAAAGCCGGATGACACAGTGTCACATTGAACTTCGTTGCATACGCAGTGCGTGAGTCGGAATCGAAGTCAATGCCGGTCAAGATCTTGCCAATTTTTCCTTGTCGGAATTTTGGCAGAGCTTCGCTTGAGCGAAAGATCTTTTGATTTTTTTTGGCAAAGACTCGGTCTTGACTCTTACGCATTCCGTGCGGGTCAAGGTCAATAGTCAATGTCGGAGTCAAGATTCCACCGATTTTTCCTTGTCGGAATTTCGGCAGAATTTCGCTTGAGCGAAAATCTTGGCTTCCGTTATGAGCTAAGGCTTGACCTTTACGTGGGTATGCAACTGGGCTATATGACACGGACTAGACCAAAAACCAATCAAAAAGTCACGGTTTTTTGAAATGTGTGACACGGTCTGTGCATTGGTCGACACTGGCTGCCATGGGGAGGTTGGGATGATTCCGTGCGCGCCCGGGAGCATCGTAAGGCTGTCCGTGACTGCATCTGGAACCACCCTCGGGTTTGAAGGACGTGCGTGCAAAAGTGTACAGGATATATCAGGTGCGCGTAGTGTGCGGTCTCCTAAAAATGTTCCTTTTTGAGTTAAAACAGAGATTTTCATAAATGTGTTTTAAAGGAATGATTTTCGGGACGGGGAAAAATGCAACACATAAGCACGTAAATTTTCTGGGAGCCCCAGTCAGTCATGGAGCTGAATAGCCCCAAGCTGCTAGGACTGCCAGATTAACCATGATTTTTTCTGGTGGAATTGCCACTGAGGTCGCCCGGTCAGAATCCAATGAGGATTGAGCCGTACGACTGCATGGATCAATTTTCCAGGTTCCACTCCTTTTGCTATTTTTCGGGTTGTTTCCCGTTTCAAAGTATGCACAGATTCCAAGATGCAAATGATGCAATGCATGGTAAAGAAAGCAAGCACGATTAATGAAATCGGCGATGGGAGTCTAACCCGCTCAAAGGGAAAAGCTTTCTTCTATTTTTTTTTTTCAAAATTGTTTTTTCGAAAAGGGATACTGGTACGTGGATTGTTAAACCACCGGTTATCCCAACTCCCACGTCAGGGAGTGTACAGGAAGGGTAAGTGGTTTCCACCTATATACCGAGTATCGATTTTTTGTTTTGAAAATAAAAGCTTTTCTCCTTTGGGTAGTTCCCCAGCGGAGTCGCCAAACTGTGAATGTGGTGCCCAAATTTTGTGTTGGATTCACGCGAGTTTGAAGACATCCGAGTTATTTGAAAAACGGAGTCGCCACGCCATTTTGATTACCTCAAAACTTTGAAAAAAAGGTTTTATGGGTTCGGAGGTTAAGTTACCCCTTGGGAAGAACGTTTGGCGTTCACCCAAAGTGCCTTGCCGGAGCAAGTCTCCCAAGATTTCATTAATCGTGCTTACTTGCGTGCTTTCTTGTGTGCATGTGTTTGAAAATAACGGGGAAATGTCCCAAGTTGTCTTCTGGACGTACAAACCATTTATTGGTTGTCGCTCGGGATTCCTTGAAATTTTATGTATTTGGGATTATGATCCCGTCCTCATCTTATGACTTGTGATCATCGCATTTTAACCTCGGGACCCTCGGGACTTGCGTGATCGAGAGAATGACTCTCTTTTGGTCAAAGATGAGGTTCTTTAGGAAAGGAGGGTCCTTAGCCCATCAATCCTACGCTTTAAGGGCAGGTCGAGCTCGTATAGAGGCTTCATACTCTTTCTTAAGCGATAATCGGAGATATAGGGTTCAAGGTATCCCTTTCTAAAGAAATATGGAACCTTTAATGGAAGGAACGATGTAAAGATAGGATCTTTTACACCGGTCCGTTCCAAGGTTGGGGGAAAGGGGGAAATGTATGATGAAAAATGACACTTTAATGAAAAGATGACATTTTTGGGTTGCAAATGATGCACTTAGTTTAAAGAAATAATCTTTATTGCAAATGATGCATAAAGATTTGATTTTTATGCAAATGATGCATTTTTGTTGAAGAAATTGACATTCATTATGCAAATGATGCATAAAGATTGCATTTTGAAAAGCATATGATGCTAGTTTATAGTAAAGACATGGTCTTTAAAGCAAATGATGCTTGAACAAGGGGTTTTGAATGCAAAGGATGCATTTTTATTGAAAAGATTGGATTTTTATATGCAAATGATGCATAAAAATGATATTTTTATTTGAAAATGGGAGTTTTAGGTGCAAAGGATGCACCTTTATGAAAAAAGACTACATTTTATGACAAATGAGGTCTTAATGCATGCAAAAAGGGAAAGGGGGTGATAAAGATGTGATCTTTAACTATGAATGCCAAGTCCCAAGCAAGATATGTGAATGCAATGAGCAAGTATATCAATTAAAAGCAAGGTTAGGGCTGCATGGAGGTTACCAATTGCTTCCTTTGCTTCTTTGGTTGGAGCTAGGAGGAGAGATTGGTCTTGGATCTTCAAGGAGGAGGGAGGGAGCTTCTTGGCCTTCTTCTTCACCTTCTTGAGCCTTCACCAATATTCTTCACGTCTTGGGAGTGACTGAGTGTATTGCTATGGATTGTGTGTATTGTTGTTGTTGTTGAAATGGGTAGAGGAGGGCTCTATTTATAGGCAGTCTGGATAAGGCTAATGAAGCCGTGCGGCCAGAGACCTTGGGCTAATGCAGCCGTGCGGGCTTATCCACAATGACTCAGCATTCTAGAACCATGCAAGGTGGCATTATTCTAGAACCTTCTTCCTAATTAAGAAAAACGTGTTTCTTAATTAGGAAGGCTCCCTTCAGCCCTTAATTTAATTTGGGACTGTTCCAGAACATTTCCGGAACACTAGGAAGGTCCGGGGAATTACCGGGAAACTTACCGAAATTGCCGGGAAATTTAATCGGAAGGCATGAGCCAGATTTGGGTACTTACACCTACGATGAGAGATAGAGAGAAAGGGCTCGTCCTAGAGATGAACAAGAAAGGGCTCCTTTGAGAAGAGAGCATCATAGGGAGGAACGACATAAGTCCAATTATGTCTCCCACGAAAGAGGTGACCTGGATGTTAGGGAGCTTTTGAACTTGAAAAGAAGGTTAGACGATATGGAAGTTGATCGACAGGCACCAGGCGGCAAAGGTGAACGAAACGATAGTACTCTTCGACCCTTGGCCCAAAGTATGCTTGATAAAGGCCCACCTACAGGATTCAAGTTGCCCGTGCTAGAAAAATACTCTGGCACGACCAAAGCTTTGAACCACATGCAAAATTTTGAGGCCACCATGTGTTTGGTTTCCTCCGAGAATGACGTGCTATACAAGGCATTAACCAGCACCTTCACAGGTGCAGCACTGACTTGGTTTTGTGGTTTGTCGACTGGCTGCATCACCTCATGGAGGTATATGAGAAGAAAGTTTCTGGAAAGGTTTTTAACGGCTGGGGCTCGTAAGAAGACATTCACCGACCTGAACAAAATTGCTCAAGGGAAAACGGAAAGAACTAAGAGATACTTTACTCGGTTCAAGGAGTTGGTTGATCAGATAGAGGAGGACCTAACTGACTGAGAGTTCATCAATTATTTCAGGAATGGGGTATCCTCACCTGATTTGGACTACGAACTGCAAGTCAGGAGAACCACTACGAGAAAGGAGTTGTTTGAAAGGGCATATGACGTGGTCATTGCTGAGGAACGTAAAGAAAGGAAGAAGGAGAGAAGCTCAAATAACTCTGAGGCTGGGGAGTCGACCAAAGGGGTATCAGCTAGGACTGACAACAACAAAGGGAAAAACATAACTAGGGCGACTGAGAGAGTCCCCGCGAGCTTCACCCTACTCAAATTCAGTCTGATTGAGATAATGAGCGCGGTCAACCTGGCCCCTCAAGTCCTAATGAACCTCCAAATAAGTTCAGGCGGGACAACGGCAAGTATTGTGAGTACCACAAGGATACTGGCCACACTACGGAAGAATGTATGAGTTTAAAGAGGATCATCCAAAAGTGGGTAAATGAAGGAAAGTTGGACATATTTGTGAAGGGAGATCATCCCCCAGCTGGGGATCGACCAGCTAGAGGGGTACCAGAACCAAGACAACATAGGCTGACATTAGAGTGATAGCTGAGGAGACAAGCAACACAGCCCTCAAGCATAAAATTTTCCAACTGAATAAATCTCCCCACCTTTCACCTAGGAGTTGTGTACAAGATGAGGTCATTAGCTTCTATCCCTACGAGCTGGCAGCCAGTGTGGCAACAAGGGAGTAAATTTTGGTCATTGCAGGACTTATTGACAACTGCACCTCCAACAGGATTTTGGTCGATACAGGGGTGTAGAAACCACATTCTGAACCAATAATTACATGATTACACTACTCTTCATCTCTCTTTTATGTTTTGATGAAAGAATATTAGTTTCGTAAAGTTTCGTTAAGTTTCTAACTAACCTCGTTAGTTTTGGACCTAACTGAATAACGAAATAACTGAAGAGGACAAAATGGCCATTTGACTAGTTGTCCCGTGCGGAACAGGCGTGTCTCGCGCGAGACAACGCCTCTGCAGGATGTGCAGATTCACTTTTCTTCTCCGTTTCAAACTCTTTTCTTGATAAATATCATCTAATCCGGGTCTCTACTGACTAGAGGGTTCTGGAAGCTTCCTTGGGAGGAGTCCCAATCCACTTGAGTCTCCTAAACTTGGTGACCAAGTCATTCATCCACCTCTTAAACCCCTATAAATACCTGATGACTTTCAGTATTTCAGAGGTCCCCGATCCACGATAGAAAACACACAACACACACAATTTGTTGGTTTCTTTCCACGAAAGACTCCTTCAAATCACTCACAAACAACTCCTAAATTTGTCCATCAACCTTGTTGATTGACGAACATCAAGGCTCAAGCCTAGAATCGAGGCGAAGCTCTGCCCGAATCACTTCTCGACCGAGAAGACATCTTAGAACCACGTTCTAAATCAAATACTTTCCAAACGCTAGGTAAACTCCTATAATTTTTTTTCTATCTCTCTATTGGCTTTTAGAGTAGTGTAATCCCATCAAAAGGGTTAGCCTAGAGTCCCTTCAATCAATGAAGGTGGTCTCGAAGCATACAATTCAACATTCCTAATTAAGAAATTAATTAGGATTTTCTTATTATTATATTGTAAAGATTGAAAATACTCAATTGGCAAGACCGATCTTCGGATTAGGTGGAATGGGTGCTCCTCGACCTTCCCATTCCATAACTTAACCCCCGAACCCTCAAATCTCTTTTAAATCAAAAAGGTTTTTCTTATTGTTTCCTAAATAAATAATAAGTGGCGACTATGTTATTCAATAAAAATGGCAACGCTACAGTTTTGGCGACTCCGCTGGGGATAATTAATTAAGAGGGTTAGACTTGCGCACAATTGAGTATTATCAATCTTTTTATTTTCCTGCAAAAAAATTGATTTCTCTGGATTTTTTTAAATTTTTCTGTACTGTTTTCGTCAAAAAAAATTACTGTCCAAATGCTTGTCCAGCGCGGGAGAAGCTTGTCCCGCGCGAAACCAATAATCCACTTCTCTACCTGTTTGGCGGCGCTTAGAAACAAAACCAAAAAAGGTATGTCAAGTTGACTTTTGCTAAGGTTTAACCATTAAAAAAAAACAAAAAAAAGCCAAAATCTTGAAAAAAAAAACTAGTTTTTTCATAACATAAGAAAAAAAACTAGTTTTAAAGCACTAAGTCTAACTAATAAGAGTGATGAAAGATTCTGAAAACTAGTTTTTGGCCGCATTAAAACCCAAAAAAAAAAAGGGCAATTGACTTTTTCTTTAAGGTTTTGACCATATCAAAAAAAGAAAAAACAAAAAAACTACAGAAAAGTTTTAAAAATCCAAGAAAGTCAAAATAAATTATTATTTCTATTTTGCTTGTACTAACTTTATTTTGCATGATAGAGCAATTATTAATTGCTTAAACTATATAATTGCGTGCGATTGAATTATTTTATTTTTTTACCGGTCATCGGTTGACTCGGGCGTTGTAATTAATTGATTTAATTCTCTCTCTCTCTCTCTCTCTCTCTCTCTCTCTCTCTCTCTCTCTCTCTCTCTCTCTCTCTCTTTATGTGGAACTACGACGGCCTGAGTCTTCCTAATTTGGAAGAAACGTAGGCAACCACTTGGTGCGGCCATTGCTTGTTTTTCTTTTGTTTTCAAAAAAAAAACTCTCTATTTTCTCTATCACCTAGATTGACTCTCACACACGCACACTCATATTATATCTGTCATTACACTACATACCCTGATTAACCCGGGACCCACACTAAGGACGGATGATGATAACCACCTAATCGCCGGTCTCTCTGAAGTTGGATCATCCCACTCCGCGTATTCAATCCACCTAAATTGTCATATCGCGGGGAGCCTAGCCTTTCAGCCCTGCATCGCCACATATCATGTAGATTGACCTTTTAAGACACTCCGAGACCGATCGGTTTGATCTTGGAGTCCTTATAATCCCTTGTCAAGATCTTGTTTTGTGCAATAATCCATGGAAAAGAAATCAATAAATTGTTGCTTCGGAAATGTACCTATGATTGTCCCTACGGATTTGTCCCTAAAAGAGAAAAATTTCTTACCAAACTTATTGCACAAAACTTGATATTACTTGGGATGAATTTGACCCCTAGGTCCTTAGGTTTGGATTTCGAATGTTAGAAACCCCCAAAACGAATTTTCCGTTCGACCAAAATTAGGTTTAAAATCAGAAAAAATGTGACTTCCCGTGGTGTTGTCTCGCGCGAGACTGCTTGTCCCGTGCGAGACAAGTGTTCGATCTTTTCGTATTTTGGCCAAAACCCTCAAACCATCATACACTCTATTCAGCCAACTTTTTGGGACTCGATCATGGTTTAACACAGTTGCTACACATCTTGGTCATCGCCAAAGCTCGACACGATGTCTGCTTCTCCTTCTGTCATCAAGGCCGAAATCAATGAAGCTAAGGCCCAACTCATCCAAGCCCTGCTTAAGATGGATGAACAAAGTAAGAAAATTGAGGAACAAAATGCCCAAATAGCCGCCCTCATGCAAGAACTCCACGATATGAAGGTCAAGAAAGGAAGAAAACAAAAGCAGAAAGAGGAATCCTCCTCCGATGAAGAGGAATCCTACACCAAAAAGAATAAGAAAACCAAAAAACCAAGAAAGAAAGAGGAAGAATCCGATTCATCCTCTTCCTTATCCTCCTCCGATGATGAGGGACATATCTCCGAGGGTGCTAAAACCAAGAAAGAAGGCAATGGTGAAACTACTAAACTTGGTGACCATGTTACTAAGAACTACCTCGAGAAGAAACTTGCAAACCTTGACACTTCAAAAGGGTCATTCGTTCCATTTGATCCCGATGCTCTTCAACAATCAATCACCAAGTTTCCTCGCAAGTACAAGACACCCAACATTGCCAAGTTTAATGGCACTACTTGTCCTCGAGCTCATGTGGAGACCTACACTTGGGCTATGCTTCCAATGGGCGTTGATAACACAATCTTGGCCCAATGCTTTCCTCAAACTTTGGAGGGTGCTGCAAGGGATTGGTACATGTCTCTTCCTATGACTACAAGGTTATACTGGTCGTCTGCATGTTTAGTCTTCCAAAGGCAATTTGAAGACAACTCCACTTACCGCCCTACTAGGAGGGATCTTGAACAAATCAAACAACATGCAAACGAGTCTTTTGCTGAATTTGCTAGAAGATGGAGACTCAAACTTACTGAAATTGTCGAAAGACCTACTCTCAAAGAGCAAATCCACATCTTCCTCCAATGCCTCCATGATGAATTTCAAGAGAAGCTCGCCGATAATTACTTTCCTAGTTTCAATAAACTCCATGAGTCCGGAATTAGGATTGATGAATTCCTAAAAAGTAAAAAGAAGATAAGTACTTTCCGCTTCAACAAGCCCATCACAAGTAAGGATGCTTCAGTCAACGCTATTGCATTCAACCGCCCCAACACCGGCAAGTATTCTGCTGTTCCTCCTCCTGAAAAGAAAAAGAGACACTATGACAAAATTGAAGGAATCACTCAAGAAGAACTCTTCGATGTGCTTGTCAAAAATGAAATGATCAAACCAAAGGAAGGTGGTCCTCCTTAGGATATGGGTCCTAATCATGCTCATCACTTATTCTGCAAGTACCATAACTTCACCGGCCACGACACCAACACTTGACTAGTTGTCCCGCAGGGAACAGGAGTGTCTCGCGCGAGACAACCCCTCTGCAGGATGTGCAGATTCACTTTCCTTCTCCGTTTCAAACTCTTTTCTTGATAAATATCATCTAATTCGGGTCTCTACTGACTAGAGGGTTCTGGAAGCTTCCTTGGGAGGAGTCCCAATCCACTTGAGTCTCCTAAACTTGGTGACCAAGTCATTCATCCACCTCTTAAACCCCTATAAATACCTGATGACTTTCAGTATTTCAGAGGTCCCCGATCCACGATCGAAAACACACAACACACACAATTTGTTGGTTTCTTTCCACGAAAGACTCCTTCAAATCACTCACAAACAACTCCTAAATTCGTCCATCAACCTTGTTGATTGACAAACATCAAGGCTCAAGCCTAGAATCAAGGCGAAGCTCTGCCCGAATCACTTCTCGACCAAGAAGACATCTTAGAACCACGTTCTAAATCAAATACTTTCCAAACGCTAGGTAAACTCCTATAATTTTATTCTTTTTTTCAATCTCTCTATTGGCTTTTAGAGTAGTGTAATCCCATCAAAAGGGTTAGCCTAGAGTCCCTTCAATCAATGGAGGTGATCTCGAAGCATACAATCCGACATTCCTAATTAAGAAATTAATTAGGGTTTTCTTATTATTATATTGTAAAGATTGAAAATACTCAATTGGCAAGACCGATCTTCGGATTGGGTGGAATGGGTGCTCCTCGACCTTCCCATTCCATAACTTAACCCCCGAACCCTCAAATCTCTTTTAAATCAAAAAGGTTTTTCTTATTGTTTCCTAAATAAATAATAAGTGGCGACACTGTTATTCAATAAAAATGGCAACGCTACAAGGGGCATGCAAGGACATCCTTTACTACAAAACTTTCCTAGAAATGGGTCTTACAGATGTCAGATTGTCACCCTACTCAGGTCTACAGGAATGCTTCACCAACCATAGGGCCGACGCCAAGGGACAGATCGAGCTGGAGGTAGATGTCGGGCAGCATCCTTTAAGGACAACAACCAAGGTAACGTTTATAGTTATTGATGCAATAAGCGATTACCATGCTATACTGGAAATTCCTGGACATGTCACACTAGAAATGGTTTCCTCAATCCCCAACCAAAAGGTCAAGTTCTCCAACACCACCCCCCCCCCCCCGCGGGAGTTAGATATATTTACTTGGGGAAAATGCTAAAATTAAATTAAGTTATAAATATATTTACTTGGGAAATTATTTAAACCAAATTTAAATATTTATATTTGGATTAACCGGTGGAAATTTTATCAATAAAATGAAAATACTAAAGATATATGTATATATACATATATATATATATATATACATACATATATATATATATACATATATATATATATATATATATATATATATATATATATATATATATATATATGTATATATATATATATATATGTATATATATATATATATATATGTATATACACATATGTATACACACACATATATATATATATATATATATATATATATATATATATATATATATATATATATATATATATACACACACACATATATATATACACACATACACACACACACACACATATATATATATATAGTGTATTTACTTTTTATTATATATTAAGGTCTTATATTCAAATTTAGCACATGGTCTCTACAATTATAGAGACGGGCCTGCAAATGTCGATTTGAAGTATGAAAATGTGAAAGTGACAGATTCTAAGAGTGCATCACACCATGTGATGGGAAAACAGTAAAAGTGACTACCCAAATTCTAAATTGAAGAAGACATTAACATAGAAAGAAGCATAAATACATTACCTGAAGGATTAAATTTAGGGAAATGGATCAGGGTTTGTTTGCGACCCTGCAAACAAAAGTATGCCCATAACCCTTAAAAAAGCACACAGATATATAATTATGCAGAGAGAGAGAGAGAGAGAGATATATGGGGTTTGATTTGATACCGTGGAATTGAAAGGAATTGGAAAACTTAATTTTCATTGATCAACTGAGTACAATATATATACAACTTTTGGATGTCTATCTTAGGCTAGAGATATACATGATCAAAATATAAGAATAAAGAGATATACATAATCACTAAAGCTAATCAAATAATAACTATATTTACAAAATATCTCCTGTAAATAAGGAAGGAGAATAAACTGAATATGAGCTATGGTCTTGGAGGATCTTTCGGTGATCTTGAAGGATCAGTAGGATCCTTAATACGCTCCCTCAAGTTGGACGGACTGGAATAGAGTCCAATCTTGGAAATAATGGACAGAAAGCGAACTCGGGACAGCGGTTTGGTGAGAGCATCAGCGAGTTGGTTGTAACCTGATATGTGTTGAACACGGAGCCTTCCCAGTTGAACTTGTTCGCGCACGAAATGAAAGGCAAGGGCAAGGTGCTTCATACGTGAGTGAAAGATGGGATTTGCTGAGTAGTTAGCTGCTCCAAGATTGTCCGAGAAAATGACTGGTGGTGCTGCGGGGGTAAGAGAAAGCTCAGACAGAAGATTTTGGACCCACATAAGTTCAGCTGTAGTAGCTGCCACAGCGCGAAATTCAGCCTCAGTTGAAGAACGAGCAAGGGCCCGTTGTTTCTTGGAGGACCAGGAGATGAGGTTGCGCCCAAGATACACTAAAAAACCAGTGGTGGAGATAAAATCGTCCTTATCACCGGCCCAATCGGCATCACAAAAAGAGTGAAGAACAGGAGGTGAATTTCTGAAGAGTTGAAGACCCAAGTTAATAGTACCGTGAAGATATCGAAGAAGGCGTTTGAGAGCTGCCCAATGATTTTCTTGAGGGTGGTGAAGAAATTGGGCAAGCTTATTGACTGAGTAAGCAATGTCTGGACGGGTAAGGGATAAGTATTGCAAACTACCAACTATGGCGCGGTAGTCAGAGGGATTACAGATTGGAGTTCTAGGGTGGGCCGAAAGAATAGGGTAAGAATTCATGGGGGTTGGAGCAGGTTTCGAGTTGTCCATATTGTGTTTAGCTAGAAGATCGTTAATGTATTTGGACTGAGAGAGAAGAAGACCTTGGGAGTTGGGTGTGACTTCGACACCTAGAAAGTAAGAGAGCGGACCTAGATCCTTTAGGGAGAAGCGAGAAGCAAGGGTTGTGATAAAGGAAGTAAGAAGAGAGTCGGAGGGGCCAGTGACAATAATGTCATCGACATAGACAAGCAAAAAAAGACGACTCGAGTGTGTAGTGAAGGTGAAGAGAGAAGGATCCGAGAGAGAGGTGGTGAAGCCAAAGGAAATGAGAAAAGATTTAAGTTCGGTGTACCACGCTCGGGGTGCTTGTTTAAGACCATAGATGGCCTTTGAAAGCTTACAGACAGAGGAAGAGTTGGAGGTGTTTAGAAAACCCGGGGGTTGAGACATGAAAACTGTTTCAGAAAGATTGCCCTGTAGAAAAGCATTATTTATATCAAGTTGGCGAAGAGACCAACCTTGAGTAATGGCAAGAGAAAGAATGAGGCGAATGGTTACCGGCTTAACTACGGGACTGAAGGTGTCAGAGTAGTCAAGACCAGGCCTTTGGTGAAATCCCTTTGCCACAAGACGAGCTTTATATTTGGAGATGGTGTTATCAGGATTGTATTTAACACGAAATACCCACTTGCACCCGATGATGTTGGGTGCCTCATGAGATGGAACAAGAGTCCAAGTATGGTTACGCATGAGAGCATCATATTCCTCACGCATGGCGGCATGCCAGTGGGGGGTAGCAAGGGCTTGTTTTATGGATGTGGGAAGGGAGGTAGGATTGGTTAGGGTAGCTAGAGAGGCATATTTGGGATTGGGTTTTCGTATATTGTTTGACAGGCGGGTAATTATGCTTCGGGTTGGAGGAGGCGGGTTGGGGTTCAGATTAGGCAGGGTTGTGGCAGGAGGGGAGGGCTGTGTGTTGGCTGGGTTCGGGGTTGATGGAGGGGTAGTGGGCGGAGGTGGGAGAATAGTGGCTGGAAGGGTTGGGGGGGCTGCTGTAGTGGTTGGAGGGTGGGGAAGAGGGGCTGCTGTGGTGGTAGGGGTTACGGCAGAGGGTGGGGAAGGGGGTGTGGGTCAGCAACAGGCGGAGAAGGGTGAGAAGTGGTGAGGATTGGGATTGTAAGAGAGCACCATTCATTTGGAGTCATAATCTGTGTAGGAGGGGAAGATGTGAGAGTGGTATAAGGAAATTCTGACTCAACGAATTTGACATGGCGAGAGGTATATATACGGTTTGAAGTTGGGTCTAAACAATGGTAAGCACTTTGGGAGGAGGAGTAGCCAATGAAGATGCATGGAGTAGATTTGGGTGCGAGTTTGTGTGGGGCATAGGGGCGTAACCACGGGTAGCAAAGACACCCAAATGAGCGGAGTTTGGTATAGTTGGGGGCAGTTTTGAAAAGGCGGAGGAACGGAGAGTCATTTTGAAGGGTTGGAGTGGGCATACGGTTAATTAAGTAGGTTGCGGTGGTGAGGGCATGAGGCCAAAATTTTAGAGGAAGGTTTGCATGAGAGAGCAAGGTGAGACCAGTTTCAACAAGGTGTCTATGGCGACGTTCGGCGAAGCCATTGTGTTCGGGGGTATGGGGAGGAGATGTTAGGTGGGAAATGCCATTGTTAAGAAGAGACGGAGTGAGTTTAAGATATTCTCCACCATTATCGGAGAAAACTTGGAGAATGGGTTTGGCAAAGAATTTTTCAACGAGGGCACGAAACCGAGTGAAGGTGGAAAAGGTGTCGGATTTGTGTTTAAGTGGATAGAGCCAAGTATATTTTGTGAAGTGATCAACGAAGATGACATAATATTTGTAATTGTCGTAGGAGTGTATGGGAGAAGTCCATACATCCGAAAAAATTAAGTCAAGTGGTGCGTGAGAGTGAAGAGAGGAGGTGGCAAACGGAAGTTTGTGACTTTTATTAATATTGCAAGAATTACAGAAATCAAAAGAACCACTAGGAATAGATAAAGAAAATTTATTATTTAAAAACGAGACAATAGGGGGGGAGGGATGGCCTAATCTATGATGCCACGACTTGAGAGTTGAGGCGGAGCTAGTGTGAACTTGAGGAGAGACGGAAGGGTTCCATGTGTAGACACCACGATCACATGTTCCTTGGAGGAGAATGCGGTTGGTCGAGAGTTCCTTTATGAAAAAAGAAGAATGTGAGAAAGAGATAGTGGCATTATTATCCTTGCAAAACTGAGAAACAGACAAGATATTGCGAGAGATTAAGGGAACATGTAGAACATTTTTAAACAAAAAGGAAGAAGTAGAAGTAGTGTAAGAGAAAGAACCTATGTTGGAGATGGGGAGTGAAGAACCATCTCCAATGATAACATCGTCTGTGCCATCATAGGGGTGATGAAGGGAGAGAGTAGAGAGATCATTTGTGATGTGATTTGTGGCTCCGCTGTCCACAAGCCAAGGAGCGGAGAGAGATTGACGAGAAGAGGAGGAGGCCGTGTGAGCTTGGGCCGAGGAGTGAGACTGAGAGGAGCGGGGTGAGCGGTGGTTGGAGGGAGGCGGAGGGAAAGTGACCATAGGGAAATCACGTTTGAATTGTCGGCATTGGGAGATGACATGACCCACAAAGCGACAGTATTGGCACTTCCCTTTAAAGGGGGCAGGATTGTTGTTGCGGAATTGAGGAGGGGTGGGAAGAAGGGGCTGAGAAGGGTTTGGCCGAGGCTGAGAAGATGGGGGGTGAGAGAAGGCTGCATGAACAGAGGCAGGAAAGATAGGTGTGGTGTGGGAGGGTTGGTTTTTGAGGGTGAGTTCATGGTGTATAAGCTTTTCGTGAAGGGCTTCAAAGGATATGGGGTTGTCCCTAGCCCTAACGGAGTCAATGATGGGTTTGAAAGCATCATAATCTAAACCTTTTAGAACCTTAGCAATAATATCTTCCGTGTCCATGGGTTTGCCTAATAGAGCAAGTTTGTCAATGCAAGACTTAATAGTTTGCATGTATTCGGTTATTGTGAGATTGGATTTGGTGATGGAGTCTAGGTGGTCTTTTAATTGAAGAATGTGACCACGAGAAGGGTTGGCATAGGTTTTCTTTAGAATGGTCCAAGCTTGGTTGGATGTGGTTGCATGAGAAACTAAGGGGGCAACGGTATTATCCAAGGTGCCAAGAAGTGCACCAAGGATTAGGCGATCTTGCCTATTCCAAGTAACTAGGGCAGGATTGGGGTTTTCTTTACCTTCGGATGTGATGGATTCTGGTGGTTGTGGGTGGGTTCCATCAACAAATTGAAGGAGATCAAGGCCAAATAGTATTGAGGTAACTTGGGCAGACCAAGCAAGGTAGGTGAGGGGTGTTAAGGTTTTGCAGTTTGCAAGGTTGACAAGAAGGATGGGGTGGTTTGGCTCGGCTGGGTTGGGTAGTGCAGAGGAGGAGCTTTGGGCAGCCATGTGGAAGTGAGGGATAGCAGGAAAAGCTGCGGCTGGAGGGAGGAGAAGGGGGTGACCGGCAATGCTCTGATACCATGAAAGGAATTGGAAAACTTAATTTTCATTGATCAACTGAGTACAATATATATACAACTTTTGGATGTCTATCTTAGGCTAGAGATATACATGATCAAAATATAAGAATAAAGAGATATACATAATCACTAAAGCTAATCAAATAATAACTATATTTACAAAATATCTCCTGTAAATAAGGAAGGAGAATAAACTGAATATGAGCTATGGTCTTGGAGGATCTTTCGGTGATCTTGAAGGATCAGTAGGATCCTTAATAGGAATGAGCATTAAGCCTGCAGGCGGCCATGATTGTGGTTAGGGATGGCAACGGGGCGGGTTCGGGACGGGTTCTTCATTTCCCCAACCCGCCCCTATAGTGAGATACCATTTCTCAAACCCGCCCCGCCCCGTGTTATGCCTTACCCGAGCCCCGCTCCATTTAACCTGAAAAAAATTGCTGGGATTTAATTTCCACAGCTTCTTCAGAAGCTATTTGTGATTGAAACTTAGGCACTTAACACAGTACAATCCTTCAACTAATGATCCTCATAAGTCTTTCCTATCTTAACTACATATTTTGTTAAAGAAAATCTAAAGCTTTAGAATAAGAGGTCCATATTTAGTCTACACATTACATCTCCAAGCAAACTGATATAGGCAACAGTAGGTAGAGTTAATCACTGGAGTTGTCAAAATAGACCATACATAGTCTAGCAAACTCAGTCCAAGCGTTACCATCAATGCTCCATCAAAAACTCTAAATATTACATCTCCAAAAAGTGTGTCATAAATCAAAAATTCTAAATATTAGTACTCCATCTTAAAGTATATTTGAAGACACATCATACTTCAACTCCATCATGCTCTTCTGGAAAAACACCCAAATTCAGTACAAGCATGATGTAAATTATCTAAAACATTAACAAACAATTTAATATCATTATATCAATTTATTATAATAGGTTCATCGACATCATAGTTGCAAGTGGCAAAATTACCCGGCTTATCGACCTCCAAGAAGGGTGCTAAATAGAAAGAAAAAAACATTTAGATGAAAGAGAATCAAAAGGGAGAACAAAAGGTTACAAACTAAAGATTAAACAAAATGAAAAGTTGTAAAACTTACCATGACTTTCATTGCGTAACCAACTTTGAGAGCACCTCAATGCTTCCAAAGTGTTCGGAGCCAACCTACTTCGATATGGGCTAATTAACTGACTACTTGTACTAAAAGCCGCCTCAGATGCAACACTTGAAATTGGAATAGCAAGTATATCCCTAGCAATCTTTTGTAAAGTAAGAAATTTGACCCCATTTTTCTTCCACCAATCCAAAACATCAAAATTTGTGGTTCTTGGTAGCACATTCTCCTCTAAATAAAAATCCATCTACGACTTCAGTTGAAAGTTACTTGAAGTACTAGTTACATACTTATCAAAATTTGAAAGAGGATCCTTTTCATTTTGTTCACCATCCGAGTTATGTAAATAGGATGTACCACTAATAACATTATCATCCACACAAGCCTTTCATTGATACTCATTCAATAAATCATAACAACTTTTCTTAATTCTATCAATATGAATGAAAGCTTAATCACCATGAACAAGTGGTAAATAATATTCAACAAGCTTCATCTTGTACCTAGGATCCAAAACACATGTGACTCCCATAATCTCATTGCACATATTCCAATATTTATCATATTTTTCAATCATATTTTTTGCCATTTTTTTAATGTATTATTCGGGACTCTCAAGCTATTTCTTCAAATCAACTTTAATATCACAAATCTTTGGAAAATATTCATTTGCCGTAGGATAAGAAGTACCCGAAAACAACAAAGTCACATTATAAAATAATCTCAACTTTTTGGTAATTGCTTTCACCTTTATCCAATCTTTTTCACTCGGCACACATGTATAATACTTATCTTTTTGCTTCAAGCGCGGAAATACCAACTTATATAGTAAAGCGGCTTCAAGCATGATATATGTTGAATTCCAACTAGTAGGACAATCAAGAGACAAGTTTTTGGTGTGTGAGATTGATAATTGGCGTGCCGCTTCTTCAAACTTTTGGATTCTACTAGAAAACCATATCCAATAAAACGCTATTCCTCACTTTCTCCAACTCCTTTTTTATTACTTCTAATCCATCTTTTACAATCAAATTTAATATATAAACACAACAACGCATGTAACCTTTCCTCTCATCAAAAGTGTACTAGGATCAAGCCTATAACCAATTTTATTCATCACTTCATCATTTGAATGGGCATTATCAACGGTAACCGTAGACACTTTTCTATCAAGATTTAAGTCCATTAATGCATCAAAAAAATCCGTAAACACCTCACTATTATGTGGAGGGGGAACATATATAAAAATAAAATGAAAAAAATACCAATAGAAAGTTATAATAGGCAAAATAACACATAAGTATGCACACTTACAATAAAAAGTTATAATAGATAAAAAGCTATTAATGATACTAGAATGTACCTCACGATACGGCTTTACAAAATCCATGAATCATAAATATAATGTACCGTGATAGTCATGAAACCTCTCGTAGTTGCTTTTGCACTCCATAAATTGGTGGTAATAACAACTCTTGAATCCAAAGCCTCTAACAACTCAATCATTTTTGCCCTTTTTTTATTTATATATCTTTAATATATGACTCTTGATAGTGTTCCTTGAAATCATCTTGAACAAATGTTGAAGATTACTTGAGTATGTCTGAAATCCGTGATGATTCAGGATGTTGAGTGGGTACTCATGCAAAATGATCATGTTAGCAAGATCATTTTTCATCACATTTTCATCAAATGAATAGGCCCGATACTCCACCTTTTCATCTTGTCTCTGTTGGATTTTATGGGTCCATGCGTAGCGGAACTAGCATCTAAATAACACAAAACCCAAGAGCCCTAAGATTCGTTCTATACGATTAAATTGAATTCCTATGAGATAGAATATACCAATCTTAATTGCTTTCCGTTCTTGAGCTATCGAACAATCTATCGGTGTGATTTTGAATCACAATCTTCGATCTTCAAAAACTTGAATCTTCAGATTCGAACTCTAGGCCTTGATCGTCGTACGAGCGAAGACCCTCTAGTAGTATCCACACCTTTGAATGAACCAAACGGTTCTTGAGGATTGCTAGATCCTTAAACCTATGGAAGAATATTGAGAAACCTTTATTGTGGTTTTCCTTAGAAAATTCGGCTAGACAATTAGGGTTCACAGACCTCATATTTATACTACGTTAGTATTAGTATTTGTTTCCTAATCGTATTAGAAATAGTCTGTAAACCGCCTCTATGGCAAGTTATGTCACGCGGCGACATTTGCCAGTTGGCAAGGTCCGTCGCACGATCCAGTATGCCATATGCAGGAACTCTCAATCATTTATTCCTTTGGTTTAACTAATTCATTCCAATTGTGTGTGACCCAATAGGATTATATTATGTTGGCAATGAGCTCGATCATATCGACCCTCTTAAAACATAAGCGGACTCTAGCAAGCCATTATGTCTACCCAATTAATATAACGTAAGATTTCACGTTTCCAATGGTACACTTCTATTTCTCCCTTTGTCTCACGATGTTATATTGAACACAAGTCATGGTCCACGTCAACTTGTATTTGTTCAATGCTTTCTCGATATTGAGTATAATGATAATCCAATTGCATTGGGGTATGGCCATACACTTTTATCATTATCACTCATCGAGGGGCCCAAGCAAAAACATCTCTCTTTCGAGGGACAAATTCCATCTTGACATATCATCCTTCCCATCATTAATCCGATCATGCCAAAGATAGCCTTTATAAATATCGTGTTAAGATATCGTTTGACTAAAATCAAACATAACTTTCATCATATGTAAGGTCATGATAATCTCAGGTCTAGAGACTAAATGAAGTGACCATATGAGATTTAATTATGACATTTGACCATGACATAAATCTCGTACGGGTCAAGTTCAGTCACTTGTTCACTAACAAGTACCCATAATTTCAATGTGCATCTCTATGCATATAATCATCATATGATTATTCATTAACAATTATACTAATTATTCACTTAATAATTAGGGTCGGAGATTATTACAATAAATATGCAAAATATATAATAATCAAATAATAAACTTTTTCTATAATAAACGATAAAAATGATACATAACGGTTTTAAGTTAAACATAACTAAAGTCTAGGGCATTACACCAACAATCTCCCACTTGCACTAGGCTCCATCTATGTATCAAATACTCATGGACCTAACATGACCATCATGCTTCTGCCTGTGCGAGGGTCTTTATAAGTGAATCCCTAATGTTATCATCGGTTGATACTTTACATATCTTAACGTCTTCTCATTCTTTATGAATTTCCGAAAAACGTCTAAGTATGTGTTTGGATCACCGTTGTGACCTTGGTTCCATTTTTTTGCATAAATAAGACCATATTTATCACAACAAAGTTCCACCGATTAGTGATACTTGGAACATTTCCAAAACACTAAATGAACTTTTGATCCAAACTGCCTCTTTTTAGCTACATCATATGTTGCTAAAATTCGGCCTTAGTAGTAGAATCGACTATGATTTTCTACTTGGAACTCTTCCAATCAAAACCACACCTCTTATAAACATAAACACAATCCTAATTGCGATTTTAAAATAACTTTGTCAGTTTGGAAGATAGCATCTTTGTAATCCTTACAACAAGATTAACTTCCAACCTTTCGAATACCAAGAACATATCCTTATCTCTTCTTAAGTACTTAAGGATCATCTTGACTGCTATCCAATGGTTCTCAACAGGATCAGATTGTTATCGACTCGTCATGCTTAGAGGCATACGAGATGTCGGGTCTAGTACAAATCCTGGCATACATGACAGATCCAAATGCCGAAGCATACAGAACTTCATGCTCATCAGTTGTCATAAGATAATGAGTATTGTTAAGAGAAACACCATGACCCATTGACAAGTTACTTTTCTTAGACTCTTCTAAGAACCTTGTCAATGTGAGTATTTTGACTCAAAACAATTTATCCTTTTTATATCTATCTCTATAGATCTCGATGCCAAGGATGTGAGCGGCTTCACCAATATCTTTCATTGAGAAATCTTTCTTTGACCAAGACTTGACAGTCTTAAGTGTCGGAACTTCGTTTTTCCAATGAGTAAGATATCATTGTAATAAAACAATAGAATTAATACTACGCTCCCACTGAATTTTATGCATACACAAGGTTCATCTTCATACTTAATGAAATCAAACTCTTTGACCGATTCATCAAAATGAAGATTCCAATTCCTCGAAGCTTGCTTCAACCCATCTTATGGATCTTGCAACATGCATACTTTATGAGATTTTTTTTGGATTGACAAAACTTCGGATTGTGTACTATACACATCCTTAATAATATTTCATTTTAAGAAAGTCGTTTGACATCCATTTGTCATATCACATGGTCACAATATGTGATAATGGCAATTGAAACTCTAACAGACTTTGGCATTGTAACTGGCAAAAATAAGGTTTCAACATAGTCAATACTATGAATTTGCCTAAATCCCTTTGCTACAATCCTTAGTCATGAAAGTATACACCTTCCCATCCATGTAGGTCTTGAAGACCTACTTACACCTTTAGTTTTTTTACACCTTTAGGTAGCCCAATCAAGTTCCAAACTTGATTATCAAACATGGATTGCATTTCGGATTCCATGGTTCCTAACCATTTTTCCAAATTTAGGAGTGGATATCGCCTCAAGATAGGAAGTAGGATCGTCATTCTCAATGACTTCCACCTTATCACTTTCCGATATGAGAAATCAATATTTCTTGAGTTCGGATCATAACCTATCCGATCTACGATGAACTTGTGCATCTTGAACCGGTTCCACAATTCCTTGTGATCTTGGTTCCGTCTCTACTCTTGGTTCCATATTATTTTCGGGTTCTTGAATTTCTTCAAGATTAATTTTACTCCCACTAGATTCTTTATTGAGAAACTATTTCATAAGAAACGAATTGTATAGAGCAACAAACATTTTGTTCTCTTTGCGGTTGTAAGATTAATTTTCGAAAATAACCTTGTCAGATTTGGTGCTAACTTATCAGAGACAAGTCTCTGCTTATAAGCATTGCAAACCCAAATCTTCTTGAAAGATATACTAAGTCTTCTTTCATGCCACATCTCATGTGGGGCCTTAGGAACCGATTTAGTTAGAGATTCAATTCAGTGTAACCGCATTATTTCTAATGCATATCCTCAAAAGGAAATAGGAAAGGACACATCATCGAATGAACCATGTCCTATAAGGTTCAATTCGTCCTCTCAGACACATCATACAATATTGTGTTCCGGGTGGAGTCAATTTTTAAACGATTTCATAGTTTTGAGATGATTGTCAAACTCTTGGCTCAAATATTCACCACCTTGATCTAATCGAAGTACTTAATAGTTTTGCCAAGTTGTTTTGTACTTCATCTTGAAATATTTGAAACATCTCAAACGATTCACCTTTGGACTTCATCAGATAGACATAGTCATATCTAGATAAGTCATCGGTGAATGTGATGAAACACCAAAATCCTCCCTTAGCAATGCTGCTTAATAGTCCACATGCATCTCATGTATGATGACCAATAAGTCACTAGCCCTCCCACTACTCTTAGTGTAGGGTGGTTTGGTCAATAATTCCAATAAACAAGATCCACATTCCTCAAATGATTTAGAGTCATATGAGTCTAAAAGTCCATGTTAATGGAGTTTAGATATATGTTTCTTATTTATCTGACCAAGCCAGCAATGCCATATGAACGCGTTGTTAATATTATTCGGTTTAGATTTCCCATTTATATTATAGATATCTTCAATATTATTTTGTTTCTCATCATCAAGGATATGAATACCATTCAATGATATATGCAATACAACAAGGCATATCATTAAAAAAATATAAAATTTCTTATTCTCAATAAAAAAAAATTATATCCTTCATCATCCATATAAGAAACGAAATTAATACTCCTACCCAAATTCGGAACTTAGTAACCTTTGTTCGAAACAAGTACTAGTTCACTAGGTAAATTGACTTCATAAGTCCCTATGGCTAATGCAGCAACTCTTGCTTCATTCCCACGCATAGGTTTAATTTACCTTCTTTGAGTAGCTTTCTATTCTTTATTCCTTGCACATTTAAACAAATGTGGGATCTCATGTCTGGTATCATATACCTAAGAACAAGAAGTCGAAAGAAAAATATCTATCATATAGATACTTGAAGTAATAACAATCATATTGCCCTTCTTCACCTTTTAGGCCTTCCTAATAAGCCTTGCAATTTTGCTTCCAATGACAATCTCATTACAATGGTAGAAAAATGCATCCTTTTGAGACACTTTGGATTTAGCCTCTTCGGCTTTGGCAAATTTTGCCCTAGTTTTAGCAACCTTTGCTTTACCTACTTTGTGTTTCCTTTTAAATCCCTTTCTTGTGTTAACCATTAACACAATCAAACCTCTCTTGCCTAGCTTGCACTTGGAACATTTCCTTTGTGCGTTGTGATAGAACAAAAGTAACTTCCATATGTTCAAAGTTCTTCATAAGAGCCTTTAAACATGATGGCAATTATAAGGCAAGCAATATTATTAGAGTCATCAACATGTTTCTAATGTTGCTCCTTATTTGCCATTTGCAACATTTGCAGTAGGTTCAGCAGGAATGGATTCATCAAGAACGTACACATTTGCCTAAGAACCATTCTCTAGGCTTCTGATCCAATCAGAATAATATGTACCGTTCCTTTCGAACTTTGTCCTTCATAAGGACGAATCGCAATTTATTGTGTAATGCTACTTCTACAACAAAATATGTAAACTATATGAACACATGTCAATATCAACGCATTTATCATCTAAGAGCAAATCATGTATTTCACAAATACTCCCACTAAATTATACACATTCCAATGCAAATAAGCATAATATACATTTAATGGGCTAAGATCCAACTTTGATTTAATTTCAAGTTTGCTATGGCAAACCGCTCAAAACTAAATTAATTAGGTAGAAACATCAATCATATCACATATATGACTCTTAGATCTTTTATGAGGTTTATTTAAGACATCATATGTCTAAGCATATTTTAATCTCATCTTATGCATTGGGTCCAAAACCATTTTGATAAACCAATTAAGTTCATCCACTTTAAACGTATAGTAACCACCATTTCCTCATCTTGCTCGCAAACGAATAGAATCAAAGTACCTTGCTGTGGTAAGCCCACCCAAAACTATCCGAGTGGTCTCAAGTGTTTTAATCATGGATTGGCATAAAGAACTTAAAAGTTAAAAGAAGGTTCTTTAAAGCAGATTATAAGCATATCAGCAAAGATAATCATAATCGCGCACCAAGTAAGTTCCAGTGAAGATAGGTGAGCCACAAGGACTACTTAAGTACCAAATCTCTCCTTCGACGTAACTCTCCTAGACATGCACAATTAGAATACCGGCTCGATTTGCGACATAATCAATACTTTGTATACTGACCTGTTTCTCACAAACAATCAGATTCCTTTAAATTTTGCGTAAACTGACTTGTTTCTCATAAACAATCAGAAAACTAAAAATTTTAATGTTTCAATTTAAACATTCAGGAAATTACAATTCAATGTTTCAACTAAACATCTAACAAAGCTCTTAACACATAAGAACATATAATTCATGCATCGCAACAATTAATAAAATCACATTTAAATTAATTAAGCATGCATAAACAATGAATTAATCTAGATAGCCCTATAAATTTAATTTCCATAAATTTATAGCAACCAGATTAAGACAGAAACATATCAGATTATAAACATAATCACAGAATAGCAGAAAAATTTAACAAATTGATTCTGCCCAGATTAGGCAAAGTATGTCGCGTGACAGAAACATCCAGAAGGCCTGATCCGTCGCGCGACCAGACGAGCCCATCAGTTCGCCGATGGCCAACTCTGTCGCGTGACGAGAGATGCAGATTCTGAGATTTTTCCAGCTTAAATCAATTCCAATCATAAAGCAATTAAATCAAATAAACAGCTTTTAACAGATTTAATTCAATATGAACAGAAAACGATTTTGGCACATTGTTTCAAAAACAATAAAATTCTACCGCATACAAAACATGCAAAGAATATATAAACAATTTATATTACTTTTCTAGCATGTTAATTCAAACTTAACCATGCGAACGGGGTTCTGATACCACTGTTGGATTTTATGGGTCCATGCGCAGCGGAATTAGCATCTAAATAACACAAAACCCAAGAGCCCTAAGATCCGTTCTATATAACTAAATTGAATTCCTATGAGATAGAATTTACCAACCTTAATTGCTTTCCATTCTTGAGCTATCGAACAATCTATCGGTGTGATTTTGAATCACAATCTTCGATCTTCAAAAACTTGAATCTTCAGATTCAAACTCTAGGCCTTGATCGTCGTACGAGCGAAGACCCTATAGTAGTATCCACACATTTGAATGAACCAAGAACGGTTCTTGAGGATTGCTAGATCCTTAAACCTATGGAAGAATATTGAGAAACCTTTATTGTGATTTTCCTTAGAAAATTCGGCTAGACAATTAGGGTTCACATTATATTTATACTACGTTAGTATTAGTATTTGTTTCCTAATCGTATTAGGAAACAGTCTGTAAACCGCCTCTGTGGCAAGTTATGTCGCGCGGCGACATTTGCCAATTGGCAAGGTCCGTCGCACGACCCAGTATGCCATATGCAGGAACTCTCAATCATTTCTTCCTTTGCTTTAACTAATTCATTTCAATTGTGTGTGACCCAATAGGATTATATTATGTTGGCAATGAGCCCGATCATATCGACCCTCATAAAATATAAGCGGACTCTAGCAAGCCATTATGTCTACCCAATTAATATAACGTAAGAGTTCACGTTTCCAATGGTACACTTCCATTTCTCCCTTTGTCTCACGTTGTTATATTGAACACAAGTCATGGTCCACATCAACTTGTATTTGTTCAATGTTTTCTCGATATTGAGTATAATGATAATCCAAACGCATTGGGGTATGGCCATACACTTTCATCATTATCACTCATCGAGGGCCCAAGCAAAAACATCTCTCTTTCGAGGGACAAATTCCATCTTGACTTATCATCCTTCCCATCATGAATCCGATCATGCCAAAGATTGCCTTTATAAATATCGTGTTATGATATCGTTTGACTAAAATCAAACATAACTTTCATCATATGTAATGTCATGATAATCTCAGATCTAGGGACTAAATGAAGTGACCATATGAGATTTAATTATGACATTTGACCATGACATAAATCTCATACGGGTCAAGTCCAGTCACTTGTTCACTAACAAGTACCCATAATTTCAATGTGCATCTCTATGCATATAATCATCATATGATTATCCATTAACAATTATACTAATTATTCACTTAATAATTAGGGACGGAGATTATTACAATAAATATGCAAAATATATAATAATCAAATAATAAAGTTTTTCTATAATAAACGATAAAGATGATACATAACGGTTTTAAGTTAAACATAACTAAAGCCTAGGTCATTACACCAACAGTCTATTTTCCTTCACTTGCAAAATTTGTTGCTTAATATCCATATTGTCTTTTTTTCTTACACCTGTTGAAGTGATTGTGCAAATGTTTTGTACCATTTGCACTTTTTTCCTTAAGTTCTGAATGTCAATGATTGCAAATAGCATAAACTACTACATCTATGTTTTTTTTTCCATATGATTCCACACACTAGATGTTAAAGTTCTACTTCGTAAAGAATACCCATCTTCATTTCGAGATAAAGTTGAATCAATTGGGGCTTTATTTGTAACACTTTAGCTATCATCGTTCACTTTTTCGATCTCATCTTTTTCATCATACATATGCAAATCGTCATCCTCTTTTTCATACGATTTCAAATCAATTTCTTGAGACATCTAAAGAAAGAAAGAAAAGAAATATTAAATAGAAAGATATAGTTGGCATTGACATTTACTAACTAAATATATGCAAAAAATATATTAAGAGGAAGCAATTTCAAATATGTTACCGTGAATCTAATAAATGTAATATAAATAGATAACAAAAGTGGTCTTAAAATTTCTATAGATATGATGCGCATTAAAATAGAGGCTAAATCGAGTAATACATAGCTTCAATAAAATAGAATTAACACAATTAGGACTAGTAGAGGAAGAGAATGCTTTGTTCATATCGAAGGGTAGAATATATTCATGAGACAAAGGGTCTATATATGTAGACCTAATGGGAAGCACAATTCTGAGAAGAGTAGAAGTAGCATATACATGACAAATAATCAACAAGACAGCCAATAAAGATCAATACTTCCAAAATATCAACAAAGGACCCAAATCCTCCTATCAGGATATGCTAAAATAGGAGTGCCAATTAAATACACCTCCATTATCTATTATCTACAGTACTATAAACAGTATCATGTGTCAAATTTTCCATTTTGCCCTCATACATTTGTTCATTTCCCATTTTTGCCCCTAAAAAAAATTAAATTAAAAAAAAAAAACGTGTCCTCAAACACGGGCTTAATTTAAAAAAAAAAAAAAAAAAAAAAAAAAAAAAAACAAAACGTGTCCTCGAAAACGGGTTTATTCTAGTAATCAACAAGACAGCCAATAAAGATCAATACTTCCAAAATATCAACAAGGACCCAAATCCTCCTATCAGGATATGCTAAAATAGGAGTGCCAATTAATTTCCATTCACTATCTATTTTTATTTTACGCCCTCGACAATGGGGGATAGGACGTACCAATGAGGCTGCGATGGCGATGGCGTCGGCTCACGGCTGCGATGGGGAATTCGACGACTACCGTCTTGATGTATGTTGCGGGCTGCGGCGCTAACTGAGAAGGGAGAAGTGAGAACCCTAAATTATAATTTTCTAAAAGACGATGTATAACATAACTGAAGAAAGAGTCTTAGAGTCATGGTATGGTAAGGGAATTTAAGTAATTTCTTAAATTTTCGGGCCGAGTTAGGGGTGGGGCAGGGCAAACTCGAACCCTCCCAAAACTCGGCGGGTTTTCAAAGTGCATTCCAAACCCGATCTATTAGGGGCGGGTATTTTCGAGTTCGGGACGGGTTCAATTTTTTTTGTCATCCTTAATTGTGGTGAGATTGGAGTTGAAGATGAGGATTGTGGGATATATATATACGTATAACATTATAGAATCATTTTTTGACAAAATTAGGTCACAACTCAGTAATGGAGCCATATTTTTTAAAGAGAGATAAATTTATTTTTCACTAAGTAAAAGGGGGAAAATTATAATTTAGTGCATTTTTCTTCATAAAAAATTTATTAAATTATGCTAAAATCAATATTCGTACTAGTAAAATAATTTTTCTTAAAAGCAAACCTTTTGAGATCACGTAGATCCACCGGTGTCATAGCTGTTTGTTTATGTCGAAAATTTTGTACATGTTTATATCTTAAAATAAAAATCACTTTAATATTTGTGTACATGTTTATATCTTAAAAATAAAAATCACTTAAAGTATCATGACAAATAGTAATTTGGTAACCTGAGTTTTACACATAATTATAATGCCCTAGCTAAGTTTTAAAAAGTGTCAATACGATTTCTAAATTTATATTTGTTGTAATCAGGTGTAAAAAAACTAAAAAGCAAAATCGTTAAATTTTAGACATAATTGGATTGGACACATATGCACGACATGACTTTTAAAATGGTACTTTTGACATTTCGGGAGAGGTTGTGCAAAAGCGTGCCAAACATAGATTACGGAATTGCAATTTGCCCATAATTTTTTCTTTTGATCATTTTTTTAGTCATTTTAATCATATTTTTAGTCACACAAAATTTAGGGAGAAACGCGTTTCTCCATGATTTATGGAGAAACGGGTTTTTTCAATTACCTTGGCTTGGCTTGCGTCGTCTTCTTCAACGGAAATCACCCTCTCCCTGCGTCGTCTTCTTCAACCCAAGCTCTCCCTCACCGGAAAACAAACCCAACCTCAACCTCTATCACCGGCGACCTCCCTCTAACTCAATTAGCTTCCTCACCGATCCAATTTCTCCTCATTTTCATAGATCGGTGAATGTGTTTAGAACAGGGGATTGGGTCATTGTTTGGTGAAGCGGTGGTTGAGGGATTAGATCGGTGATTTAGAGAGAGAACTGGGAAAGGAATCTTGGTCGGAGAGGGATTGGGTCGCCGGCGAGGGAGAGACCAGGTGAAGAGGACGAGGGAGACGGCGGCAATGGTGAGGGTCTGCGTCCGTCTTTTGTTGGTTCTGTCCGTCTTTTGTTGGTTCTGGATATTTATTAAATAGGTTCTGGATATCAAATATAAAGCTTCTGGATATCAATTAAAAAGGGTTTGGTTTCTGGATATCAATTAAAAAGCTTCTGGATATCAATTATAAAGCTTCTGGATATCAATTATAAAGCTTCTGGATATCCAGAACTCTTTGAAAGGATATCCAGAACCTTATGTAAGTGATAACCAGAAATTTAGAATTGGCTTCTGGATATAAGTTTTAAGGCTTCTGGATATCCATATTCAATGTTCTGGATATCCAGAACATTGTGAAAGTGATATCCAGATCAGAAATTTGGTCTTGGTCTTGAATTTGATCTCAAATATTTTTTCTGGATATCCGTCCCAAAGCTTCTGGATATCAATCCCAAAGCTTCTGGATATCCAGAAACCCGTTTCTCCATAACTTATGGAGAAACGCGTTTCTCCCTAGACCTACTCTTTTAGTCATTAAATTTATATTTACTACTTAACAAAGTTATTTATTTATGAATTTTCTCTCTACTATATATATTTATACTACCTTTATATTTACTATTTACAATATAATATTTTTTAACAAAAATATAATTATCTTAATGATATAAATATGTTTTTATATTAATTTGATTTTTATATTTGAGAAAAAAACACATTCTCTTCCTACAACCCAACCCTCTACCTTCTCCGTTATCCATGCCTCTCCTACCGCACGGGCGACCATTCTCCACCCCCACCTTCATCTTCAATGGCACCTTTCCTCATGACCATTTTTGCTGCCATTGACGCCCGCTCCCCAACACAATTCTCCCCTCCCTATATAAATCTTCTTCGACCACCTTCTTGTACAAATTCGATGGAGTAAACAACCATATACCCCCTCCCATGGCGCAAACAACAACCTGAATTTTGTCTCTTTTTTAAATCAAACCAGATCTGGAAAAGGGGAGGTGATGGAGGAAAACTCCCTCTTGTAATAAAAACCGAGCAAGTGTACTCACTACCGGTGTAGCAGTATGCACGAGCAGGGTTCGAACCACAGAGACTCGTTGGTAAACAAATAAATTAACGGCAATAAATATAGTAACCACAGATTTTTGATTGAAAACAGGAATTTAGTTCTAAAACAGAAGCAAACGATTAAAGCTAAGGAAGCAATTTAAACGTAACGAATTAACTCAGATCAACAACGGAGATTCACGGATTGGATTCACAATTACTTTCACTTTATGCTATTTTTATTGCTAAAAACATTAATCTCAATCTAGGATTCATTCGCAACAGTAAGGATTGGGACGGTATGGTGCCCGAATTGCAACCCTTTTAATTATTATCAAGCTGCGCTTTCTATTACGGCCACACAACAATCAAACAATTATTCAGCACTTTAGAATATTGACTCTAAACCCTTTTGATTTCTATTATGGCCTCAATTAGGTCTAATCTTCAAAACAGTGTTCAATTGTATCAATCCCCAAATTAATGGCGAAATTGATACCCAAATAATTAAAAGGCCAAAGTCATCTTAACATGAAATTGAAACCTTAAAACTGTTAAAGATTAATACTTTGAAGAACTAGAAAGAGATCAATTGGAAGAATTAAATCAATAGCATAAAGATTCAGTGATTGCTACAACCAATCCGCAAATCTAAGAGATTTAGCTACTCAACGACATAACGAAACTAGCAATACTCATAAAATATAATAACATCAAAACCTGAAGAATCCGGAATTGATGAACGAAGAATTCTCTAGAAAACTCAAAAACTAAGAACAAAAGCAATATCCAAGATGTTTTTCTAAAGTGGGCTGCTGCAAATATATATTCTAGGGCAAAAACCACAGGTAAAACATGCGAAAAGTCAAGAATGCCCTTCATTAGTTGCTGCAAACTGGTACTGAAAACGGGTCAAGCGCGGCCGCTCTTGAGTTGAGCGCGCCCGCGCACCTTGGCAGCAACTTTGGTCTTCAATTTTCCTTCTTGAGCGTGGCCGCTCTGGTATGGAGCGCGACCGCTCTACTGGACAGGGATTTTGGCTTGAATTTCCTCAATGGAGCGCGGCCGCTCTTGAGTTGAGCGCGGCCGCTCTGGAGGCCAGTAACTGGAACTCGAATCTGTTTCACTATTTTCCTGCTCCGCTCCGCTCCAACTTTATTTTCTTGCCCTTTCCTTGACAAAACTCAACACATAATCATCTTTTTACCCTGTACTCATAAAACACTCAACAACCACATTAAAACAACATAAAACCCGGGATTTTGAGCCTAAAATAGGTTCTTAAACATGTGAAATGGGTGTGTAAAAACACATCCATCAAACACCCACAAACTATCCTTTTGCTCGTCCCGAGTAAAACAGAACAAAACTAAGCTACCCAACATAAAATCAAACAACACTACGAAAACAAAAACACAATATTTTTGGGATGTTTTCTTCAAAATGGGAATCTTGTCGGCTAGACAGTCTCAGATCCTTACACAAAATAATCACAAGCATGCTATCAGGAATCATCAAACTAAAGTTACATTAAAGCAAAAACCCACAATTTTCCACCGCGGCATGAATAATGAAGTGAAGTATGGTAGATCATTGTCACACTCTAAGATTGTTTATGGATTCACTATGTGATGCTCTAACATAATGTGTATCAAATACAATCACAAAGGGACACTCATATGCATGTTTCCACAATTGTCAACCCGGCTACTTGATAATGAAACGAAGATATGGCTCTAAGTGTTATAGTGCGAAAGATCGCATGGCTCGGTTCACGGTTACAAAAGAAGGTAAGGACATACGAACTTGGAAAGTGAGACTAAGAAGTCTTCGTTTTATTTGTCCACCCTCACTATGATAATTCATTCTGCTCACCCTTTTACTTCCCAATGTGCCAACCCACAAACTAAAACTTTTGATACATACACAACATTGGGTTGGACACATTCCCTTATTTCTGGGGCCTCTTCTAATTTCCAGCTTGTGACACAATGGAGGGGCAAGATTTTTTATTTTTTTTTCATTTATCACTTGAAAGAACGTATATACAAACGCATACTCTCCTTTTTTTTTTTTTTTTCATTTGCCCCTCTTCATTATATATCACACCCCTTTTCTGTTTTCGCACTTTAACCCCAATTTGCACATTTGATTCCACTCACCCAAACTCAACCCATATTCCCATTCATTCCCTAGTTCACTTTCCAAAAGGTAAGGCATCCTAGCACTAGGTGAAAAAGGGTAGGAAAAAAAAGGCATCAAATGAAGGCGAATGGCGGTCTAAGTTTCCATTCTTTTCTATTAAAGCTCAATAAGGGTTCTAGCGGAAATTTTTCTTTAACTGAGTTCGAAAGCCAAAGGTTCACAAAAGGGTTGAAAGAATAAGCCATATATATCAAAATAGCCTAGTGACGTGATATTGCAAATTATGCAAACAATGTTCTAGGGACCCCGAGAATACACAAGTGATCCCATAAATGGCACTTAGAATGACAACAATGATCAATGATAATAATGGAAGTGAGAGGTGGTGCAACCATGGTTTAATGCATCAATGCAACCCTAATTCTCAAATCCAAGATAGCACAATGATTAACAACTAACACTCAATCATCACAGACATAGGCCAACGTATCCCAAAATAAAGAGAACAATTTTTTTTTAATTTTAACTAAAAACAGAGAAACCTAAACTAACATGGTGATAAACAGAATCAAAACACAGATACCCCCACCCACAAACTAAAAGATTGCATTGTCCCCAATGCAATTAACTATAAAACTCAGGGTAGGGATACCTTAACCGATCATGGTGGCGGATAACCCCATTGGCTGGATGAGCCTCCAGGGAAATGCTGCTGCTGCCACTGATCTCCTTGGCCGGATGAGCCTCCTGGGAATTGCTGCTGCGGCGGATACTGTGGCCATGTATAACTAGCAGGGGGCAACCGACTAAAGAGTTGGTCCCACCTACTGTCCTGCTGAGCCCGCCATGCTTGGGCTGTCTCTATCTCCATCCTTACTCTATCATCAACCGCCCGTACCCTATCATCAACCGCAGTCTGTCTCTGCTCCAGAGTAGTAAATCACTGATCAAATATCAGTTCCATCGCCTCCAACTGCTGCGACAGATAGTACATGCCCTCAGCTGGGTCCGCTCTCCAGTCTCCGACAACATCCTTCTCTTGTTCTTGTTCTTCCTCCTCCTCTTCTTGTTCTTCCTCCTCCTCCGGCTCAATCACATTCACCCCCTTGGGGTGGCTCTTATCCCTTATCTTCCTCTCTGTAATGGTGGCCTCCAACCCTATGTCCCTAGGGATATTAGTAAAATTAACTCCATGGAGCCCCATCAACCCCGTAATCATCAATGGGTAGTTGTAACTGTTCTTCCCCATCTGTTGATAAGTCATGTTGATCTCGTGGGCGATGATTGAGCCGGTGTCAATATTTTGC
This sequence comes from Adenophora triphylla var. japonica, assembly GCA_022495995.1. Classification (NCBI taxonomy): domain Eukaryota; kingdom Viridiplantae; phylum Streptophyta; class Magnoliopsida; order Asterales; family Campanulaceae; genus Adenophora; species Adenophora triphylla. The sequence goes on along the minus strand of JAFEMH010002575.1, from coordinate 281,434 downwards.
CCCGTCAAGATCACGTCCATCAAAGCGGCTCGACGCCACCCAACCTCGTGAGGCCTCGAAGACGAGAGAACTCTCTCACAGATAACCCTATGCAGATACTTCATCCGTGGGGGAAGAAGTTTGGAAGCAATTAATACACCTTTGTGCAGAGTTGGGTCAAGGGGAAAATCTCCAAATGTGTCGGCAATCAGATGGAGGTTACCTTTAGGATTATTCATCATTTGTTTCTTAAGGTAAAGGAATGCACAGGTGTTGGCTTGCACGTGCGTGGGGAGGTTGTAATACGCCACAATTCTCTCCCGGGTATACCCCACCTCAATACCCCGCACAAAAGACGTGTCATGTTCCCCTTTTCTAGAAAAAGCATTCGCATAGAATTCGCGGACTAGCTCGCGACTCCCTCTTTCAACCGGGGCAACCAACAAATTCTGCCACCCACACCTCACTACAACCTCATCCAATCCCATGTCAGTAATATCTATACCCTTTTCCACATTAAAACTTCGGGCAGCATAAGCATTAAAAAATTTCTCCGCCTCAACACTCACAAATTTACTATCATCGTACAAGGGTCGAGGTGCAACCGGGGGGTTTTTGTTTCCCCTTCTACGCTTGGGAGAGGAGGTAGACATTTTATCACCCAAATAAGCAGGGAAAATACTCTTAAAATTCAGAAATCTTACCCCTTTTCAAGGTTGCCAGAAAATCTTGCCGGAGCTGCCGGAAAATCTCGCCGAATTTTAGGAAGATGACCGGAAAACCCACACCTTGTCTTTGCGAAGATAATACCCACAATACCACCTTCACTTCGAGTTCTACCCCACCAAATTCAACAATTTTTGCACTCTAGGAACCCTTTCTTCACTTTTCGAAATTGCTTGAATTCACCGGATTTAATGGCTTTTGGGTGTTGGAATCGGGCTTTGGCTTGAGGATATATGATGGGTAGGGTGATTTTTGGGGTTAGAAGTGATTTGGGTGAAGGATTTTTAGAGAGAGAGAGGCTTAGGGCTCGAGATTTCTGTAGAGAGAGAAAGGGGGTGGGCGGTGGCCTGGTAATATGAGGAGGGGGGAGCGGCGTCTGATTAGGTTTATTCCAAATTGCCCGTAATTTTTGCTTGAGCGCGGCCGCTCTCCCAACAAGCGCGACCGCGCTGGATGGCCGAGAATGATGCCCCTTTTTCATTGATTAAGCGCGGCCGCCCTACCTCGGAGCGCTCGGAGCGCGCTCGCGCTGGATGGCAGAGACTCATGCATGATTTTCCTTTAAGCAAGCGCGGCCGCTCTATATCCGAGCACGCCCGCGCACCATGGCAGCGAGTGAATTGTCATTTTTTTCGCTCCTTTCCACCGCATTAAAGTCCACAACTTCAGTTTTGATCAGTTATGTACTATCCTGCACATCACCACAAACACACACAAGCGTAATACCTATTGACATAAAATAAAAATAAATATTTTTGGAGGGTGACAACTATTTACATCCCCTATAAACCCACAAACTCGGAGAGACCCATAAAGGGTGACACAAAACTTTTGTTCGACAAAAATATGTCAAACATTTGACCGCACTTTCGCTGCCTACATCCCCATTAAGGTGAGCGGACTACCCACATTAATAGGCTCAGGTCACCGTAGTTTTACACGTTCTACACTAACGACTCGAAAAACGGTAAATAACAAATTTTTTTTATGAATACCCCCACCCACAAACTAAGAATTTGCGATGTCCTCATTGCCTAAACAAAATCCAACGCGCATTCAAAGCTGATGAATAGTGGTAAACTGAAAATAAAGACAGAAAGCAATAAAAGTTACCTAAGGTTGGGTTGCCTCCCAACAAGCGCCTTTGTTTTATGTCTTTGGCTCGACATGATGCTCATGATTTATTATTTGATTTCCGGTGCATCCACCAACATCACCACATCAATTTCCTCCAAGATAGACACCCCTTCGTAATAGGGCTTGACTCAGTGCCCATTCACCTTGAAAGTACTTCCGATTTTCAAATCTTTGAGCTCGACCGCTCCATGTGGAAATACTTTCACCAACTCATAAGGGCCCGACCATTTGGAACACAACTTGCCAGGAAAAAGTCTCAATCTAGAATTGAACAATAAAACCTTCTTACCCAGCATTAAGATTTTCGGCCTTAAGTACTGATCATGGTACCTCTTGGTTCTTTCCTTATACAGCTTGGCACTCTTGTAGCTGTCTTGCCTCAATTCCTCAATCTCGTCCAAATCCAGCATTCGTTTCTCACCCGCCTTCTTCAGATCCATGTTGAGTTCCTTCACAGCCCAATATGCTTTGTGTTCCATCTCAACCGGAAGGTGACACTCTTTGCCATACACAATTCTGTACGGACTCATCCCAATGGGAGTTTTGTAAGCAGTCCGATATGCCCATAATGCATCATTGAGCTTCAAAGCCCAATCTTTTCTGTTTGGCCGAACTGTCTTCTCTAGAACCCCCTTAATTTGGCAGTTGCTTACTTCCACTTGCCCCGATGTTTGGGGATGGTAAGTTGTGGCTAGCTTGTGAACAACCCCATATTTCTTTAGGACTTGGTTGAAAAGCCTGTTTGTGAAGTGAGTTCCTTGATCACTAATAATAGCCCGAGGCACCCCGTACCTGCAAAAAATATTCTCACACACAAACTTTGAAACAACATTAGCATCATTAGTCCGGGTGGCAATAGCTTCCACCCATTTAGAGACATAGTCCACCGCTACTAGTATATACACAAAACCATGGGATGAGGGGAAAGGGCCCATGAAATCAATGCCCCACACATCAAATATGTCAACAACTAGATTATAATTTTGGGGCATCTCATCTTTCTTACCTATCCCTCCAGTTCTTTGGCATTTGTCACACTTTTTGCAAAATTCTTGCGCATCTTTAAATATGATGGGCCAATATAGGCCACATTGAAGGATTTTCCTAGCAGTCTTTTGACCACTGAAATGCCCACCACATTGTAAGTCATGACAAAAGCGCAAGACACTCAATTGTTCATGTTCCGGAATACACCTTCTCACAATCTTATCCGGACAAATTTTCCACAAGTAAGGATCATCCCAAATGTAGTTCCTCACATCAGATTTAAATTTCCTCTTTTGATCATAAGTAAAGTGAGGAGGAATCATGTCGCATGCAAGATAATTAACAAGATCCGCATACCAAGGCTCTTGAACATGTAAAGCAAGTAGTTGTTCATCCGGGAAATTTTCATTCACCGGAATCACCCCTTCTTTGCTATTTTGAAATGAGAAATCCTCAAGCCTTGATAAGTAATCCGCCACTACATTCTCGGACCCCTTTTTGTCCCTTATTTCCAAATCAAATTCTTGCAACAAAAGCATCCACCTAAGAAGTCTAGGTTTTGCATCCTTTTTATTCAACAAATATTTTAAAGTTGCATGATCAGAATAAATTATTACCTTCGACCCAAGCAAGTATGAACGGAACTTCTCAAGTGCAAACACAATCGCTAAAAATTCTTTCTCAGTGGTGGTATAATTAAGCTGTGCATCATTAAGAGTTCTACTTGCATAATGGATTACATGCGGTAATTTATCTATCTTTTGGCCTAAAACAGCCCCAATCGCAAAATCAGATGCATCACACATGATCTCAAAAGGGTGAGACCAATCAGGGCTAGAAAGAATGGAGTGCAAGTCAGTTTTTCTTTTAATAAAGTGAAAGCATCTAGACAGTCTTGGTCAAAGATGAACTCGGTATCTTTAGCTAGCAAGTTACTTAACGGCTTACAAATTTGTGAAAAATCCTTAATAAATCGCCGATAAAAACCCGCATGGCCTAAGAAACTTCGAACACCCTTAACTGAGACCGGGGGAGGTAGCTTAGAAATCACATCTATCTTAGCTTTATCCACCTCAATCCCCCTACTAGACACTATGTGACCCAAAACAATCCCCTGCCTAACAAGAAAGTGACACTTCTCCCAACTAAGTGTCAAATTGGTCTCGCAACATCTCCTCAAGACCATAGTCAAATTATCAAGACACCCCTAAAAGCTATCTCCAACCACCGAAAAATCATCCATAAACACCTCTACACACTTCTCTATCATGTCCGAGAAGATGGAGGTCATGCGCCTTTGAAAAGTAGCGGGTGCATTGCAAAGCCCAAAGGGCATCCTCCTATAAGCAATAGTACCAAAGGGACATGTGAAAGTGGTCTTTGATTGGTCCTCGGGTGCAATTGTGATTTGATTATATCCCGAGAACCCATCAAGAAAGCAATAATAAGCATGACCCGCCAACCTCTCTAGGATTTGGTCAATGAAAGGCAAAGGAAAGTGATCCTTTTTGGTGGCGGCATTAAGCTTTCTCAAATCTATACACATCCTATACCCGGTCACCTCCTTAGTGGGCACATCCTCATTTTTATCATTTTTCACAACAGTAATGCCCGACCTCTTGGGAACCACTTGGACCGGGCTCACCCACTCACTATCCGCAATTGGGAATATAATTCCCGCATCTAGCAATTTAAGGACCTCTTTCCTCACTGCTTCCTCCATGTGAGGATTTAATCTCCTTTGTCTCTCTCTCGAAGGTTTAGCCCCCTTTACAAGATTAATTTTATGCATACACATTGAGGGGCTAATTCTTTTAATATCCGCCAAAGTCCACCCTATGGCCGATTTGTGCTCACAAAGCACAGCAATTAATTTGGCCTCTTGTTCTAGGGTCAAGTCTGAGGCAACTATCACAGGTAAAGTCTCGCCCTCCCCTAGAAAAGCATATTTTAAATTAGAGGGGAGGGGTTTTAGCTCAAGAACCGGTGGAACCACAACTGATGGCGCATACTTCTCATTGAAGTAGCCTAGGGAGTGAGACGGGCCATTAACAGAATAATGTTCTTCGGCCTTATTTTCAATGGCCATTACTTCGGAACCCGCATTATCCCTAGTTTTCCCACAGCCATTCAACAACATCTCAAGTTCATCACACGCTCTATCATGCCACAAATATTCCTGTACACAATCATCTATTCTCTCCACAAAGTTACAAGATTTCCCATTGTCCATTGGATTTTGCATAATATCATGCACAGAAATTTCAATCGTTTCGTTGGCCACAGTCATGGAAAGAGTTCCATTGCCAACATTAATAATAGTGTTTGTTGTCGCCATGAATGGACGCCCAAGTAGAATTGGGGAATCACGACGACTACACACACTATTAGGCATCTCAAGCACAACAAAATCCACAGGTATGATTAATGAGTCCACCTGAACCAAAACATCTTCCACAATCCCCAACGGTCTTTTAATAGATCAATCCGCAAGTTGGAGAGCCATGGAAGTAGGTTTCAATTCAGGCAAACCCATCTCAAGATACATATAATGGGGCACAAACTAATACTAGCGCTTAGGTCCAACATCGCCTTCACCTTACTCGAGTTCCCCATATTGATAGAAATTATAAAACTTCCGGGGTCCTTTTGTTTGGGTGGGAGGTTTTGTTGTACCACTGCACTAGCATTCTCTCCCATGATAACCTTCTCATCCTTGCCATACTTTGGTTTCTTGGAATTAATTTCTTTGAAAAACTTGGCATAAGCCGGAACATTTTTTATTACATTCAGCAAAGGGAGATTGATGTTCACTTTAGAGAACATGTCCATCAACTCCGACATTTGTTGATCCATTTTATTCCTCATAAATCTTCCAGGAAACGGTACAGCCAGTACATATGGATTGGGGGTTGGAGAGTTAATTTCAGATTTCTCCCCCAATTCATTAGTACCTTTGTCCTCATTAATAATTTCAACAACAGGAGGTGGAACAGAAGATGAAGAAGAAGTTACCTCGCTACCTACCTGTTTACCATTCCGGAGTGTGGTAATGGCCTTTGCTTGGTGACCTTGACTCGGGAAGGTCCCTGACTTGTGCCCTTGTAAGGCTTGAAAAGCTTCAGCCATCTGCCCTATTTGGGTCTCCATTTTTTTCATTGCAGCTTCATGATTCTTTGCTGCCTGCTGCTGTTCAGCTCTCATATGCTCCATTGCCTCCTCCCAAGGCTCCTTCTTTCTTTCAAATGCCCCTTGTGGAGGTGGAGGATGGAGAGGTTTATTTTGTGGATTCTGATTACCTCCCCACGAGAAATTAGGATGATTCCTCCACCCTGGATTATAAGTGTTGCCATAGGGCATGTTCTGTGGAGGCCTTGGGGGATGCCCATACATAGCATTTACCTGTTCAGGATCACAACCAAACTGCACACAACTTGGACACATATTAGTAGCATGAGAATTTAAACCACAGTAAGCACATAAATCATTTAACACATTGGCACTAGAAGAGGTGCCTTGAGCAGTCAACTTGTCAAATTTACTACTTAAGACTGCAATTTGCTTGGAAAGATTATTAGTAGCATTCAAATCCAATACCCCCCTTGTTTTACCCCTAGAACTCTTTTGTTGAGAATTAGCACTCAACATCTCAAATAAGGCCTTAGTCTCTTCAGGGGTCTTGGCTCCTATAGAGCCTCCTGCTGCATTGTCCACAACAGAATGAGTAGAATCATTCAAGCCATCATAGAAAGCTTGATTCAAAGAGGGTAAAGAGAAATTATGTTGAGGACATTGAATAAGCACCAGATTAAATCTCTCCCAAGCTTCATGGAGAGGTTCTCTCACATCTTGTGTGAAAGTCATCAATTTCTACCTAAAATTAGCCTGCAGATGATGTGGATAGTACCTCCTGAGAAAAATATCTTGCATCTCAGTCCATGTGCTGATGCTTTGGGATGGAAGCATCATCAACCAAGTTTTCGCTACCCCTTTTAGAGTGTAAGGAAAGCACTTAAGCATAATCTGATTTCAGTCACTCCCGCTCTTAATAAAAACTGGGCTACCGTTATATGGTATTCTTTCAAGAAAGTCAAGGCATCCTCGCCTGGTAGCCCCTGAAAACTAGGTAACATAGCAAAATACTGACCTTTGACCTCTAAATTCTTTGCTGCTTCGGACAGCACTATGCATGAGGTAGAAGTGTCTACCCTAGGTCTAAGGTAATCATTCATTGTTTGAGCCGGTGGTTCTGCCATCTCGGCTTTCTCTTCCTCTACCTCGGTGGTGGAGGGTTCTGATTCGATGTCCGAATCTGAAAAGAGAGGATTAAAGAGGGGATCGCCCTCAAATGCTTCCTCAAGTCTATTTATATTATCGTCCAATGGCACCAAAGTAGGTTTCAAAGAACGACGACCTTGCATTCACTACTTAACCTACTTGTTTACTTGCAACAAGTCCCCGGCAACGGCGCCAAAAACTTGATGGAGGAAAACTCCCTCTTGTAATAAAAACTGAGCAAGTGTACTCACTATCGATGTAGCAGTATGCACGAGCAGGGGTCGAACCACAGAGACTCGTTGGTAAACAAATAAATTAATGGCAATGAATATAGTAACCACAGATTTTTGATTGAAAACAGGAATTTATTTTTAAAACAGAAGCAAACGATTAAAGCTAAGGAAGCAATTTAAACGTAATGAATTAACTCAGATCAACAACGGAGATTCACGGATTGGATTCACAATTACTTTCACTTTATGCTATTTTTATTGCTAAAAACATTAATCTCAATCTAGGATTCATTCGCAACGGTAAGGATTGGGACGGTATGGTGCCCGGATTGCAACCCTTTTAATTATTATCAAGCTGCGCTTTCTATTACGGCCACACAATAATCAAACAATTATTCAGCACTTTAGAATATTGACTCTAAACCCTTTTGATTTCTATTATGGCCTCAATTAGGTCTAATCTTCAAAACAGTGTTCAATTGTATCTATCTTCAAATTAATGGCGAAATTGATACCCAAATAATTAAAAGGCCAAAGTCATCTTAACATGAAATTGAAACCTTAAAACTGTTAAAGATTAATACTTTGAAGAACTAGAAAGAGATCAATTGGAAGAATTAAATCAATAGCATAAAGATTCAGTGATTGCTACAACCAATCTGCAAATCTAAGAGATTTAGCTACTCAACGACATAACGAAACTAGCAATACTCATAAAATATAATAACATCAAAACCTGAAGAATCCGGAATTGATGAACGAAGAATTCTCTAGAAAACTCAAAAACTAAGAACAAAAGCAATATCCAAGATGTTTTTCTAAAGTGGGCTGCTGCAAATATATATTCTAGGGCAAAAACCACATGTAAAACATGCGAAAAGTCAAGAATGCCCTTCATTAGTTGCTGCAAACCGGTACTGAAAACGGGTCAAGCGCGGCCGCTCTTGAGTTGAGCGCGCCCGCGCACCTTGGCAGCAACTTTGGTCTTCAATTTTCCTTCTTGAGCGCGGCCGCTCTGGTATGGAGCGCGACCGCTCTACTGGACAGGGATTTTGGCTTGAATTTCCTCAATGGAGCGCGGCCGCTCTTGAGTTGAGCGCGGCCGCTCTGGAGGCCAGTAACTGGAACTCGAATCTGTTTCACTATTTTCCTGCTCCGCTCCGCTCCAACTTGATTTCCTTGCCCTTTTCTTGACAAAACTCAACACATAATCATCTTTTTACCCTGTACTCATAAAACACTCAACAACCACATTAAAACAACATAAAACCCAGGATTTTTAGCCTAAAATAGGTTCGTAAACATGTGAAATGGGTGTGTAAAAACACATCCATCAGGAGGCTGGGTGAAGTTGATGACGACTGTGAATTGAAGACGGCGGAGGAGGCAGCAATGTGATGGAGGGGCTCATTGGTTGGGCATGAAAACTGCGTCCTTATGTCGTCGCCAGATTTGGAAGATGTAAAGATGTGGGCAAGGAGGGAAAATGGTGCGGAAGAGTAAGGGGTGGGGCGGTGGGTGTTGAAGAGAGTGGGAGGGGATCGGCGGTGTGTGGGATGGGGAAGGTGGCTGTATGGTGGGATTTGGGGAGATGAAGGTTAAAGAAGATGGGTGATTATAATTAATTTGGTATAATCTATTTACCTGCGAAATGATAAAAGTGCCCCTCAAAAAATTATGTTTTATGCATTTGTGTTCAATTTCGTCTAAAATTTAATGATTTGTTAGTTTTTACACCAGATTGCAATAAAATGACAAACTTAGAAATCAGACTGACACTTTTGAATACTTAGTTAAGGTATTGTAACTGTGTATAAAACTCTGGTTATCAAATTGCAATTTGCCACTACGTATCATACTAACTAGACGTGCTCATTCGGGTACGATTTTCGGTTTTCGATTCTTGGTTTTGTGGAAGGGGGAACCCTATTCGAACCATGTGAACGGAATAAAAGTGACGGGTCGGACCCAATTAACGAAGCCCACCATTCCAGACATCACAAAGACATTGCAATTGAATGGGTCAATCTCTTTGCTACAACTTCAACGGCTCAACAATAAAGATCAGCCGACCTAGCTCTTTTTCCGATCATCCTTGGTCCCGACCTAGCTTCATCCGACATACAATCATCAACTTGTACAATCTCTGCCTGGCTAAGACACAAAGTCAGGTCAACCTCGAATACTCATGCAACCTCGACCTACAAAAACGTGTGTCTATCTACAACTCAATCTGTAACCATCTCCTACAATTATGTAGATCGTTACATCTATATTGTCTCCACAATTTAAAGGATTCCTCATTATCCTTTGGATCTCCTATATATACCAGATGACATCCAACGTAAAAAGGTAATGTCTTTTTGGCTATTTTGAAATTACGTTATTTCCATACAGTTTTATACAAACTTATAACACCACATCTTATCATCACGCCGGAATGTTTTAGTCGGATACCACCACGGCTAGTTGTTTGTTCATAGTTTCAGGTCATAGTTGCTGGAGATCAACCTATTGCTGGACTGAGGCTGATCTGGACTATTTCCTGCATCATCATATTGGTTCCATTGCTGGGAAACGATCATGCTAGACCTTGAAACTTCGCCTTGTCACAAACATGGTCTCAGACGGACATACAGCTACTACTTCTTGTGAACCACAATGTGAGAATGTTGGGGAAAATATTGATGTGGGTACGGGGAATCGTACTGCTAACTTACCTCCTCCTCCATAGGGGCACCCCACTAGGAGGGCACTTGTTCCAATAGCGTGGCCGATTGAATGGGGTTGCAAGATAGGAGGAGATAGAAGAGGCCCCTACCTAATCAAGCGGTGAACTAGCAAGTTAAAAGGATCCACACAGGTTGACCAGCTGCAGGTGACATTGCAGGTCCCTCAACTTCTCACCTTGGTAGGAAGGAGATCTTACTAGAGCGGGCTAGACTGCTACAGAGTTTACTCGAGGTACATAATTAGTTGCTCGAGCTACCTGAGTCTCCTAAGAAGGATGACAGAAAATCACAAAGGGTAGCCCCTGCTCTCACCTCGCATAGGCGTGCTAATGGGGCGCCTAGGACATCAGAGGAAGAGAGAAGGAATAAAATGCCTCCTCCTACCCACATTTCCATAGACCGGACTGGCGACCTAGCAAAGAGAGAAAGAAGTCGACTCGGCTTAGAGAAGGCAGCTTGAAGCTGATAGGGTTCAGCGTAGGTCGCCACAAAGGGGAGAAAGGTCGCTTCCCCAATGAGAAAGGGGAGAAAGGACCCCTCCAAGAGAAGAAAGACAGAGGACGCTCTCGAGAAGAGAGAACCACCGTGAAGAGAGACAGAAGTCTAACTCGATCTCTCAACAAGGAGGCAACCTAGACATTAAGGAGATTCTCAATCTGAAAAGAAGATTGGATGATATGGAGGCAGATCGGAAATCAACCAATGGGAAGGTCGAACAAAATGACTATACTCTTTGACCTTTGGCCAAGGACATGCTCGACAAAGGACCTCCTGCAGGGTTTAAGTTCCTCGTGTTAGAAAAGTACTCAGGCATGACCAATGCCCTGAATCATATGCAGCACTTTGAGGCCACTATGTGTTTGGTCTCTTTTGAGGATGGCATGCTATGTTATGCAAGGCATTAACTAACACCTTCACAGGTGCAACACTGACTTGGTTCCGTGGTCTATCTACTGGCTGTATTACCTCATAAAGTTATATGAAGAGGAAGTTCCTAGAAAGGTTCTCTACAGCGGGGGCCTGCAAGAAGATAGTGACCAACTTGAACAGCATGACTCAAGGCAATACATAGAGTACCATGAGTTACTTCACCAGGTTCAAAGATTTGGTCGACCAAATCAAGGAAGACCTTACAGATAGGGAGGTCATCCATTGCTTTAGGAATGGAGTGTCATCTTATGATCTGGATTATGAGTTCCAGGTTTGAAGGGCGACCACGAGGAATGACTTATTTAAGAGGGCTTATGATGTGGTCGTGGCTGAAGAACGGAAAGAAAGAAGGATAGAGGCTCCAAACATTCTGAAGTTAGTGAGTCGACAAAAGAAGGACAAGTAAAGAATGACAACAACAAAGGAAAAAATAGAACTAGGGCGATTGAAAGAGTCCCTGAAAGCTTCACCCCACTCATGGTTAGTCGAACAGAGATCATGAACACGGTTGACCTAGGCCCTCCTGCCCTAATAAACACCCAAAATAAGTTCAAAAGGGATAATGGTAGGTACTGCGAGTACCACAAGGATACCGGGCACACCACAGAAGAGTGTATGAGCTTGGAAAGGATCATCCAAAGTGGGTGAATGAATTTGATAGGTTTGTGAAGGGAGATCATCCTGCATAAGGAGATTGACCTACAAGGGGTGTACTAGAGCCGAGGCAACTAAGATTAACTTTGGGCGTAATTGCGGAAGAGACAAGCAACACAACTCACAAACACAAGATTTTCCAACTGAGTAAAGCTCTGTATGTGCCCCCTAGAAGCTGTGTTCCAGACGAGGTGATCAGATTCTACCCTTATGAGCTAGCGGCTAGCATGGCGGCGAGAGAACAAATATTGGTGATTTCGGGGCTCATTGATGAATGTACGTCCAGCAGGATTTTGGTCGACACGGGGGACTGCAAAGACATCATATACTACAAAACTTTCCTACATATGGGTTTGAAAGATTTCAAGTTGTCATCTTATTCAGGTCAACTAGAGGGCTTCACCAATCACAGGGTTAACGCCAAGGGACAGAGATATAGCTGGAGGTCGATATTGGACAACATCCTTTGAGGACAACATCTAAGGTTACATTTATAGAAGTTGATATAAGTGATTACCATGATATATTGGGTATACCTGGACAGGTCTCTATAGGAATGGTGCCCTCAATCCCTCATCAAAGGGTCAAGTTCCCCATCATGCTGGGATTTGGGTGCGTTCTAAGCACGGCTAGGGAGTACCTGGATCACGTGTTTCGATCCAAGAAGAAGAGGGAATTGTAAATTGACACTCCAGAGGCGAGTTGGAAGTTCTCAAAGTGTGTCACTACTACTTCCAGATTATCTACGATCAAGTGTATAGAAGAGGTGACCTATTACATGACAACGTAATGACTAAGCCGACACATCCCTCTGAAAACACTTGGGTCACAACAGATACAGTTTTTGTTGACCAGATCATCATTGGCGATCAATGCCTCCAAGTCAACCAAAACTCAAGGGCCTCCAATGGGGAAATAGCTGCTGAGCTAGATGATATGATCGAGGTAGAAGCTCCACATTTGGGGGCCGAGGAAATAAAAAGGGTCAGAGAGATCATCATTGAGACTATATAGTTTAGAGATGGTACAGAGCTAGAACCAATAGATGAGTTGGAAGATATAGATGTCAACCCATCTTACCCCGAGTAGAAGATCAAAATTGGAAGACAGTTGTCGCCAGAAGAAAGGGTGGAGACAATAGACCTATTGAAAGAAAGTACATATGTTTTTCCTTGGAGGGTAGAGGATATGAAGGGAGTCAAATAAGAGGTCACAGTGCATCGCCTTGAAGTCAACCCCACCATAAAATTCAAAAGCCAAAAGCTAAGGATTTTTGCTCGCGTCCGAGAAATGGCCATCAAACAGGAGGTAAATAAACTTTTTAGTGCAGGTATAATCAAGAAGGAATCCTACACTAGTTGGCTGGCAAACGTAGTAATGGTTAAGAAGGCCAATGGAAAGTGGAGGATGTGTGTCGACTTCACTGATCTGAACCTAGCATGCTCAAAGGACAGCTACCCACTCCCACAGATAGACAAGTTGGTTGACTCAATTGATAGACATGCCACCTTCAGTTTCCTCGATGCTTATTCGGGATATCATCAAATCAGAATGCACAAAGATGACACAAAAAAGACAGCCTTCCAAGCAGCTGGAGGGGTATATTGCTACACCAAGATGCCATTCAGGCTGAAGAATGCGGGAGCTAGTTATCAGAGAATGGTGAACAGAGTCTTTGCCAGTTAGATTGGCCAAAACATGGAGGCCTACATCGATGACATGGTCATCAAAACCAAGGTCGGTCGTCATGTGGTCGACCTAAGGGAAATGTTCGCCAATTTACGAGCAAACGACATGAAGCTAAATCCGAGCAAGTGTGTATTTGGGATAGCTGCAGGTAAGTTTCTGGGTTTCATGGTATCGCAGAGGGGTATTGAAGCCAATGAAGAGAAGATAAAGGCATTGGAAGAAAAGCAAGAGCCTACGTGGATCAAAGAAGTCCAACGATTGAATGGTAGGGTCGATGCTTTGGGTCGCTTCATAGCCAAGTCAGCTGAGAGATCTCTCCCTTTCCTCAAAAGTTTAAGGGGGTAAAAAACTTTGAGTGGATGATAGAATGCCCCTAGTCATTCCAACAGCTCAAGGAATGCCTCGCCTCCCCACCCTTGCTTAGCAGCCCGATTCAAGGAGAAAACTTGTATGTCTACCTATCAGCTGGAGATCGAGCAATGGCTGCAGTTCTAGTAAGGGAGGAAAGTGGCCTTCAGAAGCCAGTTTATTACGTGAGCAATGCCTTGTCTGACGTAGAAGGTGTTGGTGTTATGCCCTAGTGAAATTACCCGGATCCGGCTCACGCGCGGGCCCCGGCATCTCGCATTATCGCTTTCGGAAGTTGCCCAGATTCGAGAGGCAGCGCAATCGCGCCCCGGCATCTGGCTATTCCGTTTACATTTTGCATTGTGTTGGTGGAGGTGTCTCGCTGTGTTTTTGCTTATAGAGTCGCCACGCCGTTTTGATTAAGCCCAAAACATTGAAAAAAGGCATCAGTTTAAAAATAAATTATTTTTGTGTGATGAGATTTTGAGTTCGGAGGTTAGGTTACTCCTCGGGAAGAGAATATTAGAATCTTAGAGCTCACCCGAGTAGCCTCGTAAAAATGAGTCTTTCGATACCCCTTCTTTCTTTAAATGTTGTGTGTGTGTGTGCTTTTAAAAATGCATGCGATATCGGATGTCTACATTGTACACTACGTATTGAAATGTATTGAAATAGTGTAGGAAGGAAGTCATACCAATGTTGGTTCGTGTCTGTCTTCCGCTGGGGAATAGTGTTTGAGGATGGAATAGTGTTCCGGGACAGACCGGGATTGCTTCGGGATGTGCCAGTTGTCTGCGGAGAGAGCTTCGGCGTGCCTCAGGATTGTCAAGTATGCACTCGGGCAGAGTTTCGTCATGCGTTGGGATCGCAGGGATCTTTGATTGGATTTGGGCAGAGGTTCGGCTTGCGTCAGGATCGTCGGTTGGATTCGGGCAGAGGTTCGACGTACGTTGGAATCGTCGGTTGGATTCGGGCAGAGGTTCGGCGTGCGTTAGAATCGTCGGTTGGATTCGAGCAGAGGTTCGGCGTGCGTTGGAACCGTCGGTTGGATTCGGGCAGAGGTTCGGCGTGCCTCGAAATCTTCGGTTTGGCTCGAAAAGGGCCGGGACGCCTCGGGAAAGACCAAGCAAGGCCTCGGAGTACCACGAGGGGCCTCAGAGTACCTCGAGAGTGCCTCGGGGCAGCACGGGAGCATCTCGAGAGCGCTCGGTAGGGCTTCGGATCACCGCAAGGAAGCTCGAAATTCCTCTGAGGGAACCGAAAGGGACCGGGAGTGCCCCGAGGGGTCTTAGAGAGGGAGCCTGAAGGCTTAGGGAGAGAAGAGAAGAGGGAGGTGTGGAAATTTCGAGAGGGGGAGCCCTCTATTTATAGTGTGGGAAAAGTTGCAAAGAGGTCTGTACGGACCTCTTAGGTAATCCAAAATTTTAGATTTGAGGGATTTGAGGGAATCTCGTGGACTTTAAGCGGATTTTGCAATTATGATGTCTAGGAGCAAAGAGGTCCGTACGTACTTCCATACTTTTCCACATTTTGTAATTTTTATGGCAATCTAGTTCTCGTCGAGATCTTTCCAACCATATATGGCACGTCTCAATCGGAGTTCGTATGAAGGAGTTATGGCCTCCGGAAGTTTGCCCCTGGTTTTGTCGTATGCTGGGATGGAAAGCGATCCAGATTGGGGTACTTACAGAAGCCCCTCGGCGACGTCACTTATGAAGGAAGTGGGGTCGTCGATAAGATAAGGGTCCTGATCTGGATCACGTGCTGAGAGAGGAGGTGACCGTGTAGGTCGGTTCGTGAGGACGTGGTGGTGTTCTGTGTGTGTGACCGTTTAGGCCAGTTGGCTGGACCCTGTGATAGGATTCCTACGTATCCCTAAGCGGGAATCAAGTCTGATCGTAGTTCAGGTGTGGGGTGAGTGTTTTAGTGCACGAGGACGTGTGATATCCTCTGATTGAGACTCTGTGCGTGGACATAGTGGTATCCTGTGGGTGACCATTTAGGTCAGTTGGCTGGACCCTATGATAGGATTCCTACGTATCCCTAACGAGAATCAAGACTGATCGTAATTCAGAGGTCGTGTAATCGTGAGTGTATGCGGACGTGGTGGTGCCCTGAGGTGATGTCACCGCTAAGGTCGACTGTGAGGACGTGGTGGTGTCCTAAGGTGATGTGACTGCTAAGGTCGACTATGAGGACGTGGTGGTGTCCTAAGGTGATGTGACTGCTAAGGTCGACTATGAGGACGTGGTGGTGTCCTAAGGTGATGTGACTGCTAAGGTCGACTATGAGGACGTGGTGGTGTCCTAAGGTGATGTGACTGCTAAGGTCGATTGTGAGGACGTTGTGGTGTCCTAAGGTGACCGTTTAGGTCAGTTGGCTGGACCCTGTGATAGGATTCCTACGTATCCCGAGTGGGAATCAAGCCTGATCGTAGTTCGCGTGAGTGGTAATCTTACAAGAAGGTGGGTAATTTCCCGAAAAGGTGGGTAATCTCACGAAAAGATGGGAATCTCACTAGAAGATGGGTAATCTCACTAAAAGATGGGTTAATCTTACGAGAAGATGGGTAATCTCACTAAAAGATGGGTAATCTCACTAAAAGATGGGTTAATCTTACGAGAAGATGGGTAATCTCACTAAAAGATGAGTAATCTCACTAAAAGATGGGTATTCTCACTAGAAGATGGTTAATCTCACTAAAAGATGGGTAATGTCACTAAAAAAATGGGTAATCTCACTAGAAGATGGGTAATCTCACTAAAAGATGGGTTAATCTTACGAAAAGATGGGTAATCTCACTAAAAGATGAGTAATCTCACTAAAAGATGGGTAATCTCACTAGAAGATGGGTAATCTCACTAAAAGATGGGTAATCTCACTAAAAGATGGGTTAATCTTACGAAAAGATGGGTAATCTCACTAGAAGATGGGTATTTCGGATCGGATAATTTAAAGCCTTCCGGGCTATGGATAATGATTTGGGAGATTTATACGGTCTTCCGGACCGGATAATTTAAAGCCTTTCGGGCTACGAATAATGCTGGGGGAGGTTTATACGGTCTTTCGAACCGAGTGGTTTAAAGCCTTCCGGGCTGGAGATAGTGATGGGGGAGGTTTATACGGTCTTCCGGATCGAGTGGTTTAAAGCCTTTCGGACTGGAAATAGTGATGGGGGAGGTTTATAGGGTCTTCCGGACCGAGTGGTTTAAAACCTTCTGGGCTAGAAATAGTGATGGGGGAGGTTTATACGGTCTTCTGGACCAAGTGGTTTAAAGCCTTCCGAGCTGCCTGTGGTGAAGTAGTGAGGTTTGTGGTGAGTGGACGTGGTGATGTCCTGAGTTGAAGTTTGTGTGAAGGCGTCTATACCTAAGTGAGACTGTTTGGGGGTGTCTGCCCTAAGTTGAGAGAAGGCTAATCTTACGAAAAGATTGGTAATCTTACTAAAAGATAGCTAATCTTACTAAAAGATGGGTAATCTTACTAAAAGATATCTACCCTATGTGAAGGATGGCCAATCTTACTAAAAGATATGAGATGTCTATCAGGGAGACAGGGGGACGTATCTCACTACGAGGTAACAGGGGAAATATTTAAAGACGTAAGTATGATTTTTTCATACCTTTGTTGTGTTTACCTGTAGGAGGAAGGGCCTTTGTGAGGAGGAAGTTGAGGACGTGGGGCGCCTCTGACCGAGATGAGGAGGACGTGGTGGCGTCTCTGGCTTAATTGCTGAAGTGTTTGAGGGCATGGGGTGCCTCTGATCGAGATGTTGAAATGTTGAGGACGTGTGGCGCCTCTGACCGAGATGAAGAGGATGTGGTGGCGTCTCTGGCTGAATTGCTGAAGTGTTTGAGGGCATGGGGCGCCTCTGATCGAGTTGTTGAAATGTTGAGGATGTGTGGCGCCTCTGACCGAGATGAAGAGGACGTGGTGGCATCTCTGGCTGAATTGCTGAAGTGTTTGAGGGCATGGGGCGCCTCTGGTCAAGTTGTTGAAATGTTGAGGACGTGTGGCGCCTCTGACCGAGATGAAGAGGACGTGGTGGCATCTCTGGCTGAATTGCTGAAGTGTTTGAGGGCATGGGGCACCTCTGATCGAGTTATTGAGGACGTGGGACACCTCAGGTGCTGGACAAGGAGAGGAGGGATGGCTCGTCTTTTTTTTTCTTCGTTCTGACTTCTGCGGACGTCTTGGAGTATCCGGTCGAGGAAGGTGCTAAGTTCACCGAGGATGATGAGGTGGCTGGCGGAGGCGCCGAGATGTGGGAGTTTTTACCAGGCGGTAGTGCCGATGACTTAGAGTAGGACTCCCCCTTTTTTTCCGTTCTGTGCACTATCTGCTTTTTCGTTGCAGGCGTGGTTCTATGAGATCTTCTGGTGCCAGCCGTGGGACTGGGTGGATGAGGCCATGTTCGGTTATCCCGCCATGATGTGCTGGGCTCGTTTTTTGAGGAAGAGGAGGACGGGAGAGGGACAGTCTGGCAGCATGGCCTTGGTGTGCCCCCTATGGTTCCGAGGGATCCACCCTTTGGGATGATGCATCCCCGCGACATGGATGTGCTAGAGTACAACAGGTACCTGGGCGGCGTGAGTGCCGAGGAGTTTATTTTGTATGGCGAGGAGTACGGGACCTTCGTCAGGAGGAAGCTGAGGACACCACAGGTGTTGGCGAGGGAGAGGCGGGATGGTTCACCACGTCCCCCAGATGTTCCGGTGCCTGGGCCGGACTTTACATATGTACGCGGGGATTCGTCAAGGCGGAGGGTGTCGGTACCTGTCCCGGAGCAGGCTCCTGCAGCCTATCAGGTTGACCCGGATGCGCCAGTGAGTGTGCTTACTCTTTTCCATCTTGACATCTTTTCTGTATTTTTCTCTTTTTGTTGAGTATGACTGTATCTCTTTTGCTGAGCATTTCTTTGGTTGTTTGCTTGTGCAGGTCTCAGGGAGATCCTTTGACACGTTGACCAGCTGTTATGTGGCGATGCGGTCTTTTGCAAGGAAGTTCACGGGGAAGCTGTCTTGCAGGTCTTCGCGGCACGTGGCGGCGTTCGACCAAGTGCCTTTGAGGAGGTCTGTGGATACTCCTTCTTCGAGGGCTAAGCCAGGGCCACAGCCGGAGGTGCCGGTTCGGGAATAGCACAGCTTTGATGTGGGGACGCCTTCGGGGGCTCAGAGGCCACAGACCCTTCATCAGTTCTTTCCTCCGCCGGAGGCACAGGGTGAGGGTTCATCCTCGCATCCCTTCTTTGATCCTTTCATCGGGTTTTGACCCTTCGGAGTACTTTGAGTACCCGCACGAGGAGGGGGTGCTGTATTCTGATGACGAGGATGTGACTGCCGAGTTTTCCGAGATGCCGAATTTCTCGTTTGCGGAGGATGATAATGATGAGTCGGATTAGGGCTCTTTTGTTTTCCCTTTTTCCGTTGTTTTTTTTTGTAGGGCAACAGACATTTTGTACCTGTAATAAAACACTTGTATTTGCACAACAAAGTATTTTATTTTAAGATGTAATGACGTATTTGTGATTCTCGAGATTGACCTAGGAATTGTTGCTAGCTTATTATTATTTTTGTGCATGTCACATGAGCTGGGAATGCATTTGTGGTTAGTGGAGGCTGAGGAAGCTGGCGAGTTTTCGGCAATTGGGAAATTTGAAGCAGCTTTGACGGTTTCATGAGCGGCGGCGGGAGTGATGTCTCCTGGGACGCATTTGTTGGATGTGGCAGGCCATTGCCGGGCTGGTGAGGACATCATTCCCTTAGTTTCAGGGGAGACTTTCCATGGCATAGATCGCTTGGCGCTAGGGGACCGGTTCATGTGTGGGGGAAGCCCCTGCTTTGCTTGGCAGCTTTAGATGCTCTTCTGTATTTTCTGAGGGTATGGAAGTATTCCGCTTTTCCTCCTGTGGTGCTCCTTCGACGCCGGGAGAGTGTTGTGTTGAACACCGAGTACCTGGATTGTATGAGTAGCATATCGGGCAGACCCAAGTGGTTTTGGGGAGCAGGCGTGAAGCAATTCTGGGGCAAGGTTTCCGTCTCAGCTATAGCCTTAGGAGTGCAGAATCTTGGTCTAACCCTCAGGATGTCATGGGAGATGCTTTGTTTGACTACAGGACTCGAGTTGACAGACTGGCGGGGAGAGGTCCCCTTTTACAGACTCGTAGGGAGGAGATCCGAGCCGAGGCACGGGTGAACGATGCTCTAAGAGCGACTGGTTCGTTTGACACGACTAGGAGGACTCCTGATCTCGGAATGAGGGAGACAGAACTCGCTCATGTGGAATGAAAGAAGACTCATTGGGGACGAGGGAAGAAAGGAAAGAGTGATGAAGGGCCAAACGCGAGTAGCATGGAATGACCTTCTGAAACACTGAGTATCCATTCATCGTTATTGCAGACACATTGATTGTTAAATGTTTTAAGTTGTCTTTTAGCATGTTGTGAGTTTGAGAGTAGACCGTGCTTGAACTCATCAAGAAGTGTTTTAACTGTGATGATTTGTGATTTACTTTTAAAGCTTTGCCGAGACGCAAAATTTCTTGCTTGCTTCTTGCCTGAGCCTTGGTGGCGTCAAACTTTTGGGATTTTGTGTATGCTTTAGACCAAACCAATGAAGGCTGCCTACGTTCCCCTCGGACTGAGGGGCTCAGGTCTGCGTAGTTCGACCCTCTTTTGTGGGAGAAATGACTCGTAATGTACACTTGCAAGGGCGTATTTATTTTTGAAAATGTGGGGACGGGTCCCCTTTTGTGTGAATGCCTTATTTGACGTAGGCACAAAAAACTTGCTTTTGGGTTTGACTCTTTTGAGAGAGTACGAGAACTAAAAAGCTTGTAAAAGTGTATGGAAGCCCTTGCTGACAGAAAATCAGTGTTTAGCTCTATTTTCCTATTTTATAGAAAAAGAAGACTTATCGAGACATCTGAAAACTTGATTTGTTCACAATGATCACATGTTTGCTTAAAACCCTTTTTTTGATGTTCGGGTTATTCAACAATTAAACCTGATATGCTTTGATTAATCACGAGGAGAAAGTCAACCGGTATCAAGGATCGAGTTGGTCTGGTGTGAAAGAAGGTTTGTGTATAGGAGAGGTCATTGATGAGACCGGGTTTGTGGATTTGTATGTGTTTATGACCGGACCATTTCTGGTTGCCTACGTTCCCCTTAAGTCAAGGAGCTCAGGTCGACGTAGTTCGGGGTTGAACTGTGTTTGGCTTTGGGGCCAGGGTATGAATATTTGTGTGACCTTTGACGAAAGGCTCGAAAAGCTGAATGATGAGGCACGGGCCTTGAGGTGATTCCTTGACAAGTCGTATTTGATGGTCTTTTCAGTGAATCCATTGCTTCTTGATCGTTGGCTCAGGGTCCTTGACCTCATTTATTTTTGTGAAGCTTCTGCTTGAGCTCTTTTTTTTGTAGCTTCTGCTTGAGCTTTTTTTTTGAAGCATATGAGGGCGAAGGCAAGCCCCTGCTTGAACTTTCTTGATGCGCAGGAGGGCGAAGGCAAGCCCCTAGGTTATTGTCGGCATGGGGTCAATCTTTTGATGCTGAGTGACCTGTTGTTGTCCTTTGATGTTGCCGCCGTCGTTGACTTGGTCAAGGTGATGGTGGGGACATGTTTTGGAAAGTGCATGGCTTGATGGAGGCCTTTGTGTGGGGTATGGTAAGGTGGATGAGGAGTTATCGATTAACTTTCTCACACCAATTAATCAAAGCATTAATCATTTGTGGAATTACTTGTTGAGCAATGCAAGTGATCACATAGAACAAAACCATTTCATTAAATGTAATGTGGGGTGCAAAATAATGTCTCAAGTCTAGCAAGAAAAGAAAGAAGACTTATGTTTGGAAAATTGAAAACTTAATTGCAATGTTCGAGGAGGACTTGAGAAAAGTACTAGAACCTACGAGGTTTGACTGTATGATTTTTTTTTTGTTGTTTTTAGAGTGTAGAAGGGGGAGAAGAAGACTCGATATTCTTTGGGCGAAGTATCGACGGAGAATTTTCTAATTTGCGTCTCTGCGGGCTCTTCAGCAGTTCTCCAAATTCATTTTGGTTAGAACCTTCTCGGCAGCTTGAGCCCAATTTTCCTCTCGTTTGACAACATGCTTAAAGATTTGTTTAATGCATTGTTCATTAATGTGTCTGCGTCTTTACCAAGTGAATCATTATTAACTGTTTTGATTAGTGAATTTATCATTTGTTAAAGTGGCAATGAGGGGATACTCAGAAAGGTCGAACTTTTATTCAAAGCATAAGGAGACATAGTTTTTTGCTACAAACGCGTAATCTTTAGGCGTAAGGCCGTCAGACGACTCGAGAGACTCAAACTTAAACACAACAGACTCGGGTTCTTTTATTTCGAAGCTAGACTCTAGGAGATGGGGGGTTAGACCAATCTTCTCGATCATTATTTCTGGGGAACGGATTTCAGAGTGTATTGGGGCCATGGGGGCGCTCTAACTTTCCTTCTTCAATCAATCCTTGAATTGCTTTCCTCAAAACTGTGCAGTTGTCGGTTGTATGACCGTGGTATTTGTGAAAAGCACACCGCTTGGTTACATCCCAGTTGGCATTGGGGAATTTGGGCTGGTAATTTTCCATAGGTTCGAGGAGACCTTGCTTCACTACACGATCGAATACCTCGCTCAAGGGCATCCCAAAATCATCATAGTGTTGTCGTTGTCTCGGGGGACCACCGTTTCTTTGTAGTGCTCCATTCTGAATATAATGAACTGCTCCGACAACCTCCCTCCCTCTGCTTGGGGCAGATATTGGATTGGGCGGGGTTGGACTGACTACCGTTTTTTGCATGCTCAGTGTTTTCTCAAACTTGGTCCCAACGTTGACCATGGCGCGAAGATCGGGATAGAAGTGGTGACTGATCAGGGCCCTCAGGGAAGGCTTGAGGCAGGAATGGAAGATGTCCATTTGCTCTTCTTTGGAAAGCGGATCCATTATCTCGCTTAGTTTCCAGTTCCATCTCTTGTAGAATTCACCTACAGGCTCGTCATCCTTTTGTTCGGTGGCTTGCAGGTCATGGCGATTGGTTTCCTATTCAAGGTTGGCGCGGTACTTCTCCAAGAAGATTTCGCTGATTTGATCCCAGGTGGAGCGATTTTCCGTCTTCACGTTGAGGAACCACCTTAATGTCGTGGATTTGAGGGAATGCTGGAAGTGATCTGCCATTTGCTGTGGGGTTGCCCCTTTAGATCTCATACCCAAGACGTAGGTGTTGATGTGGGTTTTTGGGCATTCGGTCCCATCGAACTTTTCCATCTCTGGCATTCTGAATTTTGGAGGGAGTGGGACCACCTTGCTCGGATCTGTGGGCATGAGGGAGTCCTTGCGAGAGCTGGCCAGTTTGCCTTGCATGTCCTTCATCTGTTCGATCAATCAAGCCATGTGAGGATTGGTAGGTTGAGGAGGGTTGCCATTTTCGGGGATGGAAACCGAAGATGGAGGTGGATTGGCAGATGGGATCGCCATTCGGGAGTCTTGGGGAGGTAGTTGAGTGTATACCATCCCATACCTTGGGTTGTTGAAATTGAGGGCGTGACTGCCCGAGCCGCTTAGGGTTGTGTTTGGGAATTGGGGAAATGATTCATTAGCCCCAAGTGGCAGACCAGCGGGTGGCAAGTTTGAGATGTCGGGATATCCGCTTGGGATGCCTGTCCCGGTTAAACATGGGGATTTTTGGTTATTGTTGAGAGGTTCGTATGGAGGCAGAGGATTGAATCCAGGGGGATACCGAGATGCATTGGAATTTGGCGGGGCAGACACGTAGGTGCGCTGTTGATACTGAGTTTGGGGCGCAGGGCCGGGAAATTGACTGTGCTGAGGTGGGCAAGTCGGAACTGCTTGACTGATGCCTGAGTTGAGCTTTGAGCGAGAGCTGCTTTGCGTTGCTGGGATCTCGTAGCTTGGCGGAGGTGGGACCTGCTGATAGTTTTGAGAGACCGGGGGAGCCGATATTTCTTCATCTTCTATGAGGACAAAGGTTCCATCGGGCTGGGGAACCGCCAAGGCTCCGCGACGGCGCATGGTGTCTACGATCCATGATTGCTGCTCTTCTTGGCGCTTCTTGAGTGTTTCGAAGGCTTGCAGCACCTCCTCCATTGTATGGAGGTTTCTCAGTGGCGGGGTTTCGTTTCCCTCACTGTTATCTGTTGATCCCGACATGGGGGAGTAGCGGACTGTGCGGACCGCTGAACCGGAAGGGCTGTCGGACCTTGTGACCTCGATACTGAAAAGGCGGCTCCCGGGTATTCTCAACCACTCTCGGTTTGCTGGAGGGGGTGACAGGTAAGGTTTAGACATGGGAAGGCCTTTTGGATAAAAGGGGGAAAGCTCATGTGACATGCAGTTTCCGCTTTTCTATTTTTTTTATTGTTGTTTCAATTTACTTAAAACAGTGTTTTCTCAGAATCCTAGGTAGGTTGGGAAATATTGCTCTTCTTTTTCGCAACTATGCTAGATCCTGGGTCAGTGGAGACCATATGTGCGGCTATAAGCCCCTCATTTTGCACCTGTATTTCGACATCCCAGGGTGGACAGCCCCGAGTGAGGGTCCTATAGGGCAAGCGGTTTCCACCGGCCTAAAAGAAAAATCAAACCTAAGGATCGAGCCTGTCATGTTCGTTTTAATTCGTTAGCCATGTGAATAGTGAGCCGAGCCGGCACCTGAGTCAAGATCGGGTCAAGAGTTCGGCATGACCTCTCTTTACCTTGCCTGCGCAAGGGATCTGTGACGTTAGGCGTTGGCTGGGTCATATCGTCATGGCTGACGTATTAAAGGCTTGATGACATGGTATCATGTGGGCATGGATGTACATCCGAAATGTAACATTGTCTGGGTGTAGCTTTGGAAAATCAAGATCGGGTCAAGATTTTAGCATGACCTTTCATCGCTTTGCTTGCGCAAGGGATCTTGAGTTCCGAGCTTTGACTCAGAAAATAGTCGGCATGGGATATGTATCCAGACTGTATGACACGGACTGGGTAAAAACCAACCGAGTCTGGACAGAGTGTGACTCAAGACTCAAACGTGCAGGGTTGACGCTTGGCTAGGATGGGATGTTTGGAATGATCCCGTGCGCGTCCGAGAGGCGTAGGAAGGCCAAACGAACTGCAACTAAGACCACCCCGGGTTAAGGGTTGTAGTGTGAAGTGTTTCCGAGGCAGCAGAGCGAGTAGCATGCGGTGTAACCGAGGCAGCAGTGCGAGTAGCGTGCGGTGTAACCGAGGCAGCAGTGCGAGTAGTGTGCGGTCTCTAAAATTCTTTTTCTGAGTAAAACAGAAGTTTTTGAAGAATTTTAAATATATGTACACAGATGTATATCGATGCATTTTTTTTTTTTTTGTATTTTTATTTTTTTTGTAAAATAAAAGTAAAGCACATGCACACACACACAACAGTTAATGCACACACACACAACAGTTAAAGAAAGGGGTAAAATGAAAGTTTGACCCTCATCATCATTTTAAAAATCTTTTGCTTTGTCTAAAAGTTTTTTAAAGCAAAACGTCCCCAGCGGAGTCGCCAACTGAAATTACCTGGATCTGGCTCGCGCGCGGGCCCCGGCATCTCGCATTGGCACTTTCGGAAGTTGCCCGAATCCGAGAGGCAGCGCAATCGCGCCCCGGCATCTGGCTATTCCGTTTACATTTTTCATTGTGTTGGTGGAGGTGTCTCACTGTGTTTTTGCTTATAGAGTCGCCACGCCATTTTGATTAAGCCCAAAACATTGAAAAAAGGCATCAGTTTAAAAATAAACTGTTTTTGTGTGATGAGATTTTGAGTTCGGAGGTCAGGTTACTCCTCGGGAAGATAATATTAGAATCTTAGAGCTCACCCGAGTAGCCTCGTAAAAACGAGTCTTTCGATACCCCTTCTTTCTTTAAATGTTGTGTGTGTGTGTGTGCTTTTAAAAATGCATGCGATATCGGATGTCTACATTGTACACTACGTATTGAAATAGTGTAGGAAGGAAGCCTTACCAATGTTGGTTCGTGTCTGTCTTCCGTTGGGGAATAGTGTTTGAGGATGGAATAGTGTTTCGGGACGGACCGGGATTACTTCGGGATGTGTCGGTTGTCTGCGGACAGAGCTTCGGCGTGCCTCGGGATTGTCAAGTGTGCACTCGGGCAGAGTTTCGGCATGCGTTGGGATCGCAGGGATCTTTGATTGGATTCGGGCAGAGGTTCGGCTTGCGTCGGGATCGTCGGTTGGATTTGGGCAGAGGTTTGACGTGCGTTGGAATCGTCGGTTGGATTCGGGCAGAGGTTCGGCATGCGTTAGAATCGTCGGTTGGATTCGGGCAGAGGTTCGGCGTGCGTTGGAACCGTCGGTTGGATTCGGGCAGAGGTTCGGCGTGCCTCGAAATCGTCGGTTTGGCTCGAAAAGGGCCGGGATGCCTCGGGAAAGACCAGGCAAGGCCTCGGAGTACCACGAGGGGCCTCAGAGTACCTCGAGAGTGCCTCAGGGCAGCGCGGGAGCTTCTCGAGAGCGCTCGGTAGGGCTTCGGAGCACCGCGAGGGAGCTCGGAAGGCCCCGGAGGGAACCGAAAGGGACTGGGAGTGCCCCGAGGGGTCTTAGAGAGGGAGCCTGAAGGCTTAGGGAGAGAAGAGAAGAGGGAGGTGTGAAAATTTCAAGAGGGGGAGCCCTCTATTTATACTGTGGGAAAAGTTGCAAAGAGGTCCGTACGGACCTCTTAGGTAATCCAAAATTTTAGATTTTCGGGATTTGAGGGAATCTTGTGGACTTTAAGCGGATTTTGCAATTATGATGTCTAGGAGCAAAGAGGTCCGTACGGACTTCCATGCTTTTCCACATTTTTTAATTTTGATGGCAAGCTATTTCTCGTCGAGGGCTTTCCAACCATATATGGCACGTCTCAATCGGAGTTCGTATGAAGGAGTTATGACCTCTGGAAGTTTGCCCCTGGTTTTGTCGTATGCTGGGATGGAAAGCGATCCAGATTGGGGTACTTACACCTAGGCGTATAGTTATTTTGACTCATAACTAATACCGTTATGTAATCGTCTTTACCATTTATAATAGAGAATGTTTATCTTTAGTATTATATGTTTTACATGTTTTGTTATAAAATTATGTGTCCCTAGTTATTGTGAATAACTAGTATAAGTTGGTAATGGATAATCATAGAGATGATTATATGCATGGGGATGCACATTACACTTATGGGTACTTATTGGTGAACATGGTATTGGACTGACCCATCTATGAGATTTATGACATGGTATATAGTCATATATGTCATGATTAAATCTCATGATAGTCGTGTCATTGGAATCCTTAATACTTGAGATTATCATAGTCTTCCACATGATGAACGTTGTGTTTGATGTAGTCTAACACTATCTTTAATAGGATAATAATAAGGGCTATGTTGGCACGATTGGATTCTTGTAGGGAAGAATGATATGTCAAGATGGGATTTGTCCCTCATTAAGAGAGATGTCTGCTTTGGCCCCTCGATGAATAGTGTTGATGAAATGTGTGGCCACACTTAAGAAATTTGATAGAGATCAAATGCACTTGGATTATCAACATATTCGGAGTCGAGAAAGCCTTGAATAATATGAGTTGACGTGGATCATGACTCATGTTCAATATGACATCGTGTGACAAAAGGATTGTGATATTGATCTATCAAGGAATCAAGCTTTGGTGTTATATTTAATAGGGTGGACATAATGACTTGCTAGAGATCACTTATGTCATGTGAGGTTGATGTTTCAACTTACTACCAACATAAAATATAATTCCTAAAGGGTCACACATAAAGAACGGATGAAAATGACTCAAAATTGGAAAAGGGGAGGGGACGATCGCGCCCTATGGTAGGGGGCGATCGCCCAAACTTCTGGACAAGAGGAGGTCCGCTCCCAACAAGGGGAGCGACTTCTCCCAAGTGACAGAAGCATTGTATCGCGCGAGACACGCCATGTCCCATGCGAGACAAAACTTCTGGACAGATTCCGTTTTGGCTTTGGATTAGGGCTTTTCTCCCTAACAGTTAGGGATATTTATAAAGTATTGCCTCAGCCAACATAAACGAAATTTAGGGTTTCGGAAACACTAAATCATTGATCTTGATTACAAATCATAGATCAATACACCCCAAATCAATTCCATAAACAGCCATTGATTGTTGAATAACGATTCAACAATCGGGGATCATCTAGCAATCCAACAAGATATTGATCTTGGTTCGTTCGCATGTGGATTATCGATAGAGAGTGATTCCGTTATCACCTAAAGCTTGAATATCAATTCATCGCAAGGAAGAACAAGGAGAAGATCAAAGGTTCGTCAACGATTCAAAGTTTGAATCTCAGATTCGTTTTTGAACAACAAAATCGCTATAAAGGTATGTAAATTTATTTCATAGTTTTAATCTCTTCATATTAGACGGATTCATGGCTAGGGTTTTGTGAATTATATAAATCTTTCGCTGCGTATGTAACCACAAAACCCAACAGTGGTATCAGAGCCGCGTTTAATCATGATTAGGTTAAATTTGCATGATAGATATAATTGGATTATATGTTTTAACATGCTATATGATATAGATTGATGATTTTATGTGTATTGTTTTATGAAAACAATTATATGAGATATAACATGATTATGATTAATAGTTGATTAATAAAATTAATCTTCTACATGGGTTATCGATCTTTTTAATTTGATTAATTAGATTAGTAAATTCTCAAATTGAAACAAATTGTTTGTTTAGGATTTGACGTTCATATTTAATATGATTAACATGATTATTTGAATCCTTAAATTTTGAAAATTGGATAATTATGTAATTAATAATTGTTATTTGTTTCATGATTATTTGTATGATCCTAAAGTAGGATATTATGTGAAATCTCATGTTCATATTATGTACACATAAGTTGTTGGGTTTCGAGGGTCCATGCGCAGCGGAATAATGCAATAACTCGAAAAACCCCAAGCCCAAGAATCCGTTCTAGATGATTAATTAAGAAAAATGAAATAGAAATACCAACCTTGAATTCTTTTGCCTTTTATAAACTTGACCCAACTCCAGATTGAACGACCTTGTTAACCCTTGATGAACGAACGGCGAATCACGAACTAAAGATCTTGACGAGCGAAGATCCTCTATGTGTATCCACGCGAAGAACGAACCCTAGAACTCTTCTAGGAGGATTGCTAGATCCTTTTGATTGAAACACCTTTCAATCAATGAAGAACAATGGAATTGGTAGTGTTTGATTCTCAATTCTCAATTGAAATCTCTCACTTTTGGTGTTTCTCTCAAGCCAAAATGTTCTAATGACGGCTAGGGCAACCAGGGACAAGTATTTATATGTTACAAATAAAAGCCCTTTGCGAAAACCCTAAAATTAGGTCATTTACGTATCAGTCCAGGCCCGACGGGACGACTCGTCCCCCAGGGCACGAGTCATCCCCTTTGCACAACCCACTGATTCTGGCGTCCCTTCATAAGGCACGACTTGGATTTACTCATGGGACGAGTCCTCCCTTTGGGCACGACTCGTGCCCTAGAGCACGAGTCGTCCCTCAGGACATCCCCTCTGAATCATCCTTTCCCTTTAAGGGGAATAGTTAGTTCAGACTGGGGACGAGTCGTCCCCTGAGCACAGAAAACCCATATTCTTCATTTTTGGCAATTCGTTCGATGCGTGTGACCCCATAGGACCATACTATGTTGGCAATGAGTCCGATCACATCGATCCTCATAAGACATGAGCGGACTCTAGCAAGCCATCATGCCTACCCAAATAGTATAATATCAAGTTCGATTTTCCTACATAGAACATATCACAATCCCATTGTCACACGATGTTATATTGAACATGAGTCATGGTCCACGTCAACTCATATTGTTCAATGCTTTCTCGTTACCAAGTAAATTGATTTAATCGAATGACATTAATCACATTAATTCATTCGGGCATGGCCATGCACTACATCAATCTTACTTACGAGTGGCCTAGCAAACATCTCTCTTTACGAGGGACAATTTTCCATCTTGACTTATCATTCTTCCCAACAAGAATCATACCATGCCAATGATAGCCCTTATTGCCATCCGGTTAAAGACAACGTTAAACTATATCAAACATGATATTCATCGAGCGGAAGACGATGATAATCTCAGGTCAAAGGATATCAATGATATGACTATATGAGATCTAATTATGACATTTGACCATGACATAGATCTCATAATGGGTCAAGTCCAGTACCTTGTTCTCTAACAAGTACCCATAAATCTAATGTGCATCTCCATGCATATAATTATCACATGATTATCCATTAGACTTCATACTAGTGCTTCATAAGTACTAGGGACACGATTATTATAATAAAACATGCAAACATATATAACAATCAAAGAAACAATCTCATATATAAATAAACAATGACATTACATAAAGGTCCATCTCTTTAGGCCTAGGGCACTAACACCTACAGTCTCCCACTTGCACTAGGCCCAATTATTCATGTATCTTATACCCATGGACCTAACATGACCATCATGTTTAGCTTGTGGTAAAGGCTTAGTGAGAGGGTCCGAGATGTTGTTATCCATTGGTACCTTGCATATCTTGACGTCCTCCCTTTCACAGATTTCTCGAATGAGGTGGAAACGTCTCAAAATGTGTTTGGATCGCTGATGTGACCTTGGTTCTTTTGCTTGAGCAATAGCACCATTATTATCACAGAAAAGTTCTATCGAGTTAGTGATTCTCGGAACGACTTCTAAGTCACTAACGAACTTCTTGATCCAAACCGCCTCCTTAGCCGCATCCGATGCTGCTATGTATTCGGCTTCTGTTGTAGAATCAGCAACAGTACTTTGTTTGGAACTCTTCCAACAAACAGCACCTCCATTTAGCATAAACACAAAACCAGACTGCGATCTATAGTCATCTTTGTCGGTTTGGAAGCTTGCATCTGTGTAACCCTTTACAACCAGATCATCTTCCATTCCTCCAAATACCAAGAATACATCCTTAGTCCTTCTCAAGTACTTAAGGATATTCTTGGCTTGACTATCGATGGTTCTCACCAGGATCAGACTGGTATCTACTCGTTGCGCTTAGAGCATACGAGACATCAGGTCTAGTACATAACATGGCATACATGATAGATCCAATTGCCGAAGCATATGGTATATCATTCATCCTCTTTCGCTCATCATTTGTATCATTTGTCTTAGGACAATGATTCTTGCTAAGAGTAATGCCATGTCCCATTGGCAAGTTCCCTCTCTTAGAATTTTCCATGCGGAATCTTCTAAGGACCTTGTCAATATATGTACTCTGACTCAAACCAATCATCCTTCTTGATCTATCTCTATAGATCTTGATACCAAGGATATAAGCCGCTTCACCCATATCTTTCATTGAGAAACATTTTCCTAACCAGGACATTACAGTCTCAAGTGCAGGAACATTGTTTCCAATGAGTAAGATGTCATCGACTTACAACACCAGAAATAGCACTATGCTCCCACTTATCTTCTTGTATACACAAGGTTTATCTTCGTTTTTGATGAAGCCAAACTCTTTGACTGATTCATCAAAACGTAGATTCCAGCTCCGGGAAGCTTGCTTCAATCCATAAATGGATCTCTGCAACTTACACACTTTGTTAGAATCCTTTGGATCGACAAACCCTTTAGGCTGTATCATGTATACATCCTCAAGTAGGTTTCCGTTAAGAAACGTTGTTTTGACGTCCATTTGCCATATCTCATAGTCGTAATATGCGGCTATGGCAATTAGGATTCTAATAGACTTAAGCATTGCTACGGGCGAAAAGGTTTCATCATAGTCAACGCCATGAATCTGCCTATACCCCTTAGCAACTAGCCTAGCCTTATAAGTATGTACCTTCCCATCCATGTCGGTTTTCTTTTTGAAAACCCACTTGCACCCTATGGTTTTTACACCTTCGGGTGGATCAATCAATTTCCAAACATGATTATCGTACATGGATTTGATTTCGGATTCCATGGCTCCTAGCCACTTGTCCGAATCAGGAGTGGACATCGCCTCTTGATAGGAAGTAGGTTCATCATTCTCAATGATTTCTACTTCATTACTTTCCGTCATGAGAAATCCATATCTCTCGGAGTTCGGATCGTATTCTATCCGATCTGCGAAGAACTTGTGTATCTTGAACCGGTTCCACAACTGACTTGTGAATTTGGTTAGTCTCTACCATTGGCTCTATGTCATTTTTAGGTTCTTGAATTTCTTCAAGATCAATTTTACTCCCACTAGTTTCTTTAGAGAGAAACTCTTTCTCTAGAAAGACACCGTGTCGAGCAACAAACACTTTGTTCTCGGATTGGTTGTAAAATTGATATCCTTTCGTTTCCTTAGGATAACCAACGAAAATACATTTATCAGATCTAGGTGCAAGTTTATGTTCAGAAACCAATTTCTTTACATAAGCCTCACATCCCCAAATCTTCATGAAAGATAAGCTAGGATTTCTTCCATGCCACATCTCATGTGGGGTTTTAGGAGCCGATTTAGTAGGGACCTTGTTAAGTGTGAAAGCAGCTGTTTCAAGTGCATGTCCCCAAAAGGAAATAGGAAGGTTAACTTGACTCATCATCGATCGAACCATATCTAATAGAGTTCGATTTCTCCTCTCGGACACACCATTCCATTGTGGTGTTCCGGGTGGAGTAAGTTCTGAAACAATTCCACAACTTTTCAGATGATCGTCAAATTCTTGGCTCAAATATTCACCACCTCGATCGGATTGAAGTGTTTTAATAGTTTTTGCCAAGTTGATTTTGTACTTCACTTTGAAATATTCTAAATATCTCAAATGCTTCACTTTTGTACTTCATCAGATAGACGTAGCCATATCTTGATAAGTCATCCGTGAACGTTATGAAGTACCGAAATCCTCCCCTAGCAATGCTATTCATTGGTCCACATACATCAGTATGTACGAGAGCCAACAAATCACTAGCCCTTTCACTACTCTTAGTAAAAGGTGCTTTAGTCATCTTGCCCAATAAACAAGACTCGCAAACATCATATGATTCATAATCATATGAGTCTAAATATCCATCTTTATGGAGTTTAGAGATGTGTTTCTCGTTTATGTGCCCAAGACGGCAATGCCATTTATATGTGTCATTCACATTATTTGGTTTGGATTTCTTACTAACATGATAGACATTATCAACATTATTCTCAACATCCAAGACATAAAGGCCATTAAAAGAATGAGCAACATAATAAAGCATGTCATTCAAATAAATTGAAAATTTCTTATTCGCAATAAGAAAATTGTAACCCTCATTGTCTAAACATGAAATAGAAATAATGTTTCTGCTCAAATCCGGAACATAATAACAGTTATTTAAAACTAAAATTAATCCGCTTGGTAAAGTGACTTCGTAAGTCCCTACGGCCAATGCAGCAACTCTTGCTCCATTTCCAACCCATAGATCTACTTTACCCTCTTTGAGCAACCTTCTATTCTTTAGTCCCTACACATTTAGGCAAATGTGAGATCCACATCCGGTATCTAATACCCAAGAACTAGAGGTAGAAAGTAAAATATCTATCATATAGATACCTGAAGTCATGGCAATCTCATTGCCCTTCTTCTGAGTCCTTCTGATACGGCTTGCGATTACGCCTCCAATGCCCAGTTTCCTTGCAATGGTAGCACACCGCATCCTTTTGGGATTTGGGTTTAGGCTTCTCAGCAACGGCAACCTTTGCCTCCGGTTTAGCAACTTTTGCTTTACCCTTGTTTTTGAACCCCTTTCCTTTATTCACCATCAACACTTGATTGGTTTTCTTGGTAATATTGTTCTCCGCATTCTTTAGCATCCCATGCAATTCAGACAGAGATTTATTCATCCCATTCATGTTATAATTCAGAACAAACTTATTATAACTTTCAGGGAGTGAATGCAATATCATATCCGTAGCCAGCTCTAACTGGATAGGATATCCAAGCCTCTCAAGATGTTCGAGGTGACCCTTCATTTTCAACACATGAGGCCCAACAGGTTGTCCTTCAATCATCTTGCATGAATGAAGAGCCTTCATAGTGTCAAACATTTCCGTACGTGCTTGCAACTGGAACATTTCCTTCAAATGATTTCCCAAATCATAGGCTTCCATGTGTACTCTGAAGAGCCTTACACATGGTCGCAAGCATCAGGCAACCAACATCAATAGAATCATCCACATGTTTCTTATGTTGGTCCCTTTCTGCTTTAGTTGCATTAGCCGCAGGCTCGGGTGGAACGGGTCCATCAAGAATGTACAACTTCCTTTCCTGTTTGAGAACAATTCCCAAACTGCGGATCCAATCCACATAGTTATTGCCATTCTCCTCTAACTTGTCCTTCTCGAGGGTGATCACGATGACATGTTTTGATTATTGTTTACAGCCATTGATCTACAAAGATATGCAACAAGATATGAACACATATAAGTACCAATTCATTTAAGAGATTAATTAATGTATTTCACAAATACTCCCACTAAATTATATAACCTTCTTATACAAACATGTATAATATAATTTAATAGGCTAAGACCCAACTTTAATTTAATTTCAAGTCGGCTATGGCACGACTGCTCAAAATTAAACTAAAAAGGTAGATAACATTTATCAATCATATCTATATATGACTCTTAGATCATTATGAGATTATAGACATCATATGTCACATGTTTCAATCTCATCTTATGCCTTAGGCCCAAAACTGTTTTGATGGCCTAATTGAGTTCAACCATGTTAAACGTATAGCAATCACTGTTTGCTCATCTTGATCATACAAAGATAGAATCAATGTACCTCGCTGTGGCGTAGCCTACATGAAACTATCTGTGTACTCACAAGTGTTTAAACATGGGTGGCATAAAATAAACTCAAATTACAAAGAAGGTTCAATTTTTCATGCTTATCAATTACATGCCAAGGTTGATTCATGAAAACTATATGAGCATAATTATGAACATGGAATGATGCAACACAAATCATATTTGGTCAGTAATTACTAGTACGCGGCCACGTGCTCCAAGTTTATCCCACACTTCCATCGAAGTGCCTGTGGGGAAGGTTTTGGTATCCAGCCAATATACTAAGTAACACTTCACAAATATCCTAGATTAATCACATTAATCATATTAATGAAATTGACATCCCATAATCTAGATTAATCATATTAATCATATATTTCAATTTCATAATCATGGTATATCAATATATACAATTACTTCACAAGCAAAACTCATACAATTTCATATTCTAGATCATACACATTGTTTTGGTAGAAAAAACAATAGAGTAGAATCTTAACTATGTTTAGTGTGTGGATTGAATAATAAGGAGGGAACTATGGAATTCGATTATATGGAACAAGAAAATGAAAAACGAGACAATGACAACGCGATTTGTTAACGAGGAAAACCTTGGAGGTGATAACCTCTTTGGAAAAAACCCCGGGAGTTAGGTCTCCAACCTTAAAGGTTCCACTATAATGATCACAATTACAACTTCGGAAGATAATGGAGAGGATTACAAGAGTTTGTGTGTAAAGTGTGTGCGTATGAGCATGAGTGTCATTTTCCGTCTCCATTTCCCCTTAAATACAAGTAACTAAGAAAGAGTCAAATATGGTTCCTACAATCTCGCCATTGTGGTTTATCTTTTCAACCTCCGTGAGACCAAGTCGCCCTAGCCGTTTGAAGGTCTGTTGAACGTGCTTGAAGGTTGTTTCCGCATTCCTCTCTTAATTACTGAAAAATAAGAATAATAATATTAGGAAATATTGGACAAGTAAATATTTAAAACAATACTTACAAAGTGTAATGACATCTCGTTATGCAGGATCAGCTGAAGATGTCGTCATGTCAAAAAATGCCCACAACAATTTGTCCCCAAAAACATTTGACTATGTAGGCAGCGAAGAGGCAAAATGTTTTTCCTTTTGAATTAATGACCCAAGCATTACTCGCACGATGGGACGTTCTTGGGAGACGTGGCGATGAAATGAACGGTTGGGGAGAGAGTTAATTTTGAAAAGGGATTCTTTTTCCTTTTTATTAACCGCTTGAGAAAACTTATCTTCTCAAATCTTCTTTTCACCTCCTTTGGCCCACGGCGCCGTTCGCTTTCAAGGTAAAATCACTCCATCTCGACCTTTTTCCTTTGTTTATTCTTCTCTTTTTGCTTTGTCAACCATGGGTAAAACCAGGATGTCCGCTTCCAAACCCAAGAAAGCGTCATCCCCACAAGGTCCGTAGAGATTAATCTCGACGACTTTGTTTGCGCAAATCTTCTCACTAAACTTCTTTGAAGAAACTTGTTTGTTTAATGATTCTCAAATAGAGACCATAAAACAACAATGTTGTTTCCCAAGTGGTGTAATTTTTCATCCTTTTTCCATAAAACTTAGGTCGACCATGTTTCTCCCAAATGGATACGCTTCTTCGAATATCCCTTCTTGCTAGGGTTTAACTACCCTTTCCCACGGTTGGTTACCGAGTTCTTTCTAAAAACTCAACCGGCTTATGCTCAACTTATGCCAATGGCTTGGCGAGTATTTGCTTTTGTTCTTAAAGTAAACCGAGAAAACGGACTAGACTTAGGGCTCCCTGAAATTGCCCATTCCTATGATCTTCAACTTTTTGGTTCCAAACGGTACCTATTTAGAAAGAAGTCGAGGTAGAAATCCTTTGATGAGCAGCACATCCTCCGGTGATAGGGGATGGAAGAATAGGTTTTTCTTTGTTGATAGGACGTCAATCGGTGAGAAGGATGAGATGTCGAAGCAATGGAACCAGGAGGTACTTAAATTCTTACTCTTGTGATTTCCTGTTCTTGAGACAAAGCGAATTGTAATTGTTTTTGCTTTCATGTAGATATTGATTGGGGAGAGTTATTTCCGCCTCGCAAAAGATACTTTAGCAAAAATCGAAGAGTTTTTCAATCTCCCTCTTGATAAGAGATCTCCCAAAGGTTTCTTGGAAGTTTAGTCGGCTGTCCCGAGAGGATATAAAGGCTTCAACTTCGTAATAATGTCTGCTTGGTAAGCTTGGCATCCTGTTACCTTTGATAAGCTGTCATTAATTTGATGTGTTATTTGTTATTGACAATATCTCTATGTCCAGTGCAGTCTCCAAACCGATAGCTTCGGGGTCCGACTTTGATACGGAGGATATCGAGGCCTTGCTTCGAGCCCATTGTCAAGGCGAAAAGAAACCTCCACCCGCTCCTAAGAAGAGTCCTATTCTTGATGAAAGCGGCTGGGATTGGTTCTAGGGTGAGGAAAAGAAAAGGGCCAAGAGGAAGTGATCGAGGTTGGAGACTCTTTTGATGGACTGGTCACGGGGAGTTCAAGAAGAGATTTATGAGCACGGCATCTCGGGGTGAGACATCATTAATTGAATATTTAATAGTTTCAAAGGTTGTGATAACTTTTAGTAATATCGGGATGTTATTTTTCGGTTGTAGGATACGTGGAGGAGTTGACAAAAGAAGTTGAATTGGTGAAGAAGAAATCCAAAGCGGATATTGCTTTGGTCAAGAAGGAGAAGTTGGTATCGATAATAAAGTGAAGGAATGTGAGAAGATAATAGAGCAACTAAGCAAATCATTTGGGAGAACAAGAGCGAGATAGCTAAGGACTTGTTGAATAGTTTGGCGAAAAGTGAAGATGATCACAACAAGGAGATAGCGAGAGGTGAGGAATTCTTGTAAAGCGTTTTGATGAAGGTGAAGCTGTTTCTCAATGCAAGGTGAAAATGATGAAGGAATACCAAGAAGGAAAGGTGGTGCCCGGGATATTCACAGGGAATGTGCCTATCTATCCAAGTTAACGGTGAGGTGGGGGACGAGGGCGAGGTGTCATCAAGTCCATATGAAACAATTGTCCAGATGCACCCGATAGTTGGAGAAGTGACACCCGGTACAACACACCGGCGTGTAAGCCACCTAAACAAAAAGAAGGTAAAAACAATTTGGTTCTTTGGTATTTTGTTGATGATTCTTGGGCGGAGTCCCTTAAGACAAATTTTATTTTGGTTTGGTTTGTAATAGGTCCTTAAGGGCCAAAGACAATCTTTTTTAAGTGTTGGGTTGGTTCAACACTTTCGCACTTTTACTTTGGTGGTTTGGATACATTATGGTTATTTTAGTTTAGTTATGGTCTAATGGTTTTCAAGCACGTCAAGGCTTGTTTCTTTTTTTGGATAATTTTTCGTATGTTTTTCACATATGGTGACATGATAGTATGTCGAGAATAATAGGTATTTAGGATGACATGTAGATGTCATAAACCGTAGATACTTAGATGACACGTATATGCCATAAACCGTAGATACTTAGATGACACGAATATGCCATAACCATAAGAATAATGCTTAAGATCAATCATCTAACCGAGTGGGAATGGGTAAGCTATATGAGTTTACCCATATAGGCCCACCCCACACCTCAATTAGTGAGATAACTTGCGCTCCAGGGCGAAGGTGTGGTAACCTAACTTCTTTAGAAAGAGGTAATTAACTCTTTAAACCTTAGAAGGGATTGTGTACCTTTACTTGAGAAGAGATGGCCGGTCTCTAACGGAGGAGGAATCGTTGTTCTTTGCATGCTTTCGATATGTCCCCATGTAAATGTGTCAATACCTCATAAGATAGAAACACGTTAAAAACGGACGCCAACTAAGGTTGACGTCTCTCACAAAGCATGTTAGAGACATCTTATCATGTAAATAATTAAAAAGATACATAGGAGAAAAGAATTAAAATACGATTCATACCTGGAAAGATGAGTTCATGGGAAGTCATATTTAAATGTAATACCTTTTGAGATGAATGGCGTTCCAACTTCGGGGTATCATTTGGCCATCCAAGGTTGCAAGGCGATATGCTCCTTTTCCGGCTTGTGCATCTATCAAGTAGGGTCCCTCCCATTTTGGGGCGAGCTTGCCTGCATTGGACTCCTTGGTATTTTGGAATGCCTTTCGTAGGACTAAGTCTCCTACTTGAAACCTTCGACCCCGACGTTTTATTGTATGATCGGGCTACCCTTTGCTGATATGCTGCCATGCGAACTTTGGCCATATCCCTTAGCTCGTCCACAGTATCCAGGGAATGTATCAAGATGTCTTTATTATTTTCAGATGTAAGCAAGCTGTATCTTGCCGTAGGTACAAGGACTTCTGCTGGAATAACAGATTCAGCCCAAATACAAGTGAATAGGGGTTTGACCGGTAGCATTCTTAGATGTCGTCCTGTCACCCCATAGGACCATTGGTAATTCTTACGCCCAACGTCCTTTTTCTGGTTTAGTCTCTTTTTTAAGTTGCTGATTATTATTTTGTTGCTAGACTCGCTTTGTCCATTGGCTTGAGGGTGAACAGCGAAGACGTTACCATCTTAACACCCCAAGCCGTCAAGAAATCTTGGGTCCTCTTGCCGATGAACCGAGAGCCGTTGTCACAAATTATTTCTGATGGAATTCCAAATCGGCTAAATATGTTCCTTTTGATAAAAGATATTACTTCTTTATCACGAACTTGCACATATGCCTCACCTCTACCCACTTAGAAAAGTAGTCTGTCATGGCCAAAAGAAATACTCGTCCCCCGGTGCTCGGGAAGTTTTCCTACAATGTCCATTCCCAAACCATAAACGGCCAAGGTGACAGGATAGGATGTAGCAATTCACTGGGCCGGTGCAGGATGTCCCCATGTCGCCGACAGAATCGCATTTCTTTGCGTAGTCAATGGCGTCTTTTCTCATTGTGGGCCGAAAATAGCCCAACCTTAGAGCTTTAGTATGTAAACTTCTGCCCGGTATGATTTCCACAATCTCCTTCATGCAGCTCCTTGAGAACCTCGATGGGCTCTATCTCGCTTCTAGACACCTTAAGTAGTGACTGCAGATTTTCTAAACAAGAGATTATCAATAAGTACATATTTAGATATTCTTACCCCGAAGGCTCTCGCATTCTTCTCCTCAATCGGGATCGTATCATCTAAGAGATACTTGATAATAGGGGCTGTCCAAGAGGTTGATGCAGGAGAGGAAGGTATGTCAACATCTAGGACGAACATCTCGAGATTGTCAATTGCGGGGATGTCAACATGCACGATTGGGATATTGGTTTGTGAGAAGCTTTTGAAGGCCGAACCCAAATTTGCCAAAGCATCGGCTTGAGAATTTTCTTCTCGCGGGATTTGTTCCAAGGAAAATGTTTTGAATTTGGCCGAAATAATTTTTACAATTTCCAAATATGTCGTCATTGTAGCATTTTTCGCGACGTAGGACCCATTGTATTGATTAACAATTAGTAATGAATCCATGAACACCCGGATATGCTTGACATCTAAGTCTTGGGCCGTTAAACCCGCGATAAGTGCCTCGTACTCGCTTCATTGTTGGTAGCCTTGAAGCTGCAACCGATAGATTGTGCAACCGATAGATTGTGGTATTATGTCCCCTTGTGGCGATTTTAGTACAACTCCAAGACCCGTACCTCTCATGTTGGAAGCACCGTCCGTGTAGAGAGTCCAAATTTTTAGAATGTCATCATCTTGAAGTTCTTTGTACTTCCAATTCCACCTCTTGTTGTAGGGTTGGATCGAAATCGGCCACAAAATCGCCAGGGCTTGAGATTTTATTGCGGTTCTAGGCTCGTACTTGATGTCGTATGTGCTTAAACGTACGAGCACCATTTCGCCATTCGACCCGACATCTCTCGGTTTTCTCATGACATTCTTAATAGGATAGTTAGTGCGTACAATAATAGTATGTGTTTCAAAATAGTGCCTTAATTTAACGAAGCGCTTATCAAAGCTAAAATTAATTTTTGTAAATGAGAATACCTGGTCTCGGCATCTAAGAGTGTCTTACTTATATAGTAGATGGGTTGCTGATTGCCATCTCGTTCATTATCAAGACCGCACTTACAGCGCCTTCGGATACCGCTAGGTAGATGTAAAGATGTTCTTCTATCCGAGGTTTGGCCAATAAGGGAGGTGTCGACAAGTAAGTTTTGAGTTCCCGAAAAGCTTTTTCATGTTGGTCCTCCCATTGAAACTTTTTGTTCTTTCTTAAGATGTCGTAGAAAGGTTTGCATCGATCTGAGGATTTTGAAATGAATCTAGTGAGTGCGGCAATTTTTCCTGTTAGTCTTTGGACGTCCTTGACAGATTGAGGTGATGACAGGTTGAGAATGGCGCGTATTTGTTCTGGGGCGGCTTCAATGCCTCTTTTAGTGACCATATAGCCCAAAAACTTGCCGGCTTTCATTTCGAAGTTGCATTTAGCTGGATTAAGTTTCATATTGAAACAATCCAAGATGTCAAAGGCTTGAGAGAGATTGCTAATGTGGTCCTCGGCCTTCTTAGACTTAACAACCATGTCGTCGATGTATACCTCCATTGTGTCCCCAATCTGATCCTTAAACATCTTGTTGACGAGCCTTTGATACGTTGCACCTGCATTTTTTAGTCCAAAAGGCATGGCAATATAACAATAAATACCTGAGGGGTTATGAAGGCGGTGTCTTCTTGGTCGAGATGGTTCCATCTCGAATTTGTTGAAATCCCGAGGACGCGTCCATGAATGTGAGGAGTTCGTGACCCGAGGTGGCATCAACTAATGAATCTATGTGCGGCAAAGTGGAAAGGATCTTTCGGGCAGGCCTTATTTAAGTCGGTGAAGTCGACGCAAACTCGCCATTTCCCGTTTCTCTTCTCTACCACAACCACATTTGCCAACCATCTTGGATAATCGACCTCTCGTATCATGTTGGCTTTGAGTAAGCGCTCTACCTCCTCCTTGATGATCCGATTTCTGGTTTCGCAAACTTTCTACGTTTACGGTGCACTGGTTTGAAGCCGGGATCTATGTTAAGTTTGTGAGTGATGACATCTTTGCTAATGCCGGTCATGTCATCATGTTTCCAAGCGAAACTTTTTATTCTCGCTTCTTAATAGGTTCACAAGCTTTTCCTCTATATCGACGATATGTCGGTGCCAATAAGTACTTTGATGTCCGGGTTGGAAGGATCTAACAATACTTCTTTCACATCATCCTCCCTAGCTTCAAGGACTTCACGTACTTTCTTCGGTAATTGCTATGATTGTTTTGGAGATGTAGACGCCTTCATTGAAGTTTTGTAACATTCCTTGGCCACCTGTTGATCACTTTGTAAATCTTAGCGACACCCCAAGGTGTTGGAAACTTCACACATTGATGGTAAGTGGAGGGTACGGCCTTCATTCCATGAATCCACGGTCTTCCAAGAATTACATTGTAAGATGTTGCGCAATCAATTACAATGTAAAAACCGTTCCACGGTGTTGAGGCCCTTTGAGTATATTGGAAGCTTTATCTCCCCCACTGTTTCTTTTGACTTCGCCACTGAAGCCTACCAAAGACCGAAGATTTTTGACAATCTCCGATTCCGGGATGTTCATTTCTTTAAGGGTACCCAACATAATAAGATTGACGGAGCCGCCCCCATCTACCGAATACGTCGTATGGTACAGCTTGGCGATCTGCAAGGAAATGACCAGACCGTCATGATGGGGTTCCAAAGCAAGTTATCACGATCACTTTCATCAAAGACAATTGGTCTGGGCAAGGTATCGACATCCCGGGCCGTCTCTACGGCTTTTCATCTTTTGACTCCTTAGCATGTCGTTTTGCGGCAATAGGATGTTCCACATATTTACGAGCCTCCACTAATGAAGTTGATCACCTTTGTTGATCTTTGGGGAGAACCGGTCTTTCGGCTTCATGAGGAGCTTACGTACTTTCAGCTTTCTTCTTTACGGATCCCAACGGCTCCTTAAGATGTCCTTTCGAGAGCAAGTAACCGATCTCCTTTCTTAATGCGATGCAGTCTTCGTAACATGCCCAAAGTCTTCATGGTAAGCACACCATTTTGATTTGTCACGCCATCCTGTGGTTTTGTCCGTTTTCTTTGGCCATCCGGCTTTGTCTCCCTGTGTTGCCCATTGCGCAAAGTACACCCGAAATATCAACGAAAAACAATAATCGAAATGTTAGGCACATTATCATTATCTTCATCCTCACCGTCTATTGAATTAATTTTGCTAGTGTCAATTCTCGGATAAGGATTGGGACGGTTGTTTTACGCGATGGGACGATTCAGCTCTTTCTATCGGGATGGTCATATGTCGACGTCTTGGATGATGACTTTGATCTTCGCAGCTCATCTTCCTCCAGATCTTATGAATCTCAATGCCCGCTCCCGACTTCCTCCGGCCGCTTACAAGGAGTCATTACCAAATCTTGGTAATACCGCGAATCTTTCTTCAACCCCATTTTGAATGCTTCGTGGCCGTCGACATGTCAAGATTGGGAATTTCAAAGACACCTCTTTATTGAACCGGTGGACGTAATCCTTTAGGGTTTCATTAGGCCGCTGAGTTACATTGTAAAGGTCACTTGTCAACCTTTCAAATTGTCGACCGCATGAGAATTGGTTATAGAACATGTTGATGAGCCGGGCGTATGAACCAATTGAACCTAGGGGTTGCCTAATCAACCATTTGAGAGCCGGTCCAGATAAGGTGGATCCAAATCCCCTGCATAAGCAAGCCTCCCGGAATTGAAGTGGAATATGGATTATGTCCATCTTTTCTTGATAGTGTGCCACGTGCTCCTGCGGGTCCGTGGTGCCGTCGTACAACTTCATAGATGGTACATCAAGCGCTTCGGTATGTCGACATTTGCAATTCTTTGGGACAAGCCAGAGGCCGATTGTAGCGGTTTTGCGTTCTTGGTTGAATTGGAGGAGTCACACTGTACGTTCATTACTAATTCTCACGAGATCCTTCATCTGTTTAGCTAGTGGGTTTCTGCAAAAGGGTCACCCATAGGAATACGATTGAAATTATTATTATTGAAAAGATTATTAAGCAAACCAGAGTTGTCCGTAGTAGTCGTGACGACGGTCCGTCTATAAATGGGATGAATGGAGTGAATCCTCAAGATGGTGTCAAAGGGGTGTCCCCGGGCAAAGATGTTGACATCATGAAAGATGTCACCGGAGGAGGATTGCCCATTGGAATGAATTCATTACTGAAATGTAGATCCTCGGAGTTGTCAAAGTTGAGAACCCTCGCGCGCAGTGGTGATATGTTTTCAAGCCGAGATGCTATGAGTTGTTGGTCTTTTCTGCATCTTAATCATGGAATTGGTCAACACCTTCGAATTGTTATCTTCTTTGGTCCAACCTTTGATTCAACCTCGGTTAGGATACTCCGGATGTCGGCATCTCGCATTGGAAGAGGTCGCCCCCTTTTGTGGAGTCTTCGTAGGTTGAGTTGGGCGAGATCCGGTGCGAGGAGGCGGTGGTAACAAGCCGGTTCTACCTCCGATGTGGGAACAACGGTGGGACCTTTGCCGGCG
The DNA here is from genome assembly GCA_022495995.1 of Adenophora triphylla var. japonica. Taxonomy (NCBI): domain Eukaryota; kingdom Viridiplantae; phylum Streptophyta; class Magnoliopsida; order Asterales; family Campanulaceae; genus Adenophora; species Adenophora triphylla. Next base: position 237,256 of record JAFEMH010002575.1, on the reverse strand, counting down.
GTGGACCCATTGGTGGGTGCATACATAGTGAATTCGATTAGGAAATGTTTCAAATAACCGATAAACCACGAGGCCCCTCGGTGGGCGCCAAATTGTTTTGGTAGAAAAAACAATAGAGTAGAATCTTAACTATGTTTAGTGTGTGGATTGAATAATAAGGAGGGAACTATGGAATTCGATTATATGGAACAAGAAAATGAAAAACGAGACAATGACAACGCGATTTGTTAACGAGGAAAACCTTGGAGGTGATAACCTCTTTGGAAAAAACCCCGGGAGTTAGGTCTCCAACCTTAAAGGTTCCACTATAATGATCACAATTACAACTTCGGAAGATAATGGAGAGGATTACAAGAGTTTGTGTGTAAAGTGGCAATGTGCGTATGAGCATGAGTGTCATTTTCCGTCTCCATTTCCCCTTAAATACAAGTAACTAAGAAAGAGTCAAATATGGTTCCTACAATCTCGGCATTGTGGTTTATCTTTTCAACCTCCGTGAGACCAAGTCGCCCTAGCCGTTTGAAGGTCTGTTGAACGTGCTTGAAGGTTGTTTCCGCATTCCTCTCTTAATTACTGAAAAATAAGAATAATAATATTAGGAAATATTGGACAAGTAAATATTTAAAACAATACTTACAGTGTAATGACATCTCGTTATGCAGGATCAACTGAAGATGTCGTCATGTCAAAAAATGCCCACAACACACATCATGAAAATTCATATAATCACATTACACAATTATCATGATTATCTAACTAAACATCATGAACGGGGCTCTGATACCACTGTTGGGTTTTGAGGGTCCATGCGCAGCGGAATAATGCAATAACTCGAAAAACCCCAAGCCCTAGAATCCGTTCTAGATGATTAATTAAGAAAGATGAAATAGAAATACCAACCTTGAATGCTTTTGCCTTTGATAAACTTGACCCAACTCCAGATTGAACGACCTTGTTAACCCTTGATGAACGAACGGCGAATCACGAACTAAAGATCTTGACGAGCGAAGATCCTCTATGTGTATCCACGCGAAGAATGAACCCTAGAACTCTTCTAGGAGGATTGCTAGATCCTTTTGATTGAAACACCTTTCAATCAATGAAGAACAATGGAATTGGTAGTGTTTGATTCTCAATTCTCAATTGAAATCTCTCACTTTTGGTGTTTCTCTCAAGCCAAAACGTTCTAATGATGGCTAGGGCAACCAGGGGCAAGTATTTATATGTTACAAATAAAAGCCCTTTGCGAAAACCCTAAAATTAGGTCATTTACGTATCAGTCCAGGCCCGACGGGACGACTCGTCCCCCAGGGCACGAGTCGTCCCCTTTGCACAACCCACTGATTCTGGCGTCCCTTCATAAGGCACGACTTGGCTTTGCTCATGGGACGAGTCATCCCTTTGGGCACGACTCATGCCCTAGAGCACGAGTCGTCCCTCAGGACATCCCCTCTGAATCATCCTTCCCCTTTAAGGGGAATAGTTAGTTCAGACTGGGGACGAGTCGTCCCCTGAGCACAGAAAACCCATATTCTTCATTTTTGACAATTCGTTCGATGCGTGTGACCCCATAGGACCATACTATGTTGGCAATGAGTCCGATCACATCGATCCTCATAAGACATGAGCGGACTCTAGCAAGCCATCATGCCTACCCAAATAGTATAATATCAAGTTCGATTTTCCTACATAGAACATATCACAATCCCATTGTCACACGATGTTATATTGAACATGAGTCATGGTCCACGTCAACTCATATTGTTCAATGCTTTCTCATTACCAAGTAAATTGATTTAATCGAATGACATTAATTACATTAATTCATTCGGGCATGGCCATGCACTACATCAATCTTACTTACGAGTGGCCTAGCAAACATCTCTCTTTACGAGGGACAATTATCCATCTTGACTTATCATTCTTCCCAACAAGAATCATACCATGCCAATGATAGCCCTTATTGTCATCCGGTTAAAGACAACGTTAAACTATATCAAACATGATATTCATCGAGCAGAAGACGATGATAATCTCAGGTCAAAGGATATCAATGATATGACTATATGAGATCTAATTATGACATTTGACCATGACATAGATCTCATAATGGGTCAAGTCCAGTACCTTGTTCTCTAACAAGTACCCATGAATCTAATGTGCATCTCCATGCATATAATCATCACATGATTATCCATTAGACTTCATACTAGTGCTTCATAAGTACTAGGGACACAATTATTATAATAAAACATGCAAACATATATAACAATCAAAGAAACAATCTCATATATAAATAAACGATGACATTACATAAAGGTCTATCTCTTTAGGCCTAGGGCACTAACACCTACATAAGTTTCATATACAACCATGCGATGTTTGTTTCTATATGGAAAAACCTTCTTAAAATGTTTAAGTTTTATGTCACCCCTTGATTAGAACACTTGTGAAATATTCGGATATTTTTATGTAGTTTCGACTCAGTTGGGTGCATCATTATATCTTAATATGGATCAAAATGAGTTAACGATTGATGTAGTTTCGACTCAGTTGGGTGCATCGTTCTATGTGTCTCTTACGTTTGAAAAAGGTTAAACTTAATTGGTGTTTTCAAAAGAGTTTTGACCCAAGGCATAGATGAGATTAAAACATGTGTTGACATAAGATGTCTAGAATCTCATAAAAGTTCTAAGAGTCATATATGATATGATTGATACGTGTTATCTACCTAAATATCTTGATTTCGGGCATTGACTCAGTTAAACCAAAATCAAGTGAAATATGGATCTTAGCCCATTATAATTATATGATACATGCTTGTATTTGAAGGTGTATAATTTAGTGGGAGTATTTGTGAAATACATTATTTGTCTCTTAGATCGTAAATGCGTTGATAATTATATGTGCTCATATTGTTTGCATATTTTATTGTAGAATGGCATCTCACAATAATCAACCTCTGTCGCTGTGATCCGTCCTTGAGAAGGACAAGCTCGAAGAGAACGATACAAACTATTCTTATTGAATTAGAAGCCTAAGAATTATTCTAAGGCAAAAGAAGAAACTGTACGTTCTTGACGAACCTATTCCTGCTGAACCCGCTGCCAAGGCTGTAAGGGCAGATAAGGAGCGACATAAGAAACATGTTGATGATTCTAATGATGTTGCTTGCTGTATGCTCGCCACCGTGTGTAAGGCTCTTCAGAAGAACCTTGAACACTTGGAAACACTACTACATTTTTGAACAAATGTAACGCATAAAATGCATCAAATGCAACAATGCTTTAGAATGGCGTTGCATTATTTCATTAATGCAACGGTTTATTTGAGCTATTACAACAACTATGGCTTCTACGTTGCCTTAGGTTTCTAGGCATTACATTAGATTCTTCTAATGCAACGCCATCAATAAAGCCCTTGCATTAGGTTACATGGTGTTGCATTATATCCTTTCTAATGCAATAGCTATATTACTAATGCAACGCCTTCAGTAACACCCTTGCATTAATTTACTTGGTGTTGCATTATATCCTTCTAATGCAATTGTTATATTACTAATGCAACGCCTTCAATAACACCCTTGCATTAAGTTACTTGGTGTTGCATTATATCCTTCTAATGCAATTGTTATATTATAATGCAATGCCTTCAATACCACCACTATTACCACCACTACCACCACCACTACCACTACCACTACCACTACTACCACTACTATGACTACCACTACTACTACTACTACCACTACTATCACTACTACTACTACTACCACTACCACTACTACTACTACTACTACCACCACCATCACTACTACCACCGCTACTACCACTACCACTACTACTACTACTACCACCACCACCACTACTACCACCACTACTACTACCACCACTACTACTACTACCACTATCACTACTACTACTACCACTACCACTACTACCACTACCACTTCTACCACTACCACTACTACTACCACTACTACTACTACCACTACTACTACTACCATGACTACTACCACTACTACAGCTACTACCACTATTACTACCACTACCACTACTACCACCACTACCACCCCCACCACCACAACTACTACTACTACCAGTACCAGTACCACTACCACCACTAATACTACCAAGGCTCTCAACAACTGAGCAAACTCCTGTGACCGCAGCTTGGCCGTTCGACATGTGGAGGTATATTTGATCAGACCCTTTCCACCCGCCCAAGGGAATTGTAAGTATGTGATCATTGCAATTGATTACTTCACTAAATGGATTAAGGCAAAGCCTTTGGCAAAGATAACAGTGGAAAACGCTATCAACTTCATCCCGATTACATTTGATGCCCCTTTGTGGTACCACATTCAATTATTTTGGACAACGGCCAACAATTTCCCACTGCTTTTGAATCAGAGATGAAAAAGTTAGGGGTTAAACACTAGAAGTCGTCAGTCGCTTATCTACAGAGCAATGGGCAAGCAGAAGCGGCCAACAAATTGGTATTGACAACACTAAGAAAGGGACTACTTGGTCCCGCAGGCAGATGGTTGGACGAACTACCCCTTGCTCTTTGGGTAATCCACACAACCACCCTGGGGCCTCTGGGGAAACCCCATTTTCTCTTACATTTGGGTCGAATGCTATAGCACCTGGCGAGCTACGAATTCCTACAAAAAGGGTGGCCTTGTTTGATCAACACCAGAATAATTCCAATAGATTGCTCAAATTGGACTTATTGGATGAGAAACGGATGACTGCTCAACTTAGAATGGTCAATTACAAGCAGAAAACTAAGGGTTATCATGGCAAGAAGGTCAGAAAGATATCGTTCAATGTGGGGGACTAAGTACTAAGGAAGATTGAGGTAACAGGAATGAAAGCTGAACATAATAAGTTATCTCCGAACTGGGAAGGACCCTACATTGTCAGTAGAATTGTTAAGGAGGGGACTTACATGATTGGCCATCCTGGTGGTGACGAGCTGAAACATCCTTGGCATGCTAGCCACCTAGTTAAATATTATTTCTGATTAAGCTCTTTATATAACGATCTACTTCATCAATAAAGTTGAGTCACCCCCGAAATGTTCTATTCACAGACTATGTTATGCTAGCAATATGATTCAATTCAGGTTCGACTCTTAGTCAATCTTGTTCCTTAAATAGACTCGACTAAAGTTCCAAGTCAACCTCGTTCTTAAACAGGTTCGACTGAAGACTTAAGTCAGTCTCGTTCCTTAAACAGACTCGACTAAAGTCCTAAGTCAGCTTCATTCTTAAACAGGTTCGACTGAAGACTTATGTCAGTCTCATTACTTAAACAGACATGACTAAATTCCTAAGTCAGTCTCGTTCTTAAACAGGTTCGACTGAAGACTTATGTCAGTCTCGTTCCTTAAACAGACTCGACTAAAGTCCTAAGTCAGCCTCATTCTTAAACAAGTTTGACTGAAGACTTATGTCAGTCTCGTTTCTTAAACAGACTCGACTAAAGTCCTAAGTCAGCCTTGATCTTAAACAGGTTTGACTGAAAACTTTTGTCAGTCTCGTTCCTTAAACAGACTCGACTAAAGTCCTAAGTCTGCCTCGTTCTTAAATAGGTTCGACTGGAGACTTATGTCAGTCTCGTTCCTTAAACATACTTCACTAAAGTCCTAAGTTAGCCTCGTTTTTAAATAGGTTCGACTGAAGACTTATGTCAGTCTCGTTTCTGAAACAGACTCGACTAAATTCCTAAGTCAGCCTCATTTTTAAACAGGTTCGATTGAAGACTTAAGTCAGTCTCATTCCTTAAACAAACTCGACTAAAGTCCTAAGTCAGGCTCGTTCTTAAACAGGTTCAACTCAAGACATAAGTCATTCTCATTCCTTAAACATACTCGACTAAAGTCCCAATTTAACCTCGTTTTTAAACAGGTTCGACTGAAGACTTATGTCAGTCTCATTCTCAAACAAGTTCGACTAAAACCATAGTAAGCTTCGTTATGGTAAACTGGTCCAACTAAGACTTTGGTCGATCTTCTACTTTAATCTACTTTGACAAAAATGACAAAAGCATGGATCAAAGTAAAATGATTCAAGAGTCAACTAGCATTAAATAATAAGTCCCCCAAAAGCGGGCTAGAACTTGTCAAAATACAAATGTTATGAGTTATAATGCTTCCCAAACCAGGCTAAGGCATTGACGACTAAAAGCCAGGGTGAAAATGTTTGGAACTTGTTCATTACAAAACTAAATTAAAAACAAAAGATCAATCTTCTTGATCGTCATTTGGTTGCTCCAGCTGCTGCTGCCCTCTCTCTGCTCAGTCTCCTCAAAAACATGGTCCTGGGTGACCTCTTCATCCTCCTCCTCAGCTTCATCATCCTCCTCAAGCTCCTGGAGTATGGCATTGTAGTTCCTTTGCTCGATGGAAGAGCAACCCAGGGATCTAACCCATCCTCTGCATCTTGTTGGGCAATGACTACTAAGTTGTTAGCATTGAAAGGAATGAGGAAGTGCCCTGCTCGAGCTGCCTCATCATACCTTTCAGCATGGGCCTACTTAGCCAATTTCTCAATTGGCAGCTCAACGCTGGGATCTATTATGGCCCACCGAGCCATATGCTGGCGTCCAACATCATAAAAGTCCCTAGCTCGGGACACTATGATACTGTAGCACTCATTGATGTTCTTGAACAACTCAAAGGCGACCTTCTACCGGGCTAAAGCCTCCTCCTACCACCTGAGCCGAGCTGCCTGGTGGCCATTGATCATTTGTTCCATTCTTCTAATACGATCTTGGACCATACCAGACAGCTGCTTGACCTGGCCTTCAACTTTGGCCTTCTCCTGGCGGGCAGTGCCACCTCCTCCTCCAAAACAACCTTGATAGGAGCTAGAGATTTGATCTGAGCTTGAAGAGGAGCGAATCGCTCCCTTGCCACCTTCAAATCAGCCAGAGCCTCATTCCTCTCCTTCTGAACATTGAAATGTGTAGCTTGGAGAGCTCGGCACTAGAAGTCAGAGTCCATAAGCTTCTCCCTCCACTCCGCGGCCTCCCTAGCCTTTCTGGAGTACTTGGTGGAGGCAATCCGTTCCTTCTCAATGGCAGCCCGCCAGCTGCACTGGGCTTCCTCCGTCAGACCAAAAAACTACATAAATGAGAAAGAATAGTTAATGAGTTTGCGAAAAAATATAGCGATCAAACAGAAAAGAAGGAATATGAAAAGTACAAGGCTTACCTCGGACGCTAGGAGGTCGGACCTATTATTGAATTCTTCAGTAGTGAGCCCCTCCTCCACAAACTGGGCCAAAAGGTCTCTGTCCGTTGCCCTCCTTACTACTATTTGCCCCAGTGCCAGTTTGGGATAGTGGCAACTTAAACTATTTATGCCTGTAAGAGGAGGGACACCACTCATCCTCTAAAAAAGAGCCTGCACTTCTTCGATGCTTCTGGTGGAGGGAACTTGAGGAGGGGTGGCTTGAAGTTGAGCCCGCTGCTTAGGAGGTTCCAGCTTGCTCTAGCCCCAGATCGACACGTGACCTTTTCCTTAGTCGGATGAGGGGGAGGTTAGCTTCAACCTCTTCTGTCTCGTCAGGATCAAGCTCCAAGTCCACAATATTTTGGGGGTCTCCCCCAGCTGACTCTTGCCTGGGCTCTGAGCCCGACTCAATCTTGGTCGACATATCGACCTTCCCTTCTCCCCCCCCCAATGACTTGCACTTGGGGGGCTTGCTTGATGGGCTCCACTGGCCCAGTCTCATCTACGGGGATCATCCACACTCCTGCTCTGGGGTGCAAGGCATTCCTATATATGGCCTCCTTCTCCCGGCTGACCCTAGCATTGGCAGCTCCATGTGCCTTCTTGTTCCTCCTCCTGTCACCAAGGTCGAAGATTCGGTTCATATTGGATTTTTTCTCGGGAGTAAAAACTGCACGATCAAAGGAAAATAGTTAGCAAAGGAGTATGCAAGAAAAATCACAGAAAAAATACAAAGAAATGTAAAAGTACTTAACCGCTATAGTGGGATAGGCCTCTGCATTGGCCCGACTTCTTTTTGCATAAGTGACATTGGGATTCAAACCTCTCCCTCTCGTGTATCACCCAATCAGGGTACATAAGTCTATGGATGATTGGTGCCAAAGGGGCTACCTCCCCATCTCCTCACAACATCATTCCAACCTGAATGAAGAAATCCTTGTCCGACCTAAGGGTGGCCCAACTTATGGTGCTCCCTCGAGCCACCAGTGTCAACCTATGAGTGAGCTCCCCGCTCCACTCTGGGACCCAATAATCCTCCTCCTTCATGGGGGCATATCAGTATCAAGCAAAGGGTACTCCCATCCCTTTCTACTCTCCACAAGAATCGTGTGACTATTCCATCCTGAAACCTTATCGGACAAGTTGGTGAACAATTTTGGGGCCTTAGCTTTGGCCGGGGTACTTATTCCAAAGGTCTTCTCATTCATTACCACCTTGAAGAACCTCCTAAAGTCATGGATAAAGGGCTCATACCCCACAAATCTACTCACCATGGCAAAGCAAACCTATAAAATCACTGTATTGGCACCTAACTTCATAGTAACAATGGCCATACCCCCACAAATATGCTCAAATTGGTCATAATAGAAGGACACCCTAGTCGAGCTCAGACCCCAGTGCATCCGAGACTGAGCCTTCCTTTGCCTCTCCGTAAAGTGGGTAAGGTGAAAGTCATCACGAGAGACTCAAAGAAATCATGGAAGATGTTGATCCGTGACTCTGTGGTTTTCCTCCCTATTTCCGGCTTGGGGGCCACATATCCTCTCTCATTGCGGCCTGGAACAACTTTCGAGTAAAAATTGTCCACTATGTTGGTAGAGGAGCGCGACGATGAAGAAGTAGAAGTTTGTGGAGCTGTCATATTTACAGAAGACACAGAAATAGGGGAATCAGACCTAGTTGAAGTATGTTCCGAGCTATCTAAGGGCAACCTAGATTTTCCTGAGAATGCTAATCTCTCTCTAGGAAAGGTAGGTTTCTTGGACTTGATGTAAAAAATTATTAGGTGGTCTATCAGTTTATTGAAGAGACGGAAATGAATAATCTGTGGATCATCCGCCTCCAAATCCCCCATACTCTCACCAGTTTGAAACCCTACCTTACCATAGAACAAGCTCTACCTATCAAGAATGGAAATGCACTCCTCTTCGATCAATTCCCTCCATGTAGCCTTTTATAAATCCTAAGATTTATGAAGTTATACCCATACCTAACACCTAACTCGAAGCCAAAGGTTCTGGTCATGGCGGAATAAAGGGAAAAGCTTGAAAATAACCCGAAATAAAAGAAATTGAAGGGTACCTTGTTAAATTGGGGAGAAACGGAGCACAACGGTGAAATGAAAAGACGAATTGCACTAGAAAATCGCGTTCCTTGCTATTTGTTCTTGCTGGGTTTAAGAGCTTGATGATGGTAAAGTTTGAAAAGGAAACGAATCCTTCCTTATATATGTCTCTAAATCCTTACCTGAATTGGAAAGGGTGGGGGACATAATTGTTCCCTTGTCAGAGTTAATGCCCCTCAGCGGTTCCCAAGGTAGTTGTCCAATCGCCGGAACCGTACCATTATGACAGAAATTACGGCGCATTAAACAACGCATCCAATCGCCAGAAGTCAATGGTCGAGAACGACCTACGTCTACCTAGTCGACCTCCAACAACGAGCAAAGCAAGTCATCACATAAATTTTTCATAACTTTCTGGTCGACAAAGTCAACTCAGAAAGTTGGGTGCCACTGAACGAAATAAAAGTGACGGGCCAGGCACAACTAACGAAACCCACCATTTCAGACATCGCAAAGACATTGATATTGAATGGGCCAATCCCTTTGCTACAACTTTAACGGCCCAACAATAAATACCAGTCGACCTAGTTCATTGTCTGACCATCATTGCTTCCGATCTATCTTTGTCCGACATACGATCCTCAACTTGTACAATCTCTGCCTGGCCAAGGCACAAAGTCAGGTCAACCTCGAATACTTAGGCAACCTCGACCTACAGAAACGTGCGTCTATCTACGACTCAATCTGTAACCGTCTTCTACAATCACGGAAATCGTTACGCCTACATTGTCTTCACGAATTAAGGGATTTTTATTGACCTATGGAGCTCCTATATATACCAGACTACATCCAACGTAAAAAGGTAATGTCTTCTGGTCATTTTGAGATTACATTATTTCCATACAATTTTATACAAACTCATAACACCACATCTAATCATCACGCCGAAGGGTCTTACACGGAGTCCACCTCGGCTAGTTGTTTGTTAGTGGTTTTAGGTTATAGTTGTCGGAGATCAACCTATTGCTGGACTAAGGCTGATCTGGACTGTTTCCTCCGTCATCACTGTGTCATTTCCGTTTTCGGTTCCACGGTTCTAACGGTTCTATAAGTATGCCAATATGGATCGCTCCCTTCCAAACACACGGGAAACACCGCGGACTCACACAAACGTGATCCCGAACACCCGTAACCTTCAAAAACCCTAAAAATCACCAACCAAACCAAGGTGGGACCTTTCTGATATAAAACAAGGCAAAAGGACTTTTTAGGAATTTTGCAAAATATCTGGCCTGCATAATGGTCCGTACGGACCATTTTGCTCCCTAGACAGCATAATTGCAAAATTCCCTTAAAGTCCACAATATTCTCTTAAATTCAGGAAAACCAAAATTTTGATTTTGCATAATGGTCTGTGCGAACCATTTTGCATATTTTCTATCCCTATAAATAGAGGGCTCCCCCTCTCATTTTCTTCACACCTCCCTTCTCTCCTCTCTCCCCCAGCCTTCAGACTCCCCTCTAAGTCCTCTCGAGGCACTCCCGGTCCCTTTCTGTTCCCTCTGGGGCATTCCGTGTTGGTGTAATGTCCTAGGCGTTTAGTTATGTTTGACTTATAACTTAAACCACTATGTAATCGTTTTTATCATTTATTATAGAGAAAGTTTATTTGGTTCATTATATGTTTGCATGTTTATTATATTGAATTGCGTCTCTAGTTACTATGAATAACTAGTATAAGTAGGTAATGGATAATCATGGAGATGATTATATGCATGTGATGCACATTACACTTACAGATACTTGCTAGAGAACAAGTATAGGACATGACCTACCGATGAGATTTATGACATGGTCAATAATCATATGTGTCATGATTAAATCTCATGATAGTAGTGTCATTGAATCCTTTGAACCTGAGATTATCATCGTCTTCCACATGATGAACGTTGTGTTTGATATAGTCTAACAATATCTTTAATCGGATAGCAATAAGGGCTATGTTAGCACGATTGAATTCTTGTAGAGAAGAATGATAAGTCAAGACGGGATTTGTCCCTCTCTGTTTGAGAGAGATGTTTGCTTGGGCTGCTCGATGAATGATGTTGATTAAATGTGTGGCCACACTCAAGTGATTTGATTGAGATCAAATGCATTTGGATTATCAACATATTCGAAATCGAGAAAGCATTGAACATGTGAGTTGACATGGACCATGACTCATGTTCGCTTTGAAATCGTGGACAAAGGGATTATGACATTTGATCTATCGAGGATCAAGCTTTGATGTTATATTAATTAGGTGGATATAATGGTTTGCTAGAAACCTATGTCTTGTGAGGTCGATATTTCGACTCACTACCAACATAATATAATTCCTATTGGGTCACACACAAAGAACAAATTTGATCATTGGCTAAAAATTGAAATTGGAATTTGGGCTTGGCACGACTCGTGCCCTGGGTCACGACTCGTGACAAGGGGAACAAGTAGTGACTTGAAAATCAATACGACTTTATTTTATTTCATGACTCGTGGGAACGAGTGATTTTTGGCTGGTCACGACTCGTACCCTATGGCACGAGTCGTTCCCTTAATCAGCAAGAGTGGGACAATTAGCACGACTCATGGGTACGGCCTGATTGGCTAAGGCACGACTCGTGCACGCGTCGAATTTTGGTCCGTACAGCTAAGTCCTTGGCTAATTAGGTTTTGATTTAAACAAAGATTCTCCCTAAGTGTTAGGGATTTATACCCATGTATAAATACATTCTTTGAGCAGCCAAAAACCTCTCCCTACATCATTGTTCTAGATTTATGAAACTCTAGATTTTGTTTATTGATTAAGAATCAAAAGCTCCCAAATAATTCCATTGTTTTGGCTTTGATTATTTAATATTGATTCAATAATCAAGAGGATCATCTAACAATCCTACAAGAAGCGTTCTTGGTTCGTTCGCGTGTGGATCACCATTAGAGGGAGGTTGCTTTATATCCTAAGGCATGAAGATCTCCATTGATTGATTCATCACCAAGGTTGAACAAGGAAGAAGAAGATTCGATTTGACATCAAAATTCTAAGCTTGAATTTTTAGATCTGTTTTGAACAAACAAATCGCATTAAGGTATGTAAATCTATTTCATGTTTCTAATCTCTTCATGCTAGACGGATTCAAGGGCTAGGGTTTTGTTGTTGTATAAATATTTTTCGCTGTGTTTGTAACCCCAAAACTCAACAGTGGTATCAGAGCCCTGTCTTATCATGATTAGGATTGAAATTTGCATGCAAGATTTAATTTGATTAATTGCTATTCATGTTGTATGAAATAGATCTAGATTTTATGTGTTTTGTTTTTGTGAAAAAAAAACAAGTATATGAGATATGCCATGGTCATAATTTATGAAGGATTAATATGATTAGTTTATCACATAGGTTATTGATCTATTTAATATGATTAAAGTAGATTGGTAAATTCTCAAAATTGAATCAAAGTGTTTGTATGAAATTTTGTGAAGCCCTATGTTCATGATTATGTACACATAAGATTTATGTACAACCATGCGATGTTTGTTACCATGTTGAAAAACCTTCTAAATATTTAAGTCTTATGCCATTCTTTGATTAAAATACTTGTGAAATTTTAAGGTATTTTGATGTAGTTTTGACTCAGTTAGGTGCATCATTATATCTTAATTTGTGAGCAAGATGAGATAACGGTTGATGTAGTTTTGACACAGTTAGGTGAATCGTTCCATGTTTCATGCGTTTGAAAAAGGTTTTGACTTAATTGGTTCTTTCAAATGAGATTTTACCCAAGCCATAGATGAGATTTAAAACATGTTATTGACATATAATGTCTAAGGAAATCTCATAAAAAGATCTAAGAGTCATATGGAGATATGATTGATGTTTCTACCTAAATAGCTTGATTTCGGGCATTGACTCAGTTAAACCAAAATCAAATGAAATATGGATCTTAGCCTACTTTGATCATATGATACATGCTTGTATTTGAATGTGTATAATTGAGTGGGAGTATTTATGAAATACATTATTTGCTCTTAGATGATAAATGTGTTGATACTTATGTGTTTCATTGTTTGCATATTTTATTATAGAATGGCTGCACACAATAATCAACCCATGTCATTGCGATCAGTCCTTGAGAAGGACAAGTTTGAAGAGAACGGTACAAACTATTATGATTGGATCAGAAGCCTAAGAATTGTTCTAAGGCAAGAGAAGAAAATGTATGTTCTCGATGAACCCCTTCCACCTCAACCTGCTGTTAATGCTTTTATGGAAGATAAGGATGCACATAAGAAACATACTGATGATTCTACAGATGTTGCATGCCTTATGCTTGCCACCATGTCTAAGGCTCTTCAGAAGGACATTGAGCACATGGAGACAGCATTTGATCTTGCGGAGCGCTTAAAGAAAATGTTCCAAGTGCAAGCAAGACAAGAGCGTTATGATGTGGTAAAGGCCCTAACTACATGCAAGATGCAAGAGGGGTAGTCGGCATGTCCTTAAGATGAAGGGTCACATTGAGCATCTCGAAAGGCTTGGAAATCCGATGAGTTTGGAACTCGCCACAGATTTGATATTGAATTCATTGCCTGAAAGTTATGGTCATTTTATAATGCACTATCACATGAGTGGCATGGATAAAAATCTCTCGGAATTTCATGCGATGCCTAAGACCTCAGAGAAGAATATCAAGAAGCCCCGAACCGAAAACGTGTTAATGGTTAACAAAGCTAAAGGGTTCAAAAAAGATGGCAAAGGTAAAGCAAGTGTTGATAAACCTAAGGCAAAGGTTGCCATTGCCAGAGAGGCTCCCAAGGCATCAAAAAAGGATGCGGTTTGCTACCATTGCCAAGAGGTTGGTCATTGAAAGCGTAACTACAAGGCTTACAAGGAAGGCCTAAAGGAGAAGAAGGGCAATGCGATTGCTTCTGATTCAGGTATCTATATGATAGACATTTTCCTCTCTATTTCTAGTTCATGGGTATTGGATACCGGATGTGGATCTCACATTTGTATAAATGTGCAAGGACTAAGGAATAGGAAGCTGCTCAAACAAGGTGAAGTTGACCTACGTGTCGGGAATGGAGCAAGAGTTGCTGCATTAGCCGTAGGGACATATGACGTAACTTTACCTAGTGGCTTAGTACTTGTTTTGAACAATTGTTACTATGTTCCAGATTTGAGTAGAAATATTATTTCAGTTTCTTGTTTGAATAATGATAGGTATAATTTTATTATTGTGAATAAGAAGTTTTATATTTATTTAAATGATATGCTTTATGGTATTGTAAATTCATTTAATGGCCTTTATGTTCTAGATGTTGATGAGAAACAAAATAATGTTGAAAATGTTTATCATGTGGATAAGAAGTCTAAATCGAATGATGTGAACAACTCGTTCATGTGGCATTGCCGGCTTGATCATAGAGAAATGCATCTCTAAACTCCATAAGGATGGAATGTTAGACTCACATGATTATGAATCATATGAGATATGTGAATCTTGTTTATTGGAAAAAATGACCAAACCACCCTACACTAAGAGTAGTGAAAGGGCTAGTGACTTATTGGTCCTAATACATACTGATGTGTAATGACCAATGAGCAGCATTGCTATGGGAGGATTTCGGTATTTCATTACGTTCACCGATGACTTATCTAGATATGGCTATGTCTATCTGATGAAGTCCAAAAGTGAATCGTTTTAGATGTTTAGAACATTTAAAAATGAAGTACATAATCAACTTGGCAAGACGATGGCGAATATTTGAGCCAAGAGTTTGACAATCATCTCAAAAACTGTGGAATTGTTTCAGAGTTGACTCCACCCGGAACACCACAATGGAATGGTGTTTCTAAGAGGAGAAATAGAACCCTATTAGATATGGCTCGTTTGATGATGAGTCAAGTAGACCTTCCTATATCCTTTTGGGGACATGCATTAGAGACTGCTGCGTTCACACTGAACAGAGTCCCTAGTAAAAATTGGCTCCTAAGACCCCACATGAGATGTAGCATGGAAGAAAACCTAGTTTGTCTTTCATGAAGATTTGGGGTTGCGAAGCTTATGTGAAGAGACTTGTCTCTATAAGTTAGCACCTAAATCTGACAAGGTTATTTTCGTTGGTTACCCTAAGGAAACCAAAGGGTATTACTTTTACATACGCAATGAGAACAAAGTGTTTGTTGCTCAATATGGTACCTTCCTTGAGAAACAGTTTCTCAATAAAGGAACTAGTGGGAGTAAAGTTGATCTTGAAGAAATTCAAGAACCCGAAAATAACATGAAACCGATAGTAGAGACTGAACCAAATCCACAAGGAGTTGTGGAACCGGTTCAAGATCTACAAGTCCATCGTAGATCGAATAAGTTATGATCCGCACCCGAGAGATATGGATTTCTCGTGTCGAAAAGTAATGAAGTGGAAGTCATTGAGAATGACGAACCCACTTCCTATCAAGAGGCGATGTCCACTCCTGATTCAGATAAATGGTTGGAGGCCATGAAATCCGAATTGCAATCCATGTCGGATAATCAAGTTTGGAACTTGATTGAGCCACCCGAAGGTGTAAAAACCATAGGGTGCAAGTGGGTCTTCAAGAAGAAACCTGACATGGATGGGAAGGTGCATACTTACAAGGCTAGGCTTGTAGCAAAGAGATATAGGCATATTCATGGTGTTGACTATGATGAAACCTTCTCGCCTATTGCCATGCTTAAGTCTGTTAGAATTTTAATTGACATAGCTGCGTATTATGACTATGAGATATGGCAAATTGATGTCAAAACTGCTTTCCTAAATGGGAAGTTACTCGAGGATGTGTACATGACACAATCCGAAGGTTTTATCGATCCAAGAAATTCTAACAAGGTGTGCAAGTTACAGAGATCAATTTATGGATTGAAGCAAGCTTCTATGAGTTGGCATCTTCGTTTTGATGAGAAAATCAAAGAGTTTGGTTTTGTCAAGAACGAAGATGAACCTTGTGTATACATGAAATTCTGTGGGAGCGTATTTCTATTACTCTTATTATATGTCGATGATATCTTACTCATTGGAAACGACATTCCTGCACTTCAGACTGTCAAGTCTTGGTTAGAGAAATGTTTCTCAATGAAAGATATGGGCGAAGCCGCTTACATCCTCGGCATCAAGATCTATAAAGATAGATCTAAAAGGATAATTGGTTTGAGTCAAAGTACCTACATTGACAAGGTTCTTTAAAGATTCAAGAAGGAAAATTCTAAGAGAGGTAACTTGCCGATGGGTCATGGTGTGACTCTTAGCAAGACTCAGTGTCCTAAGATAACTGATGAGCGAAAGAGGATGAATGAAGTTCCATACGCTTCGGCCATTGGATCTATCATGTACGCTATGATTTGTACTAGACCCAACGTCTCGTATGCTTTGAGCATGACGAGTCGATACCAATCTGATCCTGGTGAGAACCATTGCCGATTTTACTATTGAGGCCGAATATATAGCAGCATTCGATGCAACTAAGGAGGCAGTTTGGATCAAGAAGTTCATTAGTGATCTGGAAGTTCCAAGTATCACTAATCCGGTGGAACTTTATTGTGACAATAATGGTGCCATTGCGCAAGCAAAGGAACCAATGTCACATTAGCGATCCAAACATATACTTAGACGTTTCCATCTCATTAGAGAGTTCATTGATAGGGGAGACGTTAAGATATACAAAGTATCAACCGATTATAAGATTGGGGATCCACTTACAAAGCCCTTCGCACAAGCAAAGCATGATGGTCATGTGAGGTCCATGGGTATACGATACATAAATGGAGCCTAGTGCAAGTGGGATATTGTTGGTGTAAATCCCTAGGTGTTTAGTTATGTTTGACTTATAACTTACCCCGCTATGTAATCGTCTTTATCATTTATTATAGAGAAAGTTTATTTGGTTCATTATATGTTTGCATGTTTATTATATTGAACTGTGTCCCTAGTTACTATGAATAACTAGTATAAGTAGGTAACGGATAATCATGGAAATGATTATATGCATGTGATGCACATTACACTTATGGATACATGCTAGAGAACAAGTATTGGACATGACCTACCGATGAGATTTATGGCATGGTCAATAGTCATATGTGTCATGATTAAATCTTATGATAGTAGTGTCATTGAATCCTTTGAACCTGAGATTATCATCGTCTTCCACATGATGAACGTTGTGTATGATATAGTCTAACATTATCTTTAATCGGATAGTAATAAGGGCTATACTAGCACGATTGAATTCTTGTAGGGAAGAATGATAAGTCAAGACGGGATTTGTCCCTCTCTGTTTGAGAGAGATGTTTGCTTGGGCCCCTCGATGAATGCTTTTGATGAAATGTGTGGCCACACTCAAGTGATTTGATAGAGATCAAATTCATTTGGATTATCAACATATTCGGAATCGAGAAAGCATTAAACATGTGAGTTGACAGGGACCATGACTCATGTTCGATTTGACATCGTGGACAAAGAGATTATGACATTTGATCTATCGAGGAATCAAGCTTTGATGTTATATTAATTGGTAGATATAATGGTTTGCTAGAAACCACTTATGACTTGTGAGGTCGATGTTTCGACTCACTACCAACATAATATAATTCCTATTGGGTCACACACAAAGAACGAATTTGATCATTGGCTGAAAATTGGAATTAGAATTTGGGCTTGGCACGACTCGTGCCTTGGGTCACGACTCGTGACAAGGGGAACGAGTAATGACTTGAAAATCAGTACGAATTGATTTTATTTCACGACTCGTGGGAACGAGTGATTTTGGGCTGGTCACGACTCGTGCCCTATGGCACGAGTCGTTCCCTTAATCACCAAGAGTGGGAAAATTAGCACGACTCGTGGGTACGACCTAATTGGCTAAGGCACGACTCGTGCCCGCGTCGAATTTTGGTCCGTACAGCTGAGTCCTTGGCTAATTAGGTTTTGATTTAAACAAAGATTCTCCCTAAGTGTTAGGGATTTATACCCATGTATAAATACATTCTTTGGGCAGCCAAAAACCTCTCCCTACATCATTGTTCTAGGTTTATGAAACTCTAGATTTTGATTATTGATTAAGAATCAAAAGCTCACAAATAATTCCATTGTTTTGACTGTTATTATTGAATATTGATTCAATAATCAAGAGGATCATCTAACAATCCTACAAGAAGCGTTCTTGGTTCGTTCGCATGTGGATCACCATTAGAGGGAGGTTCCTTTATCTCCTAAGGCTTGAAGATCTCCATTGATTGATTCATCACCAAGGTTGAACAAGGAAGAAGAAGATCTGATTCGACATCAAAATTCTAAGCTTGAATTTTGAGATCCGTTTTGAACAAACAAATTGTATTAAGGTATGTAAATTCTATTTCATGTTTCTAATATCTTCATGCTAGATGGATTCAAGGGCTAGGGTTTTGTTGTTGTACAATATTTTTCGTTTCGTTTGTAACCCCAAAACCCAACAGTGGTATCAGAGCCCTGTCTTATAATGATTAGGATTGAAATTGGCATTCTAGATTTAATTTGATTAATTGCTATCCATGCTATATGAAATAGATCTAGATTTTATGTGTTTTGTTTTTGTGAAAAAAGAAAACAAGTATATGAGATGTGCCATGGTCATGATTTATGATGGATTAATATGATTAGTTTATCACATAGGTTATTGATTTGTTTAATATGATTAAAGTAGATTGGTAAATTCTCAAAATTGAATCAAAGTATTGTATGAAATTTTGTGAAGCCATATGTTCATGATTATGTACACATAAGATTTATGTTACAACCGTGCGATGTTTGTTACCATGTTGAAAAACCTTCTAAATATTTATGTCTTATGTCATTCCTTGATTAAAACACTTGTTAAATTTTGGGGTATTTTGATGTAGTTTTGACTCAGTTAGGTGCATCATTATATCTTAATTTGTGAGCAAGATGAGATAATGGTTGATGTAGTTTTGACTCAGTTAGGTGAATCGTTCCATGTTTCATGCGTTTGAAAAAGGTTTTGAATTAATTGGTTCTTTCAAATGAGATTTTACCCAAGGCATAGTTGAGATTTAAAACATGTTATTGACATATAATGTCTAAGGAAATCTCATAAAAAGATATAAGAGTCATATGGAGATATGATTGATGTTTCTACCTAAATAACTTGATTTCGGGCATTGACTCAGTTAAACCAAATCAAGTGAAATATGGATCTTAGCCTACTTTGATTATATGATACATGCTTGTATTTGAATGTGTATAATTGAGTGGGAGTATTTATGAAATACATTATTTGTTCTTAGATGATAAATGTGTAGATACTTATGTGTTTCAATGTTTGCATAATTTTATTGTAGAATGGCTACACACAATAATCAACCCCTGTCACTGCGATCAGTCCTTGAGAAGGACAAGCTTGAAGAGAACGGTACAAACTATTCTGATTGGATCAGAAGCCTAAAAATTGTTCTAAGGCAAGAGAAGAAAATATATGTTCTCGATGAACCCCTTCCACCTCAACCTGCTTCTAATGCTTCTAGGGCAGATAAGGATGAACATAAGAAACATACTGATGATTCTACAGATGTTGCACGTCTTATTCTTGCCACCATGTCTAAGGCTCTTCAGAAGGACCTTGAGCACATGGAGACAGCATTTAATCTTGCGTAGCACTTAAAGGAAATGTTCCAAGTGCAAGCAAGACAAGAGCGTTAAGATGTGGTAAAGGCCCTAACTACATGCAAGATGCAAGAGGGGTAGTCGGTTGGTGCTCATGTCCTTAAGATGAAGGGTCACATTGAGCGTCTCGAAAGGCTTGGAAATCCGATGAGTTTGGAACTCACCACGGATTTGATATTGAATTCATTGCCTGAAAGTTATGGTAATTTTATAATGCACTATCACATGAGTGACTTGGATAAAAATCTCTCGAAATTGCATGCGATGCTTAAGACCGCAGAGAAGAATATCAAGAAGCCCCGAACCGAAAACGTGTTAATGGTTAACAAAGGTAAAGGGTTCAAAAAAGATGGCAAACATAAATCAAGTGTTGTTAAACCTAAGGCAAAGGTTGTCGTTGCCGGAGAGGCTCCCAGGGCATCTCAAAAGGATGCCGTTTGCTACCATTGCCAAGAGGTTGGTCATTGGAAGCGTAATTGCAAGGCTTACAAGGAAGGCCTAAAGACGAAGAAGCTCAATGTGATTGCTTCTGATTCAGGTATCTATATGATAGATATTTTCCTCTCTGTTTCTAGTTCATGGGTATTGGATACCGGATGTGGATCTCACATTTGTTTAAATGTGCAGGGACTAAGGAATAGAAAGTTGCTCAAATAAGGTGAAGTTGACCTATGTATCGGGAATGGAGCAAGATTTTCTGCATTAGCTGTAGGGACATATGATGTAACTTTACCCAGTGGCTTAGTACTCGTTTTAAACAATTGTTACTATGTTCCGGATTTGAGTAGGAATATTATTTCAGTTTCTTATTTGGATAATGAGGGGTATAATTTTCTTATTGTGAATAAGAAGTTTTATATTTATTTAAATGATATGCATTATGGTATTACAAATTCATTTAATAGCCTTTATGTTCTAGATGTTGATGAGAAACAAAATAATGTTTAATATGTTTATCATGTGGATAAGAAGTCTAAACCGAATGACGTGAACAACTCGTTCATGTGGCATTGTCGGCTTGGTCATATAAACGAGAAACGCATCTCTAAACTCCATAAGGATGGAATGTTAGACTCACATGATTATGAATCACATGAGATATGTGAATCTTGTTTATTGGGAAAATGACCAAACCACCCTACACTAAGAGTAGTCACATGATTATGAATCATATGAGATATGTGAATCTTGTTTATTGGGAAAAATGACCAAACCACCCTACACTAAGAGTAGTGAAAGGGCTAGTGACTTATTGGGTCTAATACATACTGTGTGTAATGACCAATGAGCAGTATTGCTAGGGGAGAATTTCGGTATTTTATTACGTTCACCGATAACTTATCTAGATATGGCTATGTCTATCTGATGAAGTCCAAAAGTGAATCGTTTGAGATGTTTAGAACATTTAAAAATGAAGTACAAAATAAACTTGGCAAGACGATCAAAGCACTTCGATCTGATCGTGGTGGCGAATATTTGAGCCAAGAGTTTGACAATCATCTCAAAAACTGTGGAATTGTTTCAGAGTTGACTCCACCCGGAACACCACAATGAAATGGTGTTTCCAAGAGGAGAAATAGAACCCTATTAGATATGGTTCGTTCGATGATAATTCAAGTAGATCTTCCTATATCCTTTTGGGAACATGCATTAGAGACTGGTGCATTCACACTGAACAGAGTCCCTACTAAATCGGCTCCTAAGACCCCACATGAGATGTGGCATGGAAGAAAACCTAGTTTGTCTTTCATGAAGATTTGGGGTTGCGAAGCTTATGTGAAGAGACTTGTCTCTGATAAGTTAGCACCTAAATCTGACAAGGTTATTTTCGTTGGTTACCCTAAGAAAACCAAAGAGTATTACTTTTACAACCGCAATGAGAACAAAGTGTTTGTTGCTCAATATGGTACCTTCCTTGAGAAACAGTTTCTCAATAAAGGAACTAGTGGGAGTAAAGTTGATCTTGAAGAAATTCAAGAATCCAAAAATAACATGGAATCGATAGTAGAGACTAAACCAAATCCACAAGGAGTTCTGGAACCGGTTCAAGATCCACAAGTCCATCGTAGATCGAATAGGTTACGATCTGCACCCGAGAGATATGGATTTCTCATGTTGGAAAGTAATAAAGTGGAAGTCATTGAGAATGATGAACCTGCTTCCTATCAAGAGGTGATGTCCACTCCTGATTCGGATAAATGGTTGGAGGCCATGGAATCCGAATTGCAATCCATGTCGGATAATCAAGTTTGGAACTTGATTGAGCCACCCGAAGGTGTAAAAACCATAGAGTGCAAGTGGGTCTTCAAGAAGAAGACTGACATAGATTGGAAGGTGCATACTTACAAGGCTAGGCTTGTAGCAAAGGGATATAGGCAGATTCATAATGTTGACTATGATGAAACCTTCTCGCCTGTTGCCATGCTTAAGTCGGTTAGAATTTTGATTGCCATAGCTGCGTATTATGACTATGTGATATGGCAAATGGATGTCAAACGGATTTCCTAAATGGGAAGTTACTCGAGGATGTGTACACGACACAATCCGAAGGTTTTGTCGATCCAAGAAATTCTAACAAGGTGTGCAAATTGCAGAGATCCATTTATGGATTGAAGCAAGCTTTTAGGAGTTGGAATCTTCGTTTTGATGAGAAAATCAAAGAGTTTGGTTTTGACAAGAACGAAGATGAACCTTGTGTGTACATGAAATTTAGTGGGAGCATATTGCTATTTCTCTTATTGTATGTCGATGATATCTTACTCATTGGAAATGACATTCCTGCACTTCAGACTGTCAAGTCTTGGTTAGGGAAATGTTTCTCAATGAAAGATATGGGCAAAGCCGCTTACATCCTTGGCATCAAGATCTATAAAGATAGATCTAAAAGAATAATTGGTTTGAGTCAAAGTACCTACATTGACAAGGTTCTTAGAAGATTCAAGATGGAAAATTCTAAGAGAGGTAACTTGCCGATGGGTCATGGTGTGACTCTTAGCAAGACTCAGTGTCCTAAGACAACTGATGAGCGAAAGAGGATGAATGAAGTTCCATACGCTTCGGCCATTTGATCAATCATGTACGCTATGATTTGTACTAGACCCGACATCTTGTATGCTTTGAGCATGACGAGTCGATACCAATTTGATCCTGGTAAGAACTATTGGATGGCAGTCAAGACGATCCTTAAGTACTTAAGAAGGACTAATGATGCGTTCTTGGTATTTGGAGGGATGGAAGAAGATTTTTTTGTAAGAGGTTACACTGATGCTAGCTTCCAAATCGACAAGGATAATTTTCGATCGCAGTCGGGATTTGTGTTTACTCTTAACGGAGGTGCAATTTGTTGGAAGAGTTCCAAGCAGAGTACCATTGCCGATTCTACTACTAAGGCCGAATATATAGCAGCATCTGATACAGCTAAGGAGGCAGTTTAGATCAAGAAGTTCATTAGTTATCTGGAAGTTGTTCCAAGTATCACTAATCTGATGGAACTTTATTGTGACAATAATGATGTCATTGCGCAAGCAAAGGAACCAAGGTTACATCAGCGATCCAAACATATAATTAGACGTTTTCATCTCATTGGAGAGTTCATTGATAAGGGAGACGTTAAGATATGCAAAGTATCAACCGATGATAACATTGGGGATTCACTTACAAAGCCCCTCGCACAAGCAAAGCATGATGGTCATGTGTGGTCCATGGGATATGATACATAGATGGAGCTTAGTGCAAGTGGGAGATTGTTGGTGTAATGCCCTAGGCGTTTAGTTATGATTGACTTATAACTTAAACCGCTATGTAATCATCTTTATCATTTATTATAGAGAAAGTTTATTTGGTTCATTATATGTTTGCATGTTTATTATATTGAACTGCGTTCCTAGTTACTATGAATAACTAGTATAAGTAGGTATTGGATAATCAAGGAGATGATTATATGCATGTGATGCACATTACACTTATGGATACTTGCTAGAGAACAAGTATTGGACATGACCTACCGATGAGATTTATGACATGGCTAATAGTCATATGTGTCATGATTAAATCTCATGATAGCAGTGTCATTGAATCCTTTGAACCTGAGATTATCATCGTCTTCCACATGATGAACGTTGTGTTTGATATAGTCTAACACTATCTTTAATCAGATAGCAATAAGGGCTATGTTAGCACGATTGAATTCTTGTAGGGAAGAATGATAAGTCAAGACGGGATTTGTCCCTCTCTTTTTGAGAGAGATGTTTGCTTGGGCCCCTCGATGAATGATGTTGATGAAATGTGTGGCCACACTCAAGTGATTTGATAGAGATTAAATGCATTTGAATTATTAACATATTCGGAATCGAGAAAGCATTGAACATGTGAGTTGACATGGACCATGACTCATGTTCGATTTGACATCGTGGATAAAGGGATTATGACATTTAATCTATCGAGGAATCAAGCTTTGATGTTATATTAATTGGGTGGATATAATGGTTTGCTAGAAATCACTTATGTCTTGTGAGGTCGATGTTTCGACTAACTACCAACATAATATAATTCCTATTGGGTCACACACAAAGAACGAATTTGATCATTGGCTGAAAATTGGAATTGGAATTTGGGTTTGGCACAACTTGTGCCCAGGAGCACGACTCGTGCCCTGGGTCACGACTCATGACAAGGGGAACAAGTAGTGACTTTAAAATCAGTACAACTTGATTTTATTTAACGACTCGTGGGAACGAGTGATTTTGGGCTGGTCATGACTCGTGCCCTTGGCACAAGTCGTTTCCTTAATCAGCAAGAGTGGGACAATTAGCACGACTCGTGGGTACGACCAAATTGTCTAAGGCACGACTTGTGCTCTCAGGCATGACTCATGCCCGCGTCGAATTTTGGTCCATACAGCTGAGTCCTTGGCTAATTAGGTTTTGGTTTAAACAAAGATTCTCCCTATGTGTTAGGGATTTATACCCATGTATAAATACAATCTTTGGGCAGCCAAAAACCTCTCCCTACATCATTGTTCTAGGTTTATGAAACTCTAAATTTGATTATTGATTAAGAATCAAAAGCTCCTAAATAATTCCATTGTTTTAGCTTTGATTATTGAATATTGATTCAATAATCAAGAGGATCATCTAGAAATCCTACAAGAAGCGTTCTTGGTTCGTTCGCGTGTGGATCGCCATTAGAGGGAGGTTGTTTTATCTTCTAAGGCTTGAAGATCTCCATTGATTGATTCATCACCAAGGTTGAACAAGGAAGAAGAAGATCCGATTCAATATCAAAATTCTAAGCTTGAATTTTGAGATCCGTTTTGAACAAACAAATCGCATTAAGGTATGAAAATTCTATTTCATGTTTCTAATCTCCATGCTAGACGGATTCAAGGGCTAGGGTTTTGTTGTTATATAAATATTTTTCGCTGCATTTGTAACCCAAAACCCAACATTCCGAGCCCCCTCGTGGTGCTCTGAAGCCTTCTTGAGCGCTCACGAGATGCTCCCGAGCTGCCCCGAGGCACTCCCGAGGCATCCCGAAGCCTTGTCGGTCCATCCCGAGGCATTCCGACCCATCTCGAGTCATCCCGGTCCATCCCGAAGCCCTGCCAGATAATCCTGGTCCATCGCGAAGCAAGTCGGAGCTCTGCCCGAGCACAACCGACGATCCCGAGGCATGTCGAACCTCTGCCCGAGTACAACCGACACTCCCGAGGCACGCCGAACCTCTGCCCTAGTACACACCTATCACTCCCGAGGCACGCCGAAGCTCTGCCCGCAGACACCGGTACATCCCCGAATCAATCCCGGTCCGTCTCGAAGCACTATTCACACTCAAACACTATTTCCAAGCGAAAGACAGACACGAACCAACATTGGTAAGGCTTCCTTCCCAAACTATTTCAATTCATTTCAATACATAGCATACAATGTAGACATCATATTCAGCATGCATTTTTAAAACCACATGCACACACACACACACAACTTTTAAAGAAAGAGGGGTATCGAAAGACTCGTGAATACGAGGTGACTGGGTGAGCTCTGCTATTCTCTTCCCGAGGCGTAACCTGACCTCCGAACTAAAAATCTCATCACACAACAACAGTTTTTAAACTAAGTCTTTTTTCAATGTTTTGGGCTAAATCAAAACGGCATGGCGACTCCTCCAAACAAACGCAACGACACCTCCCGACAACGCGAGATGTCGGGGCCCGCGCAGCCGGATTCGGGTAATTTCAGTTGGCGACTCTGCTGGGGACATTTTATTTAAAAAAAAACTTTTAAACGAAAAAAAAAAGATTTTTAAAACAATGATGAGTGTCAAACTTTCATTTTACCCCTTTCTTAAATTATTGTTGTGTGTTTGCATGTGCTTTATTTTTTTATTTACAAAAAAATAAAAATACAAAAAAATGCATCATAATACATCTGTGTTCATACATATAAAAATTCTGCAAAACTTTCTGTTTTACTCAGAAAAAGAATTTTAGTGACCGCACACTACGCGCACTCTTATCTTGTACACTACACACTACAACCCTCAACCCGGGGTGGTCTTAGTTGCAGCTTGATTGGTGTTCCTATGCCTTTTGAGCGCGCACGGGATCATCCCAAACATCCCATCCTAGCCAGTGTCAACCCTGCACGCTTGCGTCACACTCTGTCCAGACTCGGTTGGTTTTTACCCAGTTCGTGTCATAAAGCCTGGATACATATCCCATGCCGGCCATTTTCTGAGTTGAAGCTCGTTACTCAAGATCCCTTGAGCAAGCAAGATGGTGAAAGGTCATGCTAAAATCTTGACCCGATCTTGATTTCCAAAACTATACCCGGACAATGCTCCGTCCCGGATATACATCCATGCCCACATGACACCATGTCATCAAGCCTTTAAAACGTCAGCCATGACAATATGACCTAGCCAACGCCTAACGTCACAGATCCCTTGCGCAAGCAAGGTAAAGAGAGGTCATGCCGAACTCTCGACTCGATCTTGACTCAGGTGCCGGCTCGGCTCACTATTCACATGGCCGACGCATTAAAACGAACATGGCAGGCTCGGTCCTTAGGTTCGAATTTTTCTTTTAGGCTGGTGGAAACCGCTTGCCCTATAGGACCCTCGCCCGGGGCTGTCCACCCCAGGATGTCTAAATACAGGTGCAAGATGAGGGGCATATAGCCACCAGATGGTCTCCACTGACCCAGGATCTAGCATAGTTGCGAAAAAGAAGAGCAATCTTTCCAAACAACTTAGGATTCTGAGAAAACGCGTTTTAAGTAAATTAAAACAACAAAAAAAAGCATAAAAAAAGAAACTGTATGTCGCATGAGCTTCCCCCTTATCCAAAAGAGGCCTTCCCATGTCTAAACCTTACCCGTCACCCCCTCCAGCGAATCGAGAGTGGCTGAGAGTACCCGGGAACTGTTCTTCCAGTGTCAAAGTCGCAAGGTCCAACAGCCTTCCTAGTATAGCCACCAGGGCAGTCCATCAACTCCCCATGGCCAGGTCGGCAGATAACAACGAGGAAAACGGGATCTTACCCCCGAGAAATTTCCCGACGATGGAGGAAGTTTGGCAAGCTGTCATAGCTCTCGAGAAACGCCAAGTCAAGCAACAGGCTTGGATTGAAGGTGCCATGCATCATTTCGGAACATTGGCCACCCCCCAACCACCTAGGGCTCCCAAGGACGTACCCGCTCCCGCAGCTCCCAACGTCTCTCATTGTCCCGTGGGATACAATCATTTGCTTCTGTACGAGCCCCGCTATTACGACATGAAGCCACAAGAGCTACCAAGAAGGGACATGCCAAATCAATGCCCCGAAGTCCCAAGACCGCCACAAAATGATGAACACATCTGGTGGGACGTCTGCGAGTGCCCCGTTTGTCTGGAGAGGGATTTCCAAGATGAAATAAATGAGGATCGCCCTCCAAGAAAGAAGAAACTCTCTTCTCAACAAAAACTGAAAAAGAGATATGAAGTCGGCAATCCCACAGTCGGAATCCGAGGCGAACCATCAGGAAAGTTTGACTACTACGTCATCTACTCCAGCAAATCTCCTCAGCCTAACTCTACGCAAGACCCCGGCAATTTCTGCTCCATGATTAGCTGGGACGAGCTCCACACAGCCACCAACGGCCCAAGGGTCCTGAAACCCCAAACCCTATCTTGGGAAGACATCAAGGCCAACGTTGACGCTCCAACAAAAAGCAATAACGGTGAACGAGCTGAAGTGCGAGGCGTGGCCCTACGCCAACCAAGGCCCTCCCTTGACAAAAGTGGGAGAAACAAGCAAAGGAGTGAAGCAAGAAGTGAACGTACTAACGCGTTCCGGCCAAATCTCGGTGAATCCTCCAAGGACAGGCAAAAGTCCAGCTGTACCTGAGCCTCAAATCGAAAAGGGCCCCTACGCCAAAGAAGCTGAAGCATTTGACCCAAACATATCCATCTGGTCCCTACTCACTTCCTCTTACCCGCACAAACTCAAACTGAAAGAAAGCCTGGCCCAGACCATGGTACCTATCAACGTGACACCAGATGAAGCGGTCCAAATGGTCGACAACGTTCTCTACAGTAACATTATTACCTTTACAGAGCTTGATCTACCAAAATTCGGGGCTGACCACAATGAGCCTCTCTACATAACAGTCCAACTTGACGAGCTTCATCTCCCTCGTGTCTTGGTAGACGGGGGATCTGCCATGAACGTCCTCCCATCCAAAATGATGGACTTGCTAGGAATCAAGCCAACTGATCTAAAGCCTTCGACTCATACGATCAAAGCTTATGACTCAATGTCGCGCTCAGTCTTGGGGATAACCACTCTGAACCTGTGGTTCGAAAAGCAGATGATCCCGACAGACTTCCAGGTCATCGACATCCCGATCACCTTCATTGCCATCTTGGGATGACCTTGGCTACACCAAATCAATGGAGTGGCATCCACTCTACACCAGTGCGTAAAGTTCGTCCAAGGAACGAATCTCACCATCATCTACGGGGACATCATAACTACTGAAAGGACGAACACAAACGGCATCCCAGTCCTGGAAATCAAGCATGACAATGAAGGCATGATGCTGACAGGGTTCACAGTTGAAAGCCCGAAGGCCCAAGTATGCCACATAGACCTTCCCCTGACTTGGGACTGGATCCCTCCTACCATGAAGATGATGAAGCTCATGAACTACATCTCGGGGCTTGGTTTGGGCAAACGCCATCAAGGTACCCAACAGATCATCGAGGTCAAAGAACAAAATACCCGTCATGGCCTAGGGTATGTCCCTACTCCCAAAGATGATGCGGAAGACAGAAAAGCAGCACGAAAATGCTCCGCTACTGACAAAAGAGGCTTGTACGCAATCTCTGACCTCCACCCTTATAGATTCAACATTGTGTAAGTACCCCAATCTTGATCACCCTCTTCCGAGCTCTCGGGAAACACCGCAGACTCACTCAAACGCAGTCTTGAACACTCGAAACCTTCAAAAAACCCTCAAAACCCTTCAAAAACCCTCAAAAGTCCAAAAAACACCAACCAAACCAAGGGGGGCCTTTCTGGGACAAACAAACACAGAAGGACTTTTTGGGAATTATGCAAAAATTGGAAAAAGCATGGAAGTCCGTACGGTCCTCTTTGCATTCTAAAAGGTCCGTACGGACCTTCCTGCTACCAACTCTCATAATTACAGAATCCCTCTAAAGTCCACAAGATTCCCCTAAATCAGGGAAAACTACAATTTTGGTTTTGCACATAGGTCCGTACGGACCTTATTGCAATTTTTCAATGGCTATAAATAGAGGGTTCCCCCTCCCTCATTTCACACACCATCCTCTTCTACTCTCTCCCTAGGCCTTCTGGCTTCCCCTCTAAGTCCTTCCGAGGCACTCCCGGCCCCTTTCGGATCCTTCCGAGCTCCCTTGTGGTGCTCCGAAGCCTTTCCGAGCGCTCCCGAGATGCTCCCGCGCTGCCCCGAGGCACTCTCAAGGTACTCTGAGGCCCTCGTGGTACTCCGAGGCCTTGACTGGTATTTCCCAAGGCGCCCCGGCTCTTTCCGAGTCAAATCGGCAAATCGAGCATACCTTGTGGGAACTGCCCGAAGCGCAAAGCGATCCCGACGCACACTGAACCTCTGCCCGAATCCAACCGACGATCCCTGCGATCCCAAAGCATGACGAACCTCTGCCCGAACGCAACCGACGATCCCAACGCACGCTAAAGCTCTGTCCGCAGACAACCGGTACATCCCGAAGCAATCCCGGTCCGTCCCGGAACACTATTCCATCCTCAAACACTATTCCCCAGCGGAAGACAGACACGAACCAATATTGGTAAGGCTTCCTTCATACACTATTTCAATACATTTCAATACATAGTGTACAATGTAGACATTCGATACAGCATGCATTTTTAAAAGCACATACACACACACAACATTTAAAGAAAGAAGGGGTACCGAATGACTCATTTTTACGAGGCGACTCGGGTGAGCTCTAATATTCTAATATTCTCTTCCCGGGGAGTAACCTGACCTCCGAACTCAAAATCTCATCACACAAAAACAGTTTATTTTTAAATTGATGCCTTTTTTCAATGTTTTGGGCTTAATCAAAACGGCGTGGCGACTCTACAAGCAAAAACACAGCGAGACCACTTTCCAATGCGAACGCAAGAATGGCGGACGGAAAACGCAAACCAATGCGAAAACGCCAGATGCCGGGGCGCGATCGCGCTGCCTCTCGGATTCGGGCAATTTCAGTTGGCGACTCCGCTGGGGAATATTTTGTTTTAAAAACTTTTAAACAAAAAATAAAAGATTTTTAAAACAATGATGAGGGTCAAACTTTCATTTTATCCCTTTCTTTAACAGTTGTGTGTGTGTACATGTGCTTTACTTTTTATTTTACAAAAAAATAAAAATACAAAAAATGCATCAATATACATATGTGTACATACATTTAAAATTCTTCAAAAACTTCTGTTTTACTCAAAAAAAGAATTTTAGAGACCGCACACTACTCGCATTGTTGCCTCGGTAAACCGCACGCTACGCACACTGCTGCCTCGGATACACTGCACACTACAACCCTTAACCCGGGGTGGTCTTAGTTGCAGTTCGTTTGGCCTTCCTACGCCTCTCGAACGTGCACGGGATCATTCCAAACATCCCATCCTAGCCAAGCATCAACCCTGCACGTTTGAGTCTTGAGTCACACTCTGTCCAAACTCGGTTGGTTTTTACCCAGTCCGTGTCATACAGCCTGGATACATATCCCATGCCAGCCATTTTCTGAGTCGAGGCTCGGAACTCAAGATCCCTTGCTCAAGCAAAGCGATGAAAGGTCATGCTAAACTCTTGACCCGATCTTAATTTTTCGAAGCTACACCCAGACGATGTTTCGTCCCGGATATACATCCATGCCCAGATGACACCATGTCATCAAGCCTTTAATACGTCAGCCATGACGATATGACCCAGCCAACGCCTAACGTCACAGATCCCTTGCGCAAGCAAGGTAAAGAGAGGTCATGCTGAATTCTCGACCAGATCTTGACTCAGGTGTCAGCTCGGCTCACTATTCACATGGCTAACGCATTAAAACGAACATGACAGGCTCGGTCCTTAGGTTCGATTTTTCTTTTAGGCCGGTGGAAACCGCTTGCCCTATAGGACCCTCGCCCGGGGCTGTCCACCCCGGGATGTTGAAATACAGGTGCAAAACGAGGGGCTTATAGCCACACAGATGGTCTCCACTGACCCAGGATCTAGCATAGTTACGAAAAAGAAGAGCGATCTTTTCCAACCTACCTAGGATTCTGAGAAAACAATGTTTTAAGTAAATTAAAACAACAAAAAAAAATTATAAAAGCGGAAACCGCATGTCACGTGAGCTTTCTCCCTTTTATCTCGAAAGGCCTTCCCATGTCTAAACCTTACCCGTCACCCCCTCCAGTGAACCGAGAGTGATCGAGAGTACCCGGGAACTATTCTCCCAGTATCAAAGCCGCAAGGTCCAACATTCTTCCCAACACAGTCACTAGGGCAGTCCGTCAACTCCCCATGGCCAAGTCGGTGGATAACAACGAGGAAAATGGGACCCTACCCCCGGGAAATCTCCCAACAATGGAGGAAGTTTGGCAAGTCCTCATGGCTCTTGTGAAACGCCAAGGTGAACAGCAAGCCTGGATCAAAGGTGCCATGCACCACTTCGAAACGTTAGCCATTCCCCGATCACTCGGGACTCCCAAAGAAATGCCCGCTCCTGCAGCCTCTAACGTCTCTCATTGTCTCCCAGAAGTCAACATGTTGCCCTCGTACGAGCCATGCAGTTACGACATAAAGCCACAAGACCCCCCGGGGGAAGACGTGTCCGGTCAACATCCTGAGGTCCCGATACCACCGCAGAACAACGAACACATCTGGTGGGACGTTTGCGATTGCACCGCTTGTCTGGAAATGGAGTTCCAAGATGAAATGAATGAGGATCGCCCTCGAAGAAAGAAGAAACCCTCTTCTCAACAAAAATTGAAGAAGAGATACGAGTCCGGCGACCCCACAGTCGGAACCCTTGGAAAACCATCAGGAAAGTTTGACTACTACGTCATTTACTCCAGCAAATCTCCTCAGCCTAGCTCTGCACAAGACCACGGCAACGTCTGCTCCATGATCAGCTGGGACGAGCTCCGCACCGCCACCAATGGCCCGAGAGTCCAGATACCCCAACCCCTGTCTTGGGAAGATCTCAAAGCCACTGTTGACGATACAACAAAAGCAATGACGGTAAACGAGCTGAAATGCGCGATATGGCCCTACGCTAAACAAGGCCCTCCCATTACAGAGATAGGAGAGACAAGTAAAGCAGCCAAGCCAGAGGTGAACGTACTGACACGTTCCGGTCAAATCCTGACGAGTCCTCCACGAACAGACAAAAGGCTAGCCATGCCTAAGCCCCGAACGGAAAAGGGGCCCTACGCCAAAGAAGCCGAAACCCTTGACCCGAAGGCTGAAGATCATATCTTAACTCAGCTCAAGCGTACTCAGGCTAACATCTCACTTTGGTCCTTACTCATTTCCTCTTACCCGCACAAACTCAAGTTGGAGGAAAGCCTGGCCCAGACCATGGTACCCATCACCGTGACACCAGATGAAGCGGTTCAGATGATCGGCAACACTCATTACAGCAACATCATCACGTTCACGGAGCTCGACCTCCCGAAATTTGGGGCTGACCACAACGAGCCTCTTTACATAAAAGTTCAACTTGACGAGCGCCGCCTCCCTCGGGTCTTGGTAGATGGAGGATCAGCCATGAACGTCCTCCCATCCAAAATGATGGATTTGCTAGGGATCAAGACCACTGATCTGAAACCCTCAACTCAGACCATCAAAGCATACGACTCAACGTCTCGCTCGATTTTGGGAATAGCCACCCTGAACCTGTGGTTCGGAAAGCAGATGGTCCCGACCGACTTCCAAGTCATCGACATCCCGATCACATTCACTGCCATCTTGGGACGCCCTTGGCTACACCAGATCAATGGGGTGGCCTCCACCCTCCATCAGTGCGTAAAGTTCGTTCAAGGAACAGACCTTACCATCATATACGATGACAGCATAATCACCGAAGGGATCGACACAAACGGCATCCCGGTCCTGGAGATCAAACACGACAATGACAGCATGATGCTGACCGGGTTCACCATCGAAAGCCCAAAAGCGCAGGTGTGCCACATAGACTTGCCTTTGATTTGGGACCAGATCCCTCCCCCGATGAAGATGATGAAGCTCATGAACTACATCCCGGGGCTTGGTTTGGGAAAACGCCATCAGGGTACCCAACAAATCATCAAGATCAAGGAACAGAATACCCTCCATGGCCTGGGATACATTCTTACTCCCGAAGACGCGGCGGAAGATAGAAAAGCTGGGCGGAAATGCTCTGTCAATAGCAAAAGAGGCTTGCACGCAATCTCTGATCTCCGCCCTTACAGCTTCGACATGACCAGGTACTTCACAAAGAAAACCGACGGTTTGAACGAAGACACAGAAAAGGGAACAGAGTTGATCAATGCCAAACAAAGCTGGCCGACAACCATGGACAAGCTCCAGCGGAACCTGGCAAGGTTCAAAGGCCTCAAGCCAAATCCTGTCAGAAGAGCATTTCTCGATGCACCACCTCTGCCGGGACCCACGACCACCACTATTCACAATGAATTCTGGTTCGGGAAAACCCACTCTTTGGCAGAAGAACTCGAAAAACTCTCTGTCAACACCCCTTCCCCAAACAAGCGGGACGAATCTGCATTCGAGCTAGCAAGGCCCAAGACAAGAGCGAAAGACTCCGCAGACGATGCTTGGAATGAGCCACTGCTCCATCAGCTCTTCAGTGAAGAAATCGAGGTGCCAGACCAAATCGATTTTGTTTCTGATAAATCTATGATAGCCATGATCGGGAACGGCAACACAAAGCCTTTCAACCCCCGCCTCCTATCAAGCTCATTGCCACTCAAAAGGACATGATCGAACAACTTGGTCTGCCCCTCGCGTCCCAGAGTCCAGTGTCAAAACCCATCCTGAATCCATTATCTTTGAATTCGAGTCTCTCGAGTCATCTGATGGCCTCACGCCAGAAGATTACGAACTCATTACCAATAATGTATTCCCATATGCTCTTAATGAATGCTTCGATCTTTCCGAGTATCCTCTCATTGCATCTTTAACAACTGATAAATTAACTAACACACAAACAGTTAATAATGATTCACTTGATAAAGAAGCAGACACATTAAACGAATAATACATTAAGCACATCTTTAAGCATGTTGTCAAACGAGAGAAAAACCGGGCCCAAGCTGCCGAGGAGGTTTTAACCAAAGTGAATTTGGGAACTGCTGAAGAGCCAAAAGAGACGCAAATCGAAAGCTTCTTCACCGGCACAGAGCAAAATGCATTGACTGCACTGCTCAAAGAGTTCATGGATGTGTTCGCCTGGTCTTACTGAGACATGCCCGGATTAGATCCAAACATAGTCGAACATCGGATCCCTTTGAATCCCGAGGCCAAGCCCGTCAAACAAAAGCTACGCCGAATCAAGCCAGAATGGTCTCTACAAGTCAAGGAAGAGATCGAGAAGATGCTCCGCGTCGGCTTCATCAGGGTGATCGAGTACCCTACATGACTCTCCAACATAGTCACGGTCACCAAGGGCAACGGAAAAGTACGTTGCTGCGTGGACTTCTGAGATCTCAACAAAGCAAGTCCCAAGGACGACTTTCCACTACCAAACATCGACATGTTGGTAGACACTACATCCAATTTCGAGGTCAAGTCCTTCGTGGACGGGTTTGCCAGCTACAATCAAATCAAGATGACCGAAGAAGATCAAGAAAAAATAGCCTTCACAACCCCCTAGGGAACCTACTGCTACACAGTGATGCCGTTCGAACTAAAGAACGCCGGGGCTACCTACCAACGGGCAGCAACCGCCCTCTTCCACGACATGATTCATAA
The DNA here is from genome assembly GCA_022495995.1 of Adenophora triphylla var. japonica. NCBI lineage: Eukaryota > Viridiplantae > Streptophyta > Magnoliopsida > Asterales > Campanulaceae > Adenophora > Adenophora triphylla. The sequence continues at coordinate 201,709 of JAFEMH010002575.1, read as the reverse complement.
AGAGATCGAAGTGTACGTCGATGACATGATCATCCACTCAAAGGGATCAGATGGACAACACCTCACGGACCTGAGAAAGTTCTTCGACCGCCTTCGGAAACACTCGATGAGGTTAAACCTGCCAAATGCACATTTGGGGTCAGTCGAGGCAAAGTCTTAGGATACATGGTCACCGAGCGAGGCATTGAAGTTGATCCTCAAAAGATCAAGGCCATTATCGAAATGAGACCACCGCAAACTCAAACAGAGGTGAAAATCTTCATGGGCCGCCTACAGTATATCAGCCGCTTCGTCAATCAATTGACCTCCATGTGCGAGCCAATCTTCAAACTGATGAAGAAAAATGCCGACGTCGAATGGAACTCAGAATGCCAAGATGCCTTTGAAGAAATAAAGGCGTACCTTGTGAGTCCTCCGATTCTCTGTCCTCCCCATGAGGAGAAGCCACTGTTGCTATACCTAACTGTGATCGACACCGCAGTTGGAGCCATGCTCTGTCAAGAACAGAAAGAGTCACGAGTCGAGAGCGCCATCTACTTCGTCAGTCAAAAGTTTCAAGGTAGAGAACTCAACTACTCAGCCCTCGAGAAAACCTGCGCAACTCTAGTATGGGTCGTCGGAATATTACAACACTACATGCAGTCGCACACGGTGCACTTGGTTTCCAAAATGGACCCAGTCAAATACCTCTTCAACAAACCATCTCTGTCAATGAGGCTCGCCAAATGGTCTTTCTTCCTAGCGGAATTTGACATCAAGTACGTGAACCAAAAGTCAATCAAGGGACGGGGAATGGCCGAACAGCTGGCTGACTTCCCAACCGACGAGGCTCGAGGCCCTGAACCACAATTTCCAGATGAAGGAATCTTCGCACTCGAAAGCGAAAATTGATGGCAACTGTTCTTCGACAGATCAGCCAACAAAAGAGGAAACGGCATCGGTATGCTCTTGGTCGACCCCAAGGACGAGCACACCCCAATTGCCATAAAGCTAAATTTCGAGGTAACCAACAATGCCGCCGAATACGAAGCCTGCGCCGTCGGACTAGAGGCCGCACTCGAAAGGAACGTCCATAAACTCGAGGTCTACGGGGACTCAGCCCTGATCATCAACCAAGTTTCCAACAAGTGGAAAACAATATACCCAGGATTGCAAAAGTACCACGCCTGCATGGAGGACCTCATCACACAATTCGAAGAGGTCACCTTCCACTACTTGCCAAGAGATCGAAACCGGTTTGCAGACGCCCTAGCCACCTTGGCTTCACTCGTGGAGATCCCAGAGGGAAAGGCAATCAAGCCGTTCAAGGTCGGGCGAAAAGAAATTCCTGCCTACTGTTGTGATATCGAACCAGAACCCAAGCCCATCAATGAGCCATGGTACAATCAGATCTTCCAATACCTCAAAAATGGGAAAACCGCCTTCATGAACGAGGAAGGTCAATGCAGGGAAGGAGCCAAAGCCAAGAGCATCATGGCCCTAAAACGCCTCGCCTCTCACTTTGTCATCCTTGGGGACATGCTATATAAAAAATGCTACCAAGGACCACTCCTACGCTGCATCAGCCAGGAAAAGGCCAGTGAGCTCATGAACGAAGTCCACAACGGGGTTTGCGGCCCCCACATGAACGCCAGAGCCCTGATGCAAATCATTCTTCGGATGGGCTACTACTGGGTCTCCATGGAGGCAAACTGCATCCACTTTGTCCGAAGCTGCGACAAGTGTCAACGGTTCTCCAACCTCAATCATCTACCTCCTCACAATCTCTACTGCGTGACTACACCCTGGCCCTTCGCCACGTGGGGAATCGACGTCATCGGGAAAATCGCTCCGCCAGGTAGCAACGGCAACGAGTTCGTCTTGGTAGCCATCGACTACTTCACTAAATGGGTCAAAGTCAAGTCCTACAAGGTACTCACCTCTAAGAAAGTGGCACATTTCCTCAAGGAAAATATCATCTGCCGATACGGCATCCCGAATGAGGTCATATCAGACAACGGCTCCCACTTCGAAGGTGAATGCGACAGACTACTGGCCGAATTCAAGATCACGCGCCACAAGTCTTCTCCCTACCAGCCACAAACGAACGGCGCCGTGGAAGCAGCAAACAAGACCCTCAAACGGATCATCCGAAAAATGACCACCCGGGGATGCGATTGACCCGAGAAGCTGAACCTTGCACTTTGGGGCAACCGAACATCAGTCAGAACAGCCACGGGAGAAACTCCATTCGCCCTAACATACGGAATTGAACTGGAAATTCCCTCACTCCGAGTGTTGCTGGAAACGAAATCAACGAAGTCGAATGGCTCCGAAGCCGACATGACGAACTGGCTCTGCTAGACGAGCGACGACTAAAGGCCATGGAACACGTCCAAGCCTACCAAAGCAGGATGGCTAGAGCTTTTGACAAGAAAGTCAAGTCCCGAGACATCAGGGAAGGCAATCTGGTACTCAATGAAAAGCCTCCCACTCGAACCAACCCATTTAGAAATGGGAACCAACATGGATCGGCCCTTTCGTGGTTCAAAAGATCTTCACCGGAGATGCCATGAAGCTGACAGACCTAGACGGCAATCCCTTCATGAATCCAGTCAATGGAAGCAAACTTCGCAGATACTTCGCCTAAAGAAAAACAACTGTGCATCTCTTGGCACTCCATGTAGTGTCGAACTACGCAGACCTGAGCCCTCTAGTCCGGGGGAACGTAGGCAACCTTAATCGGTCCGGTCTAAAAACACACAAAAAAGTCAAAAGTTTGAATGTCAATCAAGACCTCCATCAAACTACACACTTCCCAAGAGCATGCCACCAACATCACCTTGACCAAGTCAAACAACGGTGGCAACATCAAAGGACATCCGAGGGTCACTCAACGTCAAACGACTGACCCATGTCAACTTCCAAGCCAGGGGCTTGTCTTCGTCCTCACTCGCTTCAAAAAAAAAAAGAGAGCTCGAGCAAAGGCTCTCAAAAAAATAATAATAAGCTCAAGAAAAAGCTACAAAAAAGAGGTCAAGATCCCCACGCCAACAAACAAGAGGCAAGGAAGCCACGGAAGAGACCGTCCAAATGACTTGTCAAGGGATCGTTCAACCTCCCATCCAAATACAAAACCCAGGTGAAAGGGGATTGCCGTCAAGGCCAAGGCTGCTTCAGTCCGCAAATGCAATAGAAAAGTCCAAAGATGGACGCCATCAAGGCTCACAAAAGAAACAAAAAGCGAACAAGAGATCTTGTGTCTCGACAAAGCTTTAAAAGTAAATCACAAATCACTAACGATTACAACATTTCTTGATGAGTTCAAGCACGGTCTACTCTCAAGTTCACAACATGCTAAAAGACAGCTTAATACATTTAACAAATAATGTGTTTGCAATGCAATGAATGGATACCTAGGAGGTCATTCCGCGCCATCTGCGCTTGTCCCCTCGCCATTCTTCCCTTTCTTCCCTCGTCCCCGGCGAGTCTTCTTTCGCTCCACCCAAGCCAGCTCTGCATCTCTCAATCCGAGATTAGGGGTCCTCCCCGTAGAGTCAAACAATTCAGTAGCTCGCAGGGCTTCATTCGCCCGTGCTTCGGCTCGGATCTCCTCCCTGCGAGTCTGCAAAAGAGGATCTCTCTCCGTCAGTCGATCAAATCTGGTCTCATAGTCAAACAAAGTGTCTCCCGTAACATCCTGAGGGTCAGACCAGGCTTCGGCACTCCTAAGGCAATAGCTGCGACGGCAACCGGGCCCCAGAATCACTTCACGCCTGCTCCCCAAAATCACTTGGGACTGCCCAACGCACTGCTCGTACCAATCCAGGTACACGATAGTCAATACAACGCTCTCCCGACATCGAAGGAGCACCACATGAGGGAAAGCGGAAAACTTCCATACCCTCAAGAAATACAAAAGAGCACCTGGAGCTTCCATACAAAGAGGAGTCACCTCCGCAGTGGCAAGGTCATCCCAGCCCAACAAAGGCTCCTGCCTTATCCCGAACTACCGGGAAACAAGCGACGGAATGTAGAAGGAGGACCAAGACAAACCTGGAACTCTGACAACATAGGACCCTTCCTGAAAGGCCCTCCTAGTCTCGATTCCCTAATGCGGAACCCACCAGCGGATCTGATGCGTACCAAGCTGTGCCATCCATCTCTCCCAAGCAGACTGATCCATATCCAATATAAGAGGTCGCCAAGCAAACGACCACGGGCTAAACGACGTCGGAGCCTCGGGCATGGCCTGAAGTCTCTCTCGCAGCCACAAAGTGAGCAAAGCGGGACTTCCCCCTCTCATGAACCTATCTCCAGTCGCCAGACGATCAATGCCATGAAGGGTCTCCCCCAGCACCAACGGCACAATATCCTCTCCGACTCTGCAATGCCCAACCACATCCAGCAAAGCGCCATCGCAAACCCCAAGAGAGCTGACCATGAAAAGCGTCGCTATCACGCACAAGGCAAATGCATCCCACGAGATGTCACTCTCGTCATCACTCATAAACCGCTCCAACAGTACAGAAATGTCAATATGACCCGAATCAAAGGTCACACCCTGTACTTCTTCCAACGAAGCCCGAAGAAAGCACGCAAGCTTCACGCTCATGGCAGCACCGCCAATCAAAGGGAGCGAGATGGCCTCCACCTCCGGTCCTCCCATCAAAGCTCGAAAATCCTCAAAAGTGGGCGTCACTTCATTGTAGGAGAAGCTATACACATGCCTCCTAACGTCCCAGAACCTCGCGGCAGCTCACAACAATTCCCAATCAGGAACCAACTCCTTAAGGGACCAAACCGAGCAGAGTCGAAACCTCACCTCGAAAGCCCGCCTCTGATGCCTCATATGGTATCGCATCCACATTTTCAGCTGCTCAAGGAAGTATGCTTGCCTCTCCTTTGAAAGCCTCGGCAAAACTCGTGGAACATACGAAGAATCCATGGCAAAAATGGAGGTTCCTAGAGAAAATGGGGAAGAAAGCTCGAAGTGACTGCAAATGGGAAATGGGGGAAGTTCAGACATCCTGAAAAAGCTTATCCTCTCCCCAAAAGCAAAGAAGATCCGTACGGACCTCTTTGCATGCCTAAATGGTCTGTACGGACCTTCTTGCAACATGGTCCCACATTTTCAGCAAACAGTACAATAGCCACTGTTCCCAGCTGGACCTTGTTCTAAACTGTCCAAATTCTGGCCAAAGCCATTCCCGGCAAGCATACACTACCCACAAACGCACTCCCAGCTCACGTGGCATGCACAAATAATAAACTAGCAACAATTCCTAGGACAAACCCCGGGAATCACAAAAATACGACATTACATCTTAAAATAAAATACTTTGCTGTGCAAATACAAGTGTTTTATTACAGGTACTCAAAATGTCTGTTGCTAAATAAAAAAAAAACAAAAAAATGGAAAGAGGGAAAGCAAATGAGCCCTACTCCGACTCCTCGTCACCAACCTCATCAAACGTGAAGTCAAGCATGTGGCTGAACTCGCCGATCACGCCTTCGTCATCCGAATACTGAACCCCCTCCTCGGGCAAGTACTCGAAGTAATCCGTCGGATCGAGCCCGGTAAAAGGATCAAAGAAGGAAGGCTTTGACGAACCCTCTCCCTGAGACCCCTGCACCAGCAAGAACTGGTGAAAAATCGGCTGTCGCCGGACCCCCGAAGACGTCCCTGCATCCATGCTATGTCACCCCCGAACGGGTCCCTCCTGCTGCGGCTCTGGCTCAGCTCTCGACGGAGGAACATCCACAGAATACCTCGAAGGCATCGGCACATACGCCGGTACACGTCGCGAAGACTGGCAAGACAGCTTCCTCGCCATCTTCTTCACAAAAGACCGCATCGCCACGTAACGGCGGGTCAACGTGTCAAAGGATCTCCCCGAGACCTGCACAAGCAAACAAGCAAAGAACCGCTCAGCAAAAGGAGATACAGTCATACTCAGCAAAAGAGAAAAATACAGAAAAGATGCCAAATGGAAAAGAGTAAGCACACTCACCGGCGCATCCGGGTCAACCCGATAGGCAGTAGGAGCCAGCTCAGGCACGGGTACCGACACCCTCTGCCTAGACGAGTCGCCCCGTATATATGTAAAGTTCGGCCCAGGCATCGAAACATCTGGAGGACGTGGTGGGCCATCCCACCTCTCTCTCGCCAACACCTGTGGCGTCCTCAGCTTCCTCCTAGCGAAGGACCCGTACTCCTCATACAAAATAAACTCATCGGCACTCACGCCGCCCAAGTACCTCTCGTACTCTAACACATCCATGTCACGGGGATTCATTATCCCGAAGGGCGGATCCCTCGAAGCCATAGGGGGCACACCCGGTCCATGTTGCCAGTAGACCCTCTCCCCCAAATACATGACATCGCAGGTCAGGCCCGGCAGCATCTTCCTCTGCGCCGTCACCACGGGACCACCCTCAAGCTCGTCGTCTCCATACTGAGCCCAGGGATACAGCTCAAACTCTGCCAGGCTATCCCTCTCTAGGTTCTCCTGCACATCCCTATAGGCGATGGTGAGCTTCCCCCTATTCGTCCTACTCCTCATCAATGGACGGGCCCAGCCCAACATAGCAGGATAGGCCTCCAAGGCCTCAGCATCTCGATCCCATGGAAAGCACCGAAAGATCTCATAAAACCACACCTGCGACAAAAGCAGAAAAGGGCTCAGTGCAAAAGAAAACGGAGAAATGACAAACTGTTAAATCAACCATTCCCATCATTGCCACCCTATCCCCAGCAGGATGAACCTGGCCATCATCGTAAGTCTAGTAGTCAAGGCACGAACGCCTCCGTCTCAGGATAAACGCATTCAGCAACTCTGGTTTGAGGCGCCACACGCCCTCGTATGTTCAGCAACTCCGGTTTGAGGCGCCACACGCCCTCGTATGTTTAGAAACTCCGGTTTGAGGTGCCACATGCCCTTGTATGTTCAGCAACTCCGGTTTGAGGCGCCACACGCCCTCGTATGTTCAGTAACTCCGGTTTGAGGCGCCACACGCCCTCATATGTTCAGCAACTATGGTTTGAGGCGCCACACGCCCTCGTATGTTCAGCCACTCCGGTTTGAGGTGCCACACGCCCTCGTACGTTCCAGCAACTCCGGTCTGAGGTGCCACAGGCCCTCAAAGGTTTCAGAAATCCCAGGTTCAGATGCCTCACAATAGTCTCCATTCAGGTACAGGTGCCTCGCAGTGGTCTCATTCAGGTTTAGACGCCTCCCAACAGTCTCGCTCAGGTCAAGGTCCCCACGCGCGGCTCCTTGCACCTACGAACTACGATCGGCTTGATTCCCGCTCGGGATACGTAGGAATCCTTTCGCTAAGGGTCCAGCCAGCTGACCGCCCAGGTCTCTTTCAAAGTAAGGCATCCCGATTTGGATCCTTATCTTTTTTCAACGACCCCACCTCCTTCTAAAGTGACGTCGCTGAGGGGCTAACTGTAAGTACCCAAATCCGAATCGTCAAAATCCGTTAGAAGTTAACCGGAATCCGTTAACTGGCCCGCTCCAGGTTAACCGAAACCCATTAAGCTCTCCGTTCCCAAGCCAACAAGACGTCCCGGGACTGCCCCGTGCATCCAACGTCAAAACGTACTCAACACACGTCATCGCACGTAAAAGTACGGCTTTCCCTGAAAAACGCACTTTTCGGCACTTTTCGGGGGCGTTTCGAACATTTTCCGGACTGTTGTTTTAAAAATGGACAAAATCGGGGAAAGTGGCACGAAAATCCATGGACTTGGTGAGTCATGGGACACGTGGCTCACATGCCACAGCTCCCCCATCACCTTTCAATCAAATTCAGAGTGAAAAGACAAAAATACCCCTGGTATGCAGTCTCATTCCGGTCGGACTCATTTGCAGACTTTCAGAAATTGCCAACAAGTCCCTCCAATTTCCAAATTTCACAAACCCCCTCCCCCCCGATTTCACTTTAAGTCCGTCCGGACTCATGCTGAATTTTCACCTATAAATACCAAGGCTGTCAAAGCCATTTATAACAACAAAATTTCACCCCTTTCACCAAGAAACTCACGGCCTAAACTGGTTCCACTCCCCCCGAGCCCCGGTTTTACCTCGTTTTGCATGAAAACTCCGTATTTCGATCAAATACGACCCCCGCCACCTCAAAACACCGTTCCAAACACACTTTCGTATCCCGTATACGTCCCCCGAGCCAAAGGAGCCGACCCTAGCCATAGGTAGCTCCCTCTCTCTTTAAAACTCTCGTTCCGTCTCGGTTTACGCGCCAGTCGCTACAACCGTTTCGGACGACACTGTTGAAATGTAGACGCCTCCGTCTAACGGGGTCCGATACGTTTTAGTCCGCGATCCTCTTCTCTTCCCGTAAGAGAAGTAATCTCGGGTTAAAACGGCGTTCCGACCCCGTTCCGTTTACTTTTATGTCATTTACCAATTCCGGATCGTTTGATCCGTCGATCGTCATTTAAATTCCTGTCATTTACCAATTTCGGATTGTTTGATCCGTCGAACGTCCTTTACTTTCATGCAACTTTACAATTCCGAGCCGTTTGGCTCGTCGATCGTACTTTACAATTTCGAGCTGTTTGGCTCGTCGATCGTACTTTACAAATTCCGGACCGTTTGATCCGTCGATACCGCATTTAAATACTGTCATTTACAAAGTCCGATCTGTTTGGATCATGATAATATTTACTTTTCAAAGTCCGAGTCGCAACCCGATTCGTTGATCGCATACCATTTAATACGTTTTTCCCGTAAAAATCGTTAACAATGTAATGCCCAGTTCAAAACTGGAGTTCGACCTTCGAACTCTCTTTCAAAACGCGCGAAATGACGTTTGGCATCCAAATGCTCACCTTCAAACTTAAAAGTCGCCATTTGACACTCAAAATCATTTAATACGTTTTTCCCGTAAAATCGTTAACAATGTAATGCCCGGTTCAAAACCGGAGTTCGACCTTCGAACTCTCTTTCAAAACGCGCGAAATGACGTTTGGCATCCAAACGCTCATCTTCAAACTCAAAACCGACGTTTGTCATTCAAACGCTCATCTTTTCAAACAAGATCACCTAATCAACGTTTGACATTCAAACCAAGATTGAGCTTGTCATTCAAGCTCCCATTTCAAAATGCAAACACACACACACACATGCACACATTTTCGAGAAAGGTAGAAAGACTCGTCATACGAGGCATTTCGGGTGATATCAATATACTCTTCCCGAAACGTAACGTGAGCTCCGAACCTAACAATCTTTGATACTAAAAAGCTTTTTACTCGTTTTTGCTGCCAATAAAAATGACTCTCCGTTTTCAAAAAAGTCTTTTCCTAAGTTTTTGCTACCAATAAAAACGACACCATTTTCACTAAAGCCATTTTTCAACGTTTGGGCTCAAAATATAAAAACCGCGTGGCGACTCCTCTTCCTTCCCAAAAAGCGAGGTCTCAGATACCAACCCTCCGCGAAAGACAACCGCGTTTCTTGTCGCGCGAAATCCCGGGTAATTTCAGTTGGCGACTCCGCTGGGGACCTGGATACTTTTTTTTCAAAACTGCCGATGTTTTCAAAAAAAGCCTTTCGTGGGTCAAACTTTCGTTTACCCTTCCTCGTTTGTGTGTGCGTGTGTTACTTTAAACCTCGAACGGTTTTTATCAAAGGCATTACATTGTCGTCTTTTCAAAATCATACCATGTTTGTGCATCCCCATTCATGTTTGATTTTCATTGCTATCTTTTGAACTGCGCATCAAAATTCTTTAAGACACATTCTGAAAAATCTCTGTTTTACTCAGAAAAAAAAAGAATTTTAGTGACCGCACACTACTCGCACTTGCTGCCTCGGTACACCGCACTTCACGTGCACTTGCTGCCTCGGTACACTGCACACTACGAACCATAACCCGGGATGACCGTTCAGTTGCACCTCGGTTGGTCTGCCAGACACCTTTCGAGGGCGCACGGGGTTGTCCCAAACAGCCCATCCTAGCCCGTGTAAGCCATGCACTCTTTGTGTCACACTTCGTCCAAGAACCCGGTTGGTTTTTGGCTTAGTACGTGTCATAAAGCCTAAGTGTATGTTTTTACGTTGGGTTCCGCCACAAGTCAAGCTCGAGAGATTGAGACCGAAGGTCGTTCCCGACCCGAAGCCTTGAGCTTTTCAGCCTTGACTTTGACGCGGGGCCCTGCCGAAAAATATACCCGAAAGTTCAATGTGACACCGTGTCACCAAACCCTCACCGTATGTACCGTGCCAGCCACAACTTAGCCAACGCTAGAAGCTAAGGCCCCTCGCGCAAGCGAGTCAGGAGAGGTCATGCCTAAATTTTGGCACGATCCCCGCCTTAACTTAAGGACGTTGACTTCGACTGTGGCCCGTGCGTCACATACGTTGGAAGTTTGCGTGATCAGCTAGCCTTAAGTTCACTTTTTCTTTTGTCGGTGGAACTCGCTTGCCTTATAGGACCTCGCTCGGGATTGTCCATCTCGAGAAAGATGATCTACAAATGCAAACGAGGGGCTTATAAGTGTAGTGACGAGATCCACTGATTAGAGCACTAGGGTTAGTTGCGAAAAAGAAGGCATGCTCTTTTCCAACCGATTAGGACTCTGAGAAAATACGTTTTAAGTAAACATTAATCGGTAACTGCTGAATGAACGCTCGCCCGAAAAAAACTTGTTTTTGAATGTGATGATAAGTTTTTGGAAATTTCGGTTTTTGGGAGTCGCCACGCCGTTTTTAAAGAAAAACATTGAAAAACCTATTTTTAAGAGAATTTTGGGTTCGGGAGTCTGGTTACGTGTTTGGGAAGAACTAGAGAGTTCACCCAACACGCCTCTTTCGAGACTTTCAATCAACATTGGACAATTATATACATTCAAAGTGTGTGTGCAATATGTGTCGACAAGCTAGGCATGCAAATTTGGTATTTCATTGATGACGTAAAGACTGGATACAACTTGTGAGCCATGACAGGGGGCCACACCCTTTACACATTATGATTTTCATAACAAGGCAGAAGGATAAGACAATCTGCTCAGGAAGCTCCGATGTCGTCCGACGGGACTTCCCGGAGAAGAGGATGTCGGACGACGGGATGCCTCATGGTCAGATTGTCTTTTACAATGACCAAGCTATTCTGAAACTGGAATAACATTTATTTCTCCCATTGAAGACACTATTTGAAGGTCTAAGCCTAGTTTGGGGGTTGATTGGAGTAGACAAAGTCATGATTGACTTTTAATGACACGGGTGTCATATGACATAGAACATCCGAAGTCGTCTATGTCATGTGGCAAACCGCCTCCATTAAGTAGATCGCACCCAAATAGACCTTAGGCACCCAAATAGTGGTTCATGAGCCAAAAAATGCTTAGGTAAGCTTTGAGTTACTAAGGGGGATAAATCTGACAGATCTGAAGTCCAAGAAAGACTTTATAGTCTTCTGGGAGCTCCATGTCGTATGACACAGGATCTCCAGAGAGTCCTGTGTCGTCCGACAGGAGTGGCCTATATGAGTGCCCTTCAGTCTGTTTGATTCCTCCTTTATTCTCAAGGCAAACCAAGCACCTTTATTAACTGTAAACAGTAATATAACAGTATTATGGGAGTATTATGGGAGGATCACATGGCTTTAGTGGCCAAATGTGATAAATCGCATGTTTATGGCCACTTTGAAGTAGCCATCACCTCCTAACTCAATGTAAATAAGCAAAGATCCAAACTTTATTGATGTTAATGCCACCAAATGTCCAGATCTGAGGTGGGGAGAAGTGAATATTGAAGATTCACTTCTCCACCACCTTTATCATGCAAAAATCCCGATTTCTACATAATATTAAAGCAAGTAAGCATGCAAGGTAGTATAAATGTATGGAAGAGTTATTTAAAGAGAGAGAAGGGTTTAGTGACTACCTATTGTAGTCCACAAGGTAAGATCACCAGTAGTATGGTGTCCACCCCTTCAACACACCAACAAAGAGGGTTTCTTTGAGTCTTGGCCTTGGTGTATGTGTGTGTGTGAGGAGGGAGGTGAGTGTGTGGGTATGAGAGAGAGAGAGAGAGACTCTATTTGTGCAGAGTTTCCCCTCTATTATGCTGGTATCCTCCCAATCCTCTCTCCCAGTCCTCCCCAAAATGACCAGCCATGCCTTGTATTTATAGGCAGGCTGATGGGAAGGCCTATGTCGTCCAACAGAGGCAGTTAAACCGCCTTAGTGTCGTCCCATGTCGGACGACAGCGTACATCATTTTGACATACTTGGGCCGAATGGCTGGCAGGCCCAATGGGTTGGATGGGCTGTGGGATAATTGGACTTATTTTGCTTCTTTAGCAATTATGTAAGCCCAAAAATCAATTAAAATGGACCCAAAACATGAGTTCGGGTCGGGGTACTCACAGAGCCCCTCGGCGACGTCACTTCCACGGGAAGTGGGGTCGTCGATAAAAATGAGAATCCCGAGCCGGACACGAACGGCAGGGAAAGAGATGACCAAGATGGTCGAGTGGCTGGACCTTCTGTGGGAAGGATTCCTACGTATCCCGTGGGGGAATCAAGCCGACATCGTAGTTCGACAAAGATGGACGTTTGCGTCCTGGGGGAATCGACCATGATGGTCATGCGGCTGGACCTTTTACGAAAAGGATTCCTACGTATCCCGTGGGGGAATCAAGCCGAGTCGTAGTTCGTCAATGGTGGCGCTAACGAGAGGCCGCGGGCTTTGTACCCAAAAGTGACTGTTCCAAGGGAAGTCACCCCGATGATGGGCGTTTGCACCCGAGGTTGACTGTGTCTGAGGGGAGTCACCCCGAAGATGGGTGTTTGCACCCGAGATTGACTGTGTCGAGGGGAGTCACCCCGAAGATGGGTGTTTGCACCCGATAATGACTGTTTTTCTTTGGGAAGTCACCCGCGAATTTGACTGTTTCGATAGGGAGTCACCCCGAAGATGGGTGTTCGGAGGGGAGTCACCCCGAAGATGGGTGTTTGCACCAGAGATTGACTGTGTCCGAGGGGAGTCACCCCGAAGATGGGTGTTTGCACCCGAGATTGACTGTGTCTGAGGGGAGTCACCCCGAAAATGGGTGTTTGCACCCGAGATTGACTGTTTCAAGGGGAGTCACCCCGAAGATGGGCGTTTGCACCCGAGATTGACTGTGTCTGAGGGGAGTCACCCCGAAGATGGGTGTTTGCACAGAGATCTGAGGGGAGTCACCCCGAAGATGGGTGTTTGTACCGAGATTGACGTGTATGCGAGGAGTCACCCCGAAATGGGTGTTTGCACTCGAGATTGGTATGGGGAGTCACCCCGAAGATGGGCGTTTGCGCCCGAGATTGACTGTTCCAAGGAGAGTCACCCCGAAAATGGGTGTTTGCACCCGAGATTGACTGTTTCAAGAGGAGTCACCCCGAAGATGGGCGTTCGCGCCCAAGGTTGACTGTTGAATGGGAAGTCACCCCGAGGATGGGCGTTTGTACCCAAGATTGACTGTTGCAATGGGGAGTCACCTCGAATATGGGTGTTTGCACCCGAGATTGACTGTTTAAATGGGGAGTCACCCCGAAGATGGGCGTTTGTACCCAAGGTTGACCGTTGAATGGGGAGTCACCCCGAATATGGGTGTTTGCACCGAGATTGATTTGTTTAAAGGGGAGTCACCCCGAAGATGGGCGTTTGTACCCGAGATTGACTGTTCCAAGGGGAGTCACCCCGAAGATGGGCGTTTGCACCCGAGGTCGACTGTTCCAAGGGGAGTCACCCCGATGATGGGCGTTTGTACCCGAGATCGACTGTTCCAAGGGGAGTCACCCCGATGATGGGCGTTTATACCCGAGATCGATCGAGGGAGTCACCCCGCGAATTTGACTTTTTCTTTGGGAGTCACCCGCGAATTTGACTGTTTTGATGGGGAGTCATCCCGCGGATTTGACTGTTTTTCTTTGGGAAGAAGGGTACGGTAAACAAGAAGGAGCTATTTTTATTATGGTCTTTGGTAAGGGCTCATATAGGAGGGTTAGTTTGAGCCATTTCTTGATTGAGTTGTTCAGTGATATTGTCTCCCCAACTTTCAATGGGGAGATTCATATTGGTGGTATTATAACCTTGTTTGCTAAGCATTTTCAGCGTGTGATGCCCGATGATGAGATTGCAGTTCCGGGTTCAACAAAGTTGGATATTCCAACCCTACGAACAATGCAAATGATCTCGGATAGAGGCCGTGGGGAGTATAATAGGTTAGTAGGGTCCGGGAAAACACCCTACATTGTTTTGCCTAGCACCATCCTCCCCGTTGCCCGAACTTATCAAGTTCAAGCATGGACCTTTCCCAATTATATGAACCAAGGGGAAGGCCAATCAAGCCAAGCAAACCAAGAGGGAGAAGAAGAAGAAGAAAGAGAGTAACACCAACCCGACCCAACCCAATTTCCACCGGATTTTAATGACAGCTTTGATCGGATCGAGCTTCAAAATAACTAAATAATCACTCGGTTCGACACTTTCAACCAAGAATTCCATTACTTCCAGAATGACATCCAAGATCGTGTGAATACGATTCAAAGACAAGTAAACACGATCTACAATTATGGGGTCAACAATTGGGGCGAATTTCCACCACCACTAACATTTCAGTAAGTTTCTCTTTACTCCCCCGATTTTGACATTGTTCCTTAAAACATTGAGGACAATGTTCATTTCAAGTGTGGGGGGGGGTATATCTATCTATTTTACTTGCTTTCTAGTTTTAATTTACATGCTTTTTAGTTTAGATTTACATGCTTTCTAGTTTAATTTTTCTTTTTTTAACTTAGTTGCATTTTCGTTTCTTTTTATGCATGTCTAGTATATAATATATATATATATATATATATATATATATATATATATATATATATATATATATATATATATATATATATATATATATATATATATATATATATATATATATATATATATATATATATATATATATATATATATATAATCTCATGATGATCCATATTATTAATCTTATGCTAGCTATTTGCCCTAGGATAATGCCTTTAACTTTCTTCTCATATTTTCTATAAACTTAGAAATTAATAAGAAGAAAAATATAGGAATATTTTTAGGAAATAAGTTAAAAGCCTCATAAGTTAATATAGCAAAAATAGGGTTTTGTCAAGAAAAAGCATTTGATTAGATTAAATCTTTATTGATCATCTTTATACACTTGGTTGTTCTTATGAAAAATTTTGAAAATATTTCTTTAAATTGTACATTTCAAATTTTATTAATGCTTATTCCCTTATTAGAAGCATTCACTTTGTTTTGCACCCCTTGAATCACACATCTTCATTAAAATCCCATCTTTCCATTTCCACTAATCGAATCAAGGTTAGGCATTTTATCTTATTGCTAAAAGAGTGACTTGTTCACCAAATCTTAAAAGCAAAAAGAAATTTATTACTTCCTAAGTAACTCGGGGCACGGCGTTCGCTGCGACGATGCTTCCTTGCCAAATGGAAATAATATTCGAAGTATTCTTGATCTAAGTATTAGGAACATGGGATTCGCAGCCACAATGTCTCCTACTTGAAAGGATCAAAAATAACTAAGGTCTTTTGCAAAAATTTAACACGTGCAAAAATAAAATAAAATTGTTGAAGCCTCGATAAGATTTTTCCACTATCATCATCCATTTTTCGCTCTTGTGATTCAAAAATGCAATCCAATTCTATGAAAGCTTCTAGTTTGTGAATGAGTGTTTATACTTTCATTTGTACATTTTAAAGTAATAAATTCATTTTCTCAAAAATCACTCTAAAGAGTGAAAACTTCTCTTTTTACCAAGTAATTGATCTAAGATTTATCCTTCTAGCATGCTTTACTTGATCAAATTCTTTATATGATATATTAGGTTATTATCTTAAAAATTATTTCTTTAAAATATCCCCAAAATGCTTCTTTCTAATAATTTTTAAAGGTATGTAAAATATGACTAGAAAGATGAAGGCAATATCCAAAAGGCAATTAGGGCTTGCAACTATATTTCTGAGGGATCATTCTTGTTTTATTTTCTTTTCTTTTCTTTTCTCCCTCTCCATGTTTTCATCCTAAACTTGTTTGGGGACAAGCAAGAGCTTAGTGTGGGAGAGATTGATAAGTGACTATTATATAGTCATTTATCCTAAGTTTTTATATCTATTTCCTTAGTTTAATTATCATTTTCATCTCATTTTAGTCTATTTTAGTTCCTTTTTCATATATATTAGATTTTACGCTTTTTGGTATACTCTATACATTTTAGACAGGTTTTTGGAGTCTTTTATAATCAAAAAGGATGCTTGAACATCTTGGTACAAAGGCATGGAGGAGCAACAAACAAATCAAACACACAAAGCCAAAATCCAGCCAGAGCGGCCGTGCAGCCATCAGAGGAGCGGACGTGCACTTAGGCCATGACAGGCCATTTTTGGCCCCAAAATGCAGAATGGCCGTGTCTTGGAAATCGTTTGGCCGTGTTACCCTCGGAGTGGCCGTGCAGCAATAAGAGGAGCGGCCGTGCAAGTTGTCCAAATTCAAATTCAAAACTGGCACCAAGGAGGCACGGCCGTGCAAAACCCTTGACACGACCGTGCAAGTCGTGACTGCAGAATTAAAAGGCACCTTTAGAAGGCACCTTCATGAAGAGTTTCCTCCCAATTATAAAAAGACCTATTGTAATCGGTCTTACATACCGAATTTTGATAGAATTTTCATCAGAAATTGTTAGAGATTAGCATAGAAAAGTTACAAGTACTATATACATTGATTTCCAAAAGATCTTTGAAGATTCAAGTCCATTTTTGTTCTTGGAGTTCCTTTGGAAAAGAAGCAATAAAAGTTGAAGTATTATTCCAGCCATTCATCTCTTATTCATCATAAGTTTCTCTTACTATATCCTTTATATTATTGCTTAATTACTTTACATGGCTAGTGAGTAATCCCCCTTGTTCTTGGGGTTGGAAACTCAAAGCATAAATCGTTCATCATCTTAAAATTATGAATGGCTTGTCTTCTATCTTCATCTAAACAATTTCTTTATATCAATCTATAAATGACTTACATTTTGGAGACGTCCAACTTGTATGATTCAGTCGATCGAGAGAACGACCTAGCGGAAAATCTCGATTGACGGAACCATATAAAGAAACTGGGTTCCATTGATCACGAAAGTAGTTCAACGGCCTAGGGATGTTCCTTTAATGGAAAGTATGTTGACTCTCGTTCTTATTGGATTCTTACTAATTATGGTCAGCTAGAGATAGTTTTAATGCCCGTTTGTGACATGTATGAGTACCATAAACGGAAATCTCAAACAGTTAGGACATAATTAGTGAAGAATACAACGCTACTGTCTTGACCGTGAGAAGTAGTGTAAGCCTAACGTATCATCCTTGATTTTTATGAAAACCTATATTTCCTAAGACAATGACTATTTGATGAACAAATTATGTTTATGATTTCCAATCCTGAGAATGCTTCGTTTATAATATTCAAAGTATTTTTCTGAGTATGCTTGATCTCTTCCCAAAATAAATCTTTATCTCCCCCAATTCTTTTTATAAAATTATAGTAAAAGCAAATTCATTCTAAAGTAAATCCTATCTCTGTGGAATCGACCCGTAATTGCACACGCGATATTTCAATAGCCCGTGCGCTTGCGGATATTAAATAAACCGTTAGGTTTCGACCGAACACCTCCACAAACGAGAAATTCGGCATCTCAAAAAACTCGGCAGTCACATCCTCGTCATCAGAATACTGGATCCCCTCCTCGTGTGAGTACTTCGATCCCCTCCTCGTGCGAGTACTCGAAGTACTCCGAAGGGTCAAACCCGGTGAAAGGATCAAAGAAGGGATGTGAGGATGAACCCTCACCCTGTGCGCCCGATGAAGGAAAGAACTGATGAAAGGTCTGCGGCCTCTGGATCCCCGAAGACGTCCCCACATCAAAGTTGTACCGCTCCCGGACCGGCACCTCAGGCTGTGGCCCCGGCTCAGCCCTCAAAGAAGGAGTATCCAAAGACCTCCTCGAAGACATCGGCTCGAACGCCGCCGCGCTCCGCGAAGATCCGCAGGTCAACTTCCCCAAGAGCTTCTTCGTAAAAGCCCTTAACCCCACATACCGGCGGGTCAACACGTCCAAGGACCGCCTCGAGACTGCACAAAGCACTCCAACCAAAGACACTAAGCAAAAGAGATACAAGCATACTCGACAAAAGAGAAAAATACAGAAAAGATGCCAAGATGGAAAAGAGTAAGCACACTCAGCGGAGCATCCGAGTCAACCCGATAAGCAGCAGGACCATGCTCAGGGACAGGCACCGTCACCCTCCTCCTCGAAGAGTCCCCGCGAAATACGTTAAGTCCACCTGTGCACCGAACATCCGGAGGACGTGGCGGGCGCCCGCTCTCCTCGCCAACACTCGCGTGGCGTCCTCGGCCTTCGCCTAACAAAGGCCGTATACTCCTCGCCCTCCAGGACGAAATCGGCACTCACGCCGACCAGGTACCTCTCATACTCCAGCACGTCCATATCAAGATTACTCATCATATGGAAGGGCGGATCCCTCGGAGCCATAGGGGGCACACCTGCGCCATGCTGCAAGAAGACCCTCTCCCAGGATACACGGCGTCGCAAGTGAGGCCCCGCAGAAGCTTCCTCTGCCCTGTCACCCCTGGGGCACCCTCCAACTCGTCATCGCCATACCGAGTCCAAGGGTACAGCTCAAACCCCTCCGGGCTGTCCCTCTCTAGGTAGTGCTGCACCTCCTAATAAGTGATGGTGACCTTTCCCCTGCTCGTCCTCCTCTTCCTTAAAAGGTGGGCCCGGATGACATGGCGGATAACCCACTACGTGGCCTCATCTTCCTGCAAATCCACGGGCCGGCACCGGAAGATCTCATAGCACCACGCCCGCAACAAAAGCGAGATAGTGCTCGTAACAAGAAAAAGAAAAAGAAGAAGACGAGAGAAATGACAAAAGTGCTAAACTACAACAAAGAATAAACTCATTACCTCCAAAGGCCAAGTCAAAACACCCCAGGGAGTTGGCCGTACCCCGGCTAAACCTGTCCATGGCAAAATAGAGCTCGGCCAAGTCCGCCTCGCCCCAAGCTATGTCACAAACCCTCTCCAAGTCCACCACTCTCCAGCAGAGGGAAAAGAGCGGAAGAGGCGTGATTCGAGAGCAAAGTCTCGGAGCTTCGCCGTCACAACCCCAGTGCTCCGGCTATAAGCCCCGATGTTGGCCGAGATCTGCGCCTCCACATTGTGATACAACATGCTCAAACCCTTACGGGGATAGGGCGCAAACCCAAGCAGCTCAGCCAACTCCGCGTCGAACATCCTGTCCCGCCACTTCACCGACTCCTCCTTAAAGGAAAGCCAGGTGATCGCTGCAAAATCGGTAGGAGTCACCGTCACTTCTCCCCAGCTAAAGTGGAAGGTATGCGTGGTGTCCCACCAGTACTCAGACAGAGCCAAGAAGACGCCCTTGTTCTTATGCGTCTCCGCTATCCCGGCAAGGTTCTCCACGAACACGTTCAGCCGAGTAGCGATCACTAACCTCCGAGGACTAGGCCTCCCATCTCGGGAAATATCGGGCAGGCTCCGCATCAACTCAACCACGGTCTCAAGGGACCCCCGTGAATTCATCTTCTTCGCCTTCCCAGACGAAGACACATCATCCTGCAGGTAAACACACAGGTAAACACAGGCAAGGTACGTCAATAACAGTACTTAAGCAAATATATATATAAAAAAAACAACAAAGCATAAAAGTCCGTCCCAATACGGCAAAACATAAAAGTCCGTCCCAACACGGCAAAGCAAAAAAAAAAAAAAAAGAGTCCGTCCCAACACGGAAATTTTTTTCAAACAAAAGTCCGTCACGAAAACACGGCACACATTACACAATTTTCTCAAAAGAGGGATTTGTCCCTACACGACACATTTTCAAACAAAGACCGTCTCTACACAGCAATTTCCCACACATTTTTCAACAAAAGACCGTCCCTACACAGCACACATTTTTCAACAAAAGTCCGTTCCTACACAGCACACATTTTACAACACAAAGTCCGTCACAAAAACACGGCACACACTTTACAACACAAAGTCTGTCTCTACACGGCAATTTTCCAACAAAAGTCCGTCACAAAAACACGGTGTCCATTGTACATAAATTTTTACAACATAAAGTCCGTCCCTACACGACAATTTTTTCACAATGTACAAACGGAAATAGCATAAAGTACAAGTTACCGAAGCATACATTTCAAGGAGAGGCACTTTATTTTCACAAATAAGAGCTAAACTCCACATTTTTGCACAAAAATCACATATCCACAATTCTTGCATGCTCAACTTCAACAATTCGTCATCAATTTCACAAAATGAGCATGGCAAAAACAAAAGCCCCAAATATGCAAAAACTAAAACCTAGTTCTAGCATACATCATTTCAAGCAAGAATCAAAACAAAATTTGATTTCTTACCTCCTTTACGGTCTTTCCCCGCAAGGTGTGCACCTCCGAATCCGGATACAACACGTCCGGGTTCCTTGTTGAAGGTGAGAAGGAAGAGCAATTCCTTTGGAGATCCAACCTCCTCTCTATGACCTCTTGGCCCCTTTGACGACGATCGCGTCTAATTCTTTCCGCCATGATAGCAATCCAATCAACTCAGAAGAATTTCCTAAAGAAAATTTGGAACAAAATTCTCTCTCTCTCTCTCTCTCTCTCTCTCTCTCTCTCTCTCTCTCTCTCTCTCTCTCTCTGGTTCGACAGAAGGAAAATGGAGTGGGCGTCGTTGCTGGAAATCTGATGTCGATTTAGAAAATCAGATTTCAAGACCAATCTGCACGGACAACTTTGCATTTCAGGTGAAATCCCCCTTTTACCCTTACAATCTTTGCCCTTGGCCGTCCAAAGGCCATCTCCAGCAAGATTCATGCAAGTTTGGTCCCTAACCCAACAAAGCTAACCCCAGCCGTCACCGTAAGTCCGGATCTCGCCCACTAAACGGCAAAACAAACACAAAAGGCACAAAACGCCTTTAAGCACAAATCTCAAGGCACAACACGCCTCCAAAACACGGAACAAAAATCGGCCATCAAAGTAAGCCCGAACCCCTTCCCCATCGGACAAAAGTCAAACGCCATCAAAGTAAGATCGTACGAAAGTACATATCCCCCGCAGATAAACCCCGACCATCAAATTAAGCCCGAACTTTTCCCCAGCGGACAAAACGCAAGGCAAACAAGCCTCACTAGGCAAACAAGCCTCATTAGGCAAACGCGCCTCCCAAGGCAAACAAGCCTCACTAGGTAAACGCGCCTCCCCAAATCACAAGGCAAACAAGCCTCACTAGGCAAACGCGCCTCCCAAAATATCAAACGTCAGGCCTCGAGTCAAGTTTATACTCCTGAACCAACCTCAGTCAGAGGACATAACACGTCTTCATGCACGACACAACCTCAGTCAGAAGACTTAACACATCCTCATGCACGACACAACCTCAGTCAGAGGACATAACACGTCCTCCTGCACGAATCATTATCCTGAAATCACGCATCTAGAGGTACGCACATCTCTACGTCCCTGATTGGAGGATATGTCTTGGTGATAAGGCACGAACGTCTTCATCACCATCTCAAATCATTATCCGTAGCCCGGAAGGCTTTAAACTACCCGGTCCTAAAGACCGCATAAATTTTCCAAATCATTATCCGTAGCCCAAAAGGCTTTAAACTACCCGGTCCGGAAGACCGCATAAATTTCCCAAAACATTATCATTAGGACACCGACACGTCCGCCCACTCACGAACTACGATCAGGCTTGATTCCCATTCGAGATACGTAGGAATCCTATCAAAGGGTTCAGCCAGCCGACCTAAACGGTCACCTCAGGACACCGACACGTCCACGCACAAGGTCCATCCAGCCGACCTAAACGATCACCTCAGGACACCGACACGTCCACGCACAGAATCTCTGTTGTCAGAGGATATCACACGTCCTTATACACGACAATGCACTCACAATACACGAACTACGATCAGGCTTGATTCTCATTCGGGATACGTAGGAATCCTATCAAGGGTCCAGCCAGCCGACCTAAACGGTCACCTCAGGACACCGACACGTCCACGCACAGAGTCTCAGTCAGAGGATATCACACGTCCTCATACACGACAATGCACTCATAATACACGAACTACGATCAGGCTTGATTCCCATTCGGGATATGTAGGAATCCTATCAAAGGGTCCAGTCAGCCGACCTAAACGGTCACCTCAGGACACCGACACGTCCACGTGCAGAGTCTCAGTCAGATGATATCACACGTGCTCATACACGACAACACACTCACCCCACACACGAACTACGATCAGGCTTGATTCCCATACGGGATACGTAGGAATCCTATCAAAGGGTCCAGCCAACCAACCCAAGCGATCACCTTAGGACACCATCACATCCTCACAGTCAACCTTAGCTAGGGGTGTGCGCGGGCTTTAGACCCGCGGGCTTTGGCAAAGCCCGATATGGGCCCATTTAGTTGCAGGCTTCAATTTCAAGAGCCCAATATAACGGGCTTCATACGGGCTCAAATTAACAGGCTTTTGCGGGCTTTATAAGGGCATTAAGCGAGCTCGGGCTTGACGGGCCCAAATTTAAAATTACAAATTTCAACTTCAAAATCAAAAGAATTGCCATAAAGTTAACAATTTAACATTACAATTTTTTGTTCAATACCAATTGAAAGCAATAACTGTAACTACAAGGACCTGCATCCGCAACACACCAAGCTATAATATGTATTTTCATTTCCACCCACGGCCTTTTACTTTATGTTCAGCATCTTTACCAACTCCGGCTCCAAATCCGTCCCATCTTTGTCTGCATGTAACATTGTAACAGACAATAGAGAATGGCCAGTTATTCATTAGTGGAGCAAGCATATTAATATGAAGGATATCCTAGGGATATATGATGTATGATACAGGCCAAGAGTGGAACACAAGACAACAACAAACAGCAGTTAAAGAAATGGCAAGTACTAGATTGAAGCTCAATCACAAGATATAGATATGATGATAACAAAAGTTGCATGGAAAAGGCAAGTATTAATATGAAGGATATCCTAGGGATATTTTATAATTTTGAAGGATGCGGGCCGGGCCGGGCCGGGCCTAACGGGCCGAAGAACTATAAAAGCCCGAACTCAACCCAATCCCTGCGGGCATTTAAGCAGTCAAGCCAAGCAGGGTTGAAAACCTTGCGGACGCGGGCCTTGCGGGCTTCACAGGCCGATGGGCGGGTTTGCACACCCCTACTTTAAAGAGCTTTCTACTCCTTTACACTTGTGATTATTTGATTGATAATCAAAACATGACACCAACATGCAAATTTGTTAAAATTTTTACAATATGGTTTATCAATATCATAATAGATGCATATACGGAGTGTGATTATGTCACTTAAGACATTAATATATATATACTTGAAGAATATGCACTCTTTAAAGGAGAGAAAATGTGTGTGGAACTGTAAACTAGACAAGTGTATACGAAAATATATTTACATATACTTTCTTCTCTTTCACATTAAATTCCATCTAAACAGGACAAAAACATGTAAATGTTTACTTCTAATGTCAAACATGGGGAGGGAGGGAGGGAGGGAGCTAAGAGCTCAAGCAAAACTATATGTATGTATATATAATGTGAAGCAAACAACTCGAAAATCAATTTTCCTGACTAGTGTTTAACCTTAACAATGAATTCCAAACTAAAACTTCACCGATATCATGGCATGGCTACAATGTAAGCGTATATAACTCCATGTTAATAACTAATCCATAACTAATTTAACGATCGAGACCTTCTAACTTTTTACATTAACAACAACAAAAAATCAAACAAAACACACTATTACTCCCCAAATCTAACTACAGACCATCAACAACTTCTTAACAACCATTTAAACTCAGATCTAAAACAATAACAACCAAATAAACTCAGATCTGAAACAAACCTAGGTACCTCAAATCAACGATGGATGATCTGGTATATATCGTCCTAATCAAACCCTAATCTTTCTATCGGTAAGGAAAAACACCCCAGTCTTAAGCAATCACAACTTTAACCATAGGGAAAATATCGCCCTCTTCTCCCTTTTGATTTTCAAATAATTAAGCAAATAATATCTACTATTAATAGAGCTTAGACAAGTCATATTTGCGTGGGATACAAATATTGGAGAATTCTAAATACACAGACACAACCATTAACGGTGACTTACTTTATTAATTATACTTATTTTCTTCCATTTTTAAAAATCATTTTTTGAGTCATAAAAGTAAGCCACACAACGCCGTTAAAGGTGTAGCCGTTCAATCGGTAAAAGGCGACGTGTTCCAAGCGACGCCATACTCAGGAGCGTTGGAGGCGCTGGAGCGATCGGCTTGCCGGAGCAGTTCGAAATCCCTCTTTCTCCCTCCGCCTCCCCCTCCCCCTCCCCCCTCTCTCTTTCTAACTTAACAATTTAACAAGGAAATTCACCATCTGTAATTTGTGTAATCTGTTTTTTTTTATATATCAATAATATCATTCTCTATGTTCCAAAATAAATGTTGCATTTTTTTCTTATGTTAGTACGAAAAAAAATTTAGCAATAATTTTAGTTTAATTTAATTATTGTTGTAAATTGGTATTAATATTGGTGTTTATGAGTTTCAATAACAATATTTAATTTTTCATTAGGATAATTAAATTAATTTAAGCTTTAACTTAGATTTCCCGGTGTTTCTTTGAATATTAATTTATATTTATCCGTTAAGAGTAAAATTTTGAGAATTCGTATATTGATTTAAAATTTTGAGTGAAGCATAAAGTTGGAAGATGAACAACTGTTTGTTTCGTCTTTGTACATAATATTTGATTTAAAATTTTGAGAATCCATTAGGGTTGAAAGGAGTATAGTTTGTCAACATATAATACCTCAAAGATGAGTAAAAAAAAAATAATAAGCAGGTCGTTGCCAGAGAAGACACAATTGTTGCCAAAAAAGAAGAAGACCAAGCATAACTAAGGAGAGAGATACAACATGATTTTTGGTCTGAAACTAATTTTTTTTTTTTAAAGATGTCTTAAGCCAAGAGGCAAGTAATGGGATCAAATTTCCATTTTGGGTGTTACATTTAAAAAAGCACTCTCAAATTGGATTTTATTTAATACTATTATTCATGCGATCCAATTGTCTACCTCACTTTTATACTAATAACACTTGCTCCACTATATTTTCTTAATTCTCGTACTAGGCCAATTTTGTATTGATGGGACAAAGGGAGTACGAGGTAATAAAATAATATCTTACCTTTTCATATTGATTAATTTAAACTTCTCTACTTTATACGCAACCATGGTTGTAGTTGTAATTTGGGCTTGTAATTCGGACGCATGTCAACTTAGAGTAACTCTCCAGAAATACATGTTTTCCTTTTCCTATTGATTAGGAAAAATGTATTTTTAAATGCGCGATAAGATTTTTGTAAATAATAGGAATTTTCTTTAAAAAAAAACGCGAGTGGCATATTGGTAAATAATCAAAACTTCTCCCCCTCGTGCGTGTTTGGCTAAACAAGCTAAACTCGTGCAGTTTTGACCTCTCTGAGAATAGATTATGCAGAAAAAGTCAATAATGCTTAAAACTACGCAAGTTTAACCCTCTAAATTAATGTCTCCACTAGAGTCGCGTCGGCCACCGTAGATACCCTGAAAAAGCGTGAGACAAGTTTCCCTAGCATGTCTAATTGATTTTAGTTAGTTTTATAGTTGTCACCTATGTTTTAAAAGGAATATAAGAAAAATCTAAGTCTAATAGAGAATCAAAAGAGAAAGGGTTCGAGAATTAGATTACGAAACAGGAAGGTGTTAGGCACCCGCTTTGCACGGCCTTATGGCCGATATTGCTACTTTAAGTGTTCTATTCTATGTCCACTAAATCATGCTTATTCAATTATTATCAAAGAAGGGGTTTCAAGGAAACTCACTCCTACTTCACTGGAATAACCAGAAATGAAAATGGTGTTTACTTTCATATCCTTTAACTCAAAATGTAAACGATTGCTTTTGGACAGGGCTTCACGATATTTACACAAGCTCAGTCAGGAAATGTTCAAAAAGAGGAGCAGGAGTTGTGAGCAGAAATCTGCAGAGTAACAAACTGAATTACCTTTACTAGATAGGATCAACACCCTCTGCTTTTCTCCGAACTTGCCCAAAATCACGAGGAGGCCATATCTGTAAAGGACAATGGAGGGAGTGAGAGAGAGCACAAAACCCAACTAGGTTTAAGAAATTTCCATGGGTAGGAGGGTGAGGTCTTCCTATTTCTCAGAGCAGTATTATTTTATATGTGCTGGAAACACGAGCATGAACTAACATAGCACATACTCCCTCCATCCCACTTCACTTGAGAATTTTGGTCAACTTGATTACACTTTGACCAATAATTTAAATAAAATACAATAACAACTTTCTGAATTTCATTAGGGTAATTATTTTTATTAAAATTATTGGTCAAAGTGCAATCAAGTTGACCAAAAGTCCCAAGTGAAGTGGGACGGAGGTTAATATGAGTTATCTGAACCCAGAAAAACAAAATAACTTGCCAATCAACAATAGAGTTTGCATAAGAGTCTTATAATCCATAACAGAAGCTCTACAGCGAAATGTAAGCAAAGGCAGACACATGTGCAGACTGTAAGTTGATCTTAGAGGAATACGTAGTGGTAGCTGCAGACTGTCAGTTATTTGTATTGTAAACTTGTAAATTGTAAGATGTGAGAGACTTCTTTCACTACATGGTTAGACATTGATGAGAGAAATCTTTCCTTGATATGAATTGAAGATCAAAGAATATTGTCAAAAGTAAACAAATTGAATGTTGTTGTCTTAACTATCTTATAGTATAGTATAATACAGGTACCCTTAAAATGACTGCAACTTGCTTTTACAGAAATATCATCAAGGAAATCAAAGTTTTGCCTAATAAATAAATTTGAGGGAATTGAGAATGTCAACATTGACATTCATCTGGTACTAAAAAAAAATACCAAATGCAATGAGCTTATCTGAGTTATAAAGAAGCTGATTACCATATCATTCTTTGTACCAACAACTCAGCTTTCATTTCCTTGAACAATTTCTTACAATAACACCCTAAGAAAGTGTAATGCAGAGTAACGGACATCAAGATTGTGAAGCAAGAATTTCAACAATCCAACATTCATATACTGTGGGGGTGAATTTGCAATCAATAGTATGTATTTAGTTTTTCTGAATGTTATGAGGAAAATAAATTAGTAAGATATGAACGATTATCAGCAACTTGAAAATTTTTATATAATCATGATTGTAACTTGAGCGTTTACAAGCTAATAGAAATTCAAGCATAAATAAAGCTTAATTGACAAAGGAAAAAGCTACAAAATAAACACTCACTTTCCAAAAAATTCGGCCATGAAGAAGTCCATAAGGAACAGGTCCAAATTTCCTTGAATCGTTAGACGCATATATGTTATCTCCCTCAATCCAAATATGACCCTTTGGAACCTGCACATGAATCCCTTACAATATTATTATTATTATAATATAAACAATAAAAACACAAACTGCAGTAAAACATTAAAACCCAACTTACTCTCCAAATAACCAGATTTTGATAAACCCGCTAACACTAAACCTAATTATCATTCCATAAAAAAGATAGTGTGCAGAATTAAATGTATCATACAACAAGAGTCTCGGTTCTATCACTGTTCTTTGGATCGACTCGGTATGTAACCGTATCGCCTTCCATGCCCACCACTCTCTTGGTGATTATCAGTCGTGGCTTCTCTACCGACCGGATGAGGACAACATCACCAGCACCCACTTTTCCAAACCGGGGGGAAATTTTGTCAGCCAATACAAAAGAACCGGTTATATTAAAGGTTGGGAGCATGCTAGGGCCATGTACCTGAAAAACACACATATACACACAAACTAAATTGAAATTACGATAAAAATGAAAGCCAGATTTAACGGTTCAACCCCTAAAATCAATTTCTTACACCAAAATTGTACCATTTCCAATTAGGGATTGCGCATATTGAGATTCTAATCAAAACGAAAGTCAGATTTAACAGGTTTTTCATTTGGTATTCAACGACCATCAATCCATGCTACATTGATTTTTTCAGAAGTATTCAATTTACGGTGAAAACGAGTAGTAATTGACGAGAGAAAAGTCGAAGAGTGGGATTGATTTACCATAGCGAGAGTGCAGAGGTAGTTGTTGGTAACATGAAGGGCACAGAAAAACTTAGCTACTGAAAACGCTTTGCCTAGCGCTTCTTTAGTTATGGCCGCCCATGACTGCAAATTCATCTCTCGTCCGGTGGCGGAGGATCTAGAATTTAAATTCAGGGGATCTTTACACGATGACAAAAATAAAATCTCACAATTAAAACAATAAAAGTAACGCCACATATATACCTAGCTTTTCATTATCATGAACTCAAATTTTAATGATAAAAATAAGATTGTTTAGATACTATGTTTGACATAGCAACTTGTTACAAACAAAAATGCTCCTAAAACCACTCACCATAAACAAATACGCCAATAAGGTCACTAACTATAAACAAATTTACTCAGAACCGCTGCTCATCAAAAACAAATATACTCAAAGGTCACTGGCCATAAATAAATGTACTCACATTGCCCTTGCCAAACACAAACACGCCATAAATAAACACACTAAAAGGCCATTGGTCATAAACAAATATACTCACCGACCACCAGCCATAACAAATATAATCAGATAACCACTGGTCATAAATAAATGTACTAGGCATAATAAAACCACAATTTAAAAAGTAATATTTAGGAGTTTCAAATCTTTGGGGCGGGCGCCTCGTTGAATTTAGTGCCAGAGATAACCGATTTGCTCACGGGGACCCATTATGATTTACAAGACCAAACGGACTCGGAATGAAATTGAAGAAATAGAATGTTAGCTTTGCACATGTAAGCTTGTTGCTCCTTTGGGGATTAATTGTACTTTTGCCTATTTTAATACTCCCTCCCGTCCAGAAAAATAGATCCATTAAACGTTTAGCAACCAACTTAAATGAACTTTGACCAATAATTACATTTATCCTGGTAAAATTTTAAAATTTCTTATTGATACTTTTTATGAATTTAATTGGGATTATTAATTTGTTCTAAATCTTTGGTCAAAATTCAACGAATTTAACAACCACAAATAAAGACTAATTTTTCAGAAGGATGGAAATAGTTTGCTAGCCAAATTGATATCTTAAAATTCATAGTAGTGTTTCCTTACAAATCTCACTCCCTCTATCCCAAAATGATATTTCTACTTTTTTATTATTGATACGAACGTACTTTGAGCAATAATTTTAGATTAATTTATTTATCCTAATGAAAATCAAAAAAATTATTACTGATAGTATTTATAATGGTGTATGAATAACAAATTTTATTTTTTTCATTAGAATTATTAAATTAACCTTAATTTTTTGCTCGAAAAACCTTCATATTAATAACAAAAAATAAGGCAGATCATCTCGGGACGGTGGGAGTATTTCATAATGTGAATTGTGTACCTATGAAGATTACATGTGGACACCAGTCAAGCAATGGCAAGGGGCTAGATGTAGGCAAGGAAATTATTATCCTTCAAATAGCATCATATTGAATATTAATCTAATTGGTAAAGTAGGGCATCACCAGTGACCCTCTCCTCCTGACGTGGGACATCTAAAATATAAAAATTGGTAAACTCTTTATTACCCAAAAGCCAAAACCACCTCATGCATTGATTTAGTAGTGCGATAGTACCAAAGAGGGCGAAATGCACAATAATATTCTTAAATTTAAGACTCTCGTCATACCCTTGAAGTCTTGAACACAAACTTTATATAAAATTGGTACAAATCAATCAGAACTTGAAAAAAAATCTAATTCTAAAACCCTAAATTTGACAAGATTAAGAAATTTGGGGATTTGAGATTAGATTCAGAAGAGATGTGATGTGATTATGAAAAATGGATTTGGGCCTGAACAGTGAACTAGGCCCAATATGGCAAAATGGGCCAAATATGTTTAGTAAGTGTATTAAAGTAGGCCCAGAGTGATGAGGCGACATGGATGATAAGGCGATATATGTTGACCGGCGTGTGAGAGTAAGGCAAAGCGAGATGTGTACCTTGGGTACCAGCAGTTTAGTATGGTATAGTCAAAAGGCGAGAATCTCGCCCCTAAGAAGGTTAGGGTCGGCGGCAATGCGTGGATTGTCGCCTCTCCTTCCTTTGTCGGCTGGGTGACTTGCGTAACGAGTGACCTTGAATATTGTTAGACTGTTACATATGGACCCCACTATAGCCGTCAAATGTGGAATGATGTGACAAGGTGAATAGTATTTTTCCACTAACTTTAGGGTGGTTGGCACCCTTTTGTTTTGTTGATGGTTGACAAGTGTCCCACCATGTGCAAGGCACATGATGCATGAGAGTATATAAACTACATGGAAAACCTTACTATGTACGTTCTCTCTCTACTCTCTAACCTCTCTCTTTAAAAATCTACATTGCTATTTGCTTGTTTCGTGTCCAGTCAGCTTACTCTCACGCCAGAGGGGTTACGCCGGAGACACCCCCGACCTAGTTGACGTTAGTGCATGTGTGTAGGTGACCGTTCGAAGAAGACAGCCGAAGTATCCTAATTTTCAGTGCTCGAAGATCCTGTGCAACCAGTTTGGCTTGGTAGCATCAGTTGGTTCCATTGTCGGGAAGGTTTTCTTCTTCTTTGTTTGGTCCGGTGAAGTTTGTGGTTGTTCTTGGTTCGTTAGAGGGGTGTTTGTTGTTCTTGTTTTGGTGTTTGTAAACCCAGAAAACCCTACTGTCCAGTTGTTGTCAGTGTGTTTCTTGTTTGTGTAAAGCTTTGTCCTAGTTCATATACTTGTTGTAAACCCAGAAAGGCTGTGAAATGGGTTAGGATAAAGGAGTTCCTTCAAAAGCTGCCCAGAAACTGACATTGGGAACACCCAACCTGAAGGATACCCGCATGAACAGATCAGGGTCTGGAAGGGAGGGCGAGGTGCACTCCACAGAGACCGAATCAACAATCAAGCGGGGTAGAGAGCGGGAATCAAAGGTGCGAGTTGTTAAGGCGAAAGCAAGAGCTGATGAGCAAGATCCCGTCCCCTCGAATAATGATGATGCAAGGGCAGAGGCAAATCAGATAAGGGCTGACAATGAGTTGTTGTTGCAGATTCTCGCAAACAACAAGAAGTTGAGGGAGATGAGGCAGGAGCCTTCTCATATCCCGCCCGATGTGTTGGCAAGGGCAGCTGGAAAGAGCCCGGCGGGAGAGCAGGCGGTAAGCCAGAGTGTGGCAAAAAGGGAGCCAAGGCGAGCGAGAGATATGTCGCCGCCCAAAGAGAAAGTTAGAGAGTAAAGGCGGGAACTAGCCAAGGCTAGATCTGAGGGAGCCGTTGTGAAGAGAAAGCATCAAGAGCTTGACGAAGGGGGGAAAAGGAAGAAAGTGTATCACAAGTCTGGCAACTCGCGGGAAGAATCCTACTATTATGAGATGAAAGTGATGAGCTGAATAGCGGATCGACTATGGACTAGTCGTACAGGCCTAGTCGTTCAAAGTATTCGGATGAAAAGTATCATAGAGGCGAAAGGTCGTATCATTCGCGGCATTCTGAGAGGCCGCAACGGGAAGAAAGGGCGTCACGCAATAGAGATCGCAGGCGAAAGGAAAGGAGGGATAAGGATAATGAAAAGGAAAGAGTTGAGAAGGCCGCCGAAGCTGAGAAAGCCGCAGAGATTGTGAAAGTCGCCGAGTTTGAAAAAGCTAAGAAAGAAGAGGATGATAAGTGGAAGATTGAGATGGCTGAAATGGCTAAAAAAAATTAAGGAGCTAGAGGCGGGAACCAAAACGGTGGAAGAGAAGGATTCTTATTTGGCTCCATTTGTGAAGAGTATTCAAAGTGCTGACCCAGATCCTACCTTTCGGATGACTAGTCTGCCGAGCTATTCTGGGAATTCCACGGCGAAAACCTATGTTGGTGGGTTTGAGGTGACTTTGTCTATGTTGACGAAAAGTGAAGCTGTCTTGTGTAGAGCGTTGGCGAGAGCACGCTGACAAGTCATGCTTTGGAGTGGTTTTTGGCCCAGCCGTCGTCAGAGTCAATTTCTAGCTATCAAGATTTCAAGAGAATTTTTGGCGAGATTCAGTGCATCGAAGGCGCAGCCCGTTAGAAAGCAGGAGTTATGCGGGATCAAGGCAGAAGGCCGGTGAAGGGATTGCAAAGGTTTATGAAAGTCGCCAAACAGATTTCGGATATCGAGCGAGTAACATTATTATGTTTGTATAATGCCAGATTGTTGCCAGGGCATTTTAAGCGAGAATTGAGCATGAGGTTGCCGAATACGGCCGGAGAATTGTATGAAAGAGTTCGGGGATATTGTGGTGGTGGTGATGATGACGACGCTAGAGTGACGCTTGCGACAACTTCAACGGCGAAGAAGAGTGCTAAAGAGAGGATTGATTATGTGAAGGACGAAAAAAGGGGTGATAGAGGGGGCCGTGGCGGGAGCCAAGCTGGGGGAAGTGGCGGCCGAGGTGGAGGCCATGATCCAAGAAGGATTATTAAATAAATATGACAGGTTGAACACCCCTATAAGCGAGATTCTGAAAAGGGTGAACTTGCTGTCGGCCTATCCCATCAAGGAGGAACCATAGGAGCCAGAGACTAGAACAGTTTTTGTGAATATCATCAGGCTAATGGGCATGTGACAAAAGATTGCTATAATTTGAGGAGGGTGATTCAGGCGAAAATTGATGGAGGCGAGTTAAAGAAATACCTTGAGCAAAATGTGGTGCGAGATGAGCAGACTAGACCTGAGAGGAACTTAGTTGATGTTATTCAAGATCCTCTTCCTAGTGTGGCTCAGCTTAATAGCCAGATTATGACTTTGTCGCACAACTTCAACGTTCCTGAGTATGCCGCTAGAGAGGATAGGGTGATAAACTTTTCAAGGCGAGAATTGGTTGTTACCAGAGCCACGGGAGCCAGCCGGTGATAATACCTATTTACCCCGGAAACAACATTGTGCAAAGAGCATAGTTGCGAAAGGCTAGCGCCTCTCTCGCCGGCCTCGCCGTTTTGGCGCCTTTAGGGGTCGACCGCCTTTTGGTTTTATGGCGGGCTGTTGTATGCCTTTTAGGCCAGGTGAGGCGTTCCTTGGTTATGGCGAGAGGCGTGAGTAGTCCGCCTTTGTCAAAAGACATAATAGGCGTATGTGTAGTGTTAAACAAGTTCATTTGTAATTTTAGTTTCAAAAATTTAACTTACCAAATGCCTTGTTTTGGGATAATATGGAGTAAAGATAGCTTTTGGCGTACATGAAAAAGAAAGATATCCAAAATTTCTCTCTAGCGAAAAAAAGAAAATAAGTGATAAATAACAAAAATTAAAACGACAACAAAGGAGTAGGACAAAAACATTACAAATAGCTTGCTTTATTCAAATTTTAAAAGGGAACTTTGCAAATTTTAATATGTTTGCTAATTTAATTTGTTTTTTCGCTCTACTTTGGGTCTCATTTGTCATTTAAAGTTTTAAGTATATCTTATGTTCTTCTCTAGGTATGGAATTATTCAGTTAAAATTATATATTTGAATTCACCTATTTCACGCTTTTAAACGACTACTTGTTTACTGATTTGAACATAAAATGCGTTTTTTTCTTAGAATTCTCACTTTTTGGTACTTTAGTAGTGTTAAGTTGCTATTACATGTGAAATTGTGACCTTTATTTAATGCAAAATTCTTGTTATTAACATGTTTAATATATTTTACATATATATTATTTTACTATTCCTTTTGTTCTATTTTACCGCCTTGCTCGCCTTTCGTCCGCCTCTCAACCGCCTCGCCATTCGCCTTTTCTAGGTACTTCTCGCCCGCCTCTCGCCTTACACCTTTAACTATGCATACAACAAGAGTCTCGGTTCTATCACTGTTCTTTGGGTCGACTCGGTATGTAGCCGTATCGCCTTCCATGCCCACCACTCTCTTGGTAATTATCAGTCGTGGCTTCTCTACCGACCGGATGAGGACAACATCACCGGCACCCACTTTTCCAAACCGGGCGGAAATTTGTCGGCCAATACAAAAGAACCGATTATATTATAAGTTGGGAGCATGCTAGGGCCATGTACCTGGAAAACACACATATACACACAAACTAAATTGAAATTACGATAAAAATGAAAGCCAGATTTAACAGTTCAACCCCTAAAATCAATTTCTTACACCAAAATTGTACCATTTCCAATTGGGAATTACGCATATTGAGATTCTAATCAAAACGAAAGTCAGATTTAACAGGTTTTTCATTTGGTATTCAACGACTGTCAATCCATGCTACATTGATTTTTTCAGAAGTATTCAATTTACGGTGAAAACGAGTAGTAATTGACGAGAGAAAAGTCGAAGAGTGGGATTGATTTACCATAGCGAGAGTGCAGAGGTAGTTGTTGGTAACATGAAGGGCACATAAAAACTTAGCTACTGAAATCCTTTGCCTAGCGCTTCTTTAGTTATGGCCGCCCATGACTGCAAATTCATCTCTTATCCGGTGGCGGAGGATCTAGAATTTAAATTCAGGGGATCTTTACACAATGACAAAAATAAAATCTCACTATTAAAACAATAAAAGTTAACGCCACATATATACCTAGCTTTTCATTATCATGATCTCAAATTTTAATGATAAAAATAAGATTGTTTAGATACGAAGTTTGACATGGTTTGACATAGCGACTTATTGCAAACAAAAATGCTCCTAAAACTACTCGCCATTAACAAATACGCCAAATAAGGTCACTAACTATAAACAAATTTACTCAGAACCGCTGCTCATAAAAAAAAATATACTCAAAGGTCACTGGCCATAAATAAATGTACTCACATTGCGCTTGCCAAATACAAACACGCCATAAATTAATACACCAAAAGGCCACTGGTCATAAACAAATATACTCACCGACATAGTTGTTAAAGGCGAAAGGCGGGCTAGAGGTTCCTAGAAAAGGCGAAAGGCGAGGTGGTTTAAAGGCGACCGAAAAAAAAAAAAAAGAGAATTTTAAGACAAAAAACACATTTGATGTTCAAATCAGTAAACAAGTAGTTTAAAATCGTAAAAAAAAATTTAATCATGATAGAAAAGAGAATAATACATGAAATTAAGGTAACCTATAATTTCAAACGTATAATTACATGCCTAGAGACTTAGTTTAACATTACGCATACGCCTATTATGCCTTTTGACAAAGGGGGACGCCCCACACCTCTCGCCATAACCAAGAAAGGTGTCGCCTAGGCCAAAAAGGCGCACAACAGCCCGCCATAAAACCAAAAGGCGATCAACCCCTAGAGGCGCCAAAATGGCGAGGCGGGCGAGGAAGGCGCTAGCTCTTCACAACTATGGTTGTATGATACATTTAATTCTGCACACTATCTTTTTTATGGAATGATAATTAGGTTTAGGGTTAGCAGGTTTATCAAAAACCGGTTATTTGGAGAGTAAGTTGGGTTTTAATGTGTTACTGCAGTTTGTGTTTTTATTGTTTATATTATAATAATAACAATAATAATAATAATAATAATGTAAGGGATTCATGTGCAGGTTCCAAAGGGTCATATTTGGATTGAGGGAGATAACATATATGTGTCTGACGATTCAAGGAAATTTGGACCTGTTCCTTGTGGACTTCTCCATGGCCAAATTTTTTGGAAAGTGAGTGTTTATTTTGTAGCTTTTTCCTTTGTCAATTAACTTTAATTATGCTTGAATTTCTATTAGCTTGTAAACGCTCAAGTTACAATCATGATGATAAAAAAAAATCAAGTTGCTGATAATCGTTTATATCGTACTAATTTATTTTCCTCATAATATTCAGAAAAACTAAATGCATGCTATTGATTGCAAATTCATCCCCACAGTATGAATGTTGGATTGTTGAAGTGCTTGCTTCACAATCTTGATGTCCGTTACTCTGCATTACACTTGCTTAGGGTGTTATTGTAAGAAATTGTTCAAGGAAATGAAAGCTGAGTTGTTGGTACAAAGAATGATATGGTAATCAGCTTCTTTATAACTCAGAGATAAGCTCATTGCATTTGGTATTATTTTTTTTTTTTTAGTCCAAGATGAATGTCAATGTTGACATTCTCAATTCCCTCAAATTTATTTATTAGGCAAAACTTTGATTTCCTTGATGATATTTCTGTAAAAGCAAGTTGCAGTCATTTAAGGGTACCTGTATTATACTATACTATAAGATAGTTAAGACAACAACATTCAATTTGTTTACTTTTGACAATATTCTTTGATCTTCAATTCATATCAAGGAAAGATTTCTCTCATCAATGTCTAACCATGTAGTGAAAGAAGTCTCTCACATCTTACAATTTACAAGTTTACAATACAAATAATCGACGGTCTGCCTACCACTACGTATTCCTCTAAGATCAACTTACGGCCCCGCATACGTGTATGCGCTTTGCTTACATTTCGCTGTAGAGCTTCTGTTATGGATTATAAGACTCTTATGCAAACTCTATTGTTGATTGGCAAGTTATTTTGTTTTTCTGGGTTCAGATAACTCATATTAACCTCCGTCCCACTTCACTTTGGGACTTTTGGCAACTTGATTACACTTTGACCAATAATTTTAATAAAAATAATTACCCTAATGAAAATCAAAAAGTTGTTATTGTATTTTATTTAAATTATTGGTCAAAGTGTAATCAAGTTAACAAAAAGTCTCAAATGAAGTGGGACGAGGGAGTATGTGCTATGTTAGTTCATGCTCGTGTTTCCAGCACATATAAAATAATACTGCTCTGAGAAATGGGAAGACCTCACCCTCCTACCCATGGAAATTTCTTAAACCTAGTTGGGTTTTGTGCTCTCTCACTCCCTCCATTATCCTTTACAGATATGGCCTCCTCGTGATTTTGGGCAAGTTCGGAGAAAAGCAGAGGGTGTTGATCCTATCTAGTAAGGTAATTCAGTTTGTTACTGCAGATTTACCACAGCCTCTGCTCCTCTTTTGAACATTTCCTGAGTGAGCTTGTGTAAATATCGTGAAGCCCTGTCCAAAAGCTATCGTTTACATTTTGAGTTAAAGGATACGAAAGTAAACACCATTTTCATTTCTGGTTATTCCAGTGAAGTAGGAGTGAGTTTCCTTGATTTTGTTCAAGTTATAAAGTATACTCAATGATTGGCACAATAGTATTTGCAATTTGCTCAACTTCAGGGCAAAGTTACGCCATTTTGTCTAGCTATCAAGTGGTTTATAAGTTGATACTCAACAAGGTTGTAGGACTCGCGCATGTTTCATTTCCGGTGGTTGATTTCTTTCGAGTATCTCTCTCTTTTTGATTTGTAACTCCCCTTCTCTTTACTCCTAGCTTGATTTGGGGCAAGCTGTCGACTTTGACTCTTAAACACCCCTCTCCTCGCCTTTTTCACTTATAAAAAGTCTCAACCCTCCTTCGAAGGGTAACCTCTTGAGCAAAAATATGACATTCTAAATTCTCTAAATTCTACAAATTCTCCACTTCTAAAACTCTCTAACAAAAAAAAAACACACACATCGATTCTTTAAGCAAGCAAGCTTTTGGAGAAGACAAGCCTTAATTGTAAGGCATTCCCGGAAAGCTTTTCATTAGGTATTGTTTTTATCACTTTTATTTATTTGCTTTTTATTTTACCATGTATACAATCCCCATTAAAAGGGAGAGCATCTAAAGGTCATTATACTCATTGAAGTTGACCACAAATTGTATCCCTAACATTTCAACTACCCCTTGAAACCCCTTCTTTGATAATAATTGAATAAGCATGATTTAGTGGACATAGAATAGAACACTTAAAGTAGCAATATCGGCCATAAGGCCGTGCAAAGCGGGTGCCTAACACCTTCCTGTTTCGTAATTTAATTCTCGAACCCTTTCTCTTTTGATTCTATATTAGACTTAGATTTTTCTTATATTCCTTTTAAAACATAGGTGACAACTACAAAACTAACTAAAATCAATTAGACATGCTAGGGAAACTTGTCTCACGCTTTTTCGAGGTATCTACGGTGGCCGACGCGACTCTAGTGGAGACGTTAATTTAGAGGGTTAAACTTGCATAGTTTTAAGCATTATTGATTTTTTCTACATAATCTATTCTCAGAGAGGTCAAAACTGCACGAGTTTAGCTTGTTTAGCCAAACACGCACGAGTTTGATCTCTTCCAATTTCGTGCGAGTTTGGCTTTCTGTTTTCTTGCATGCTTGTTCTACTAATCTTTCTACATAGGTAGTTTCTTTAATGGGAATGGGGTCTTTTCCCTGGTCCCAAAAGCTTCAGGAAATTTGCCCAATTTTGGCGAATTTGGGTATTACAGCCCAAGTCGGGCAAATTTAATGGCCCATGCGTAACTCTAGCGAGTTTCACCTCTAGTAATCCTAATATGGGGCTGATCAAAACGGGACGAACAAGACTTGAACACAGACCTAAAAGGCCTGAACATATTTACTATTTCAGTTTTTGTTTTATTTTATTTTTACGGGTCACACGGGTTGCTCAAAAGTTGTAATTTCCTTTTTAGCATATGCTTAATTGTTTTTCTCTGCCTTCTATTCTTGCAAAAATATTTTAGTATCTAGATCTAGTTGTACCTCGCACCACATGCACATTTCCTATACAAATTGCTCACTATCGAGACGCATAATTATAACCCCAAACCCGTCGAGGCCTAATTGGGGAATTCCAATCTCCAATCTCCAATGACATTGGTTCCTCGTGAATTGGTAATCCTCAGCCCGCTACGTGCTATGATGACCACACCGGCGGGTAGCCTTTTCAGCCTCTTCAGCCAAGCACAAACCACACAATTTTAGATTAGGACACACTCCGTCACTCTGTCGTATGTCAAGATTTCCTTGAACCAACGTCATCAAACACATACGATGTATCATTCCAAAAAAATTTTGTGGTCATCATGGACAAAATTGTCTGCACATGTATGCTTGATAACGTTGATTCAATTAAATCCCAATGTAACTAGGTCTGGAAAGAATATGGTGGAATCCGATTAGTATATGGGACCACGATGTGGTTTATATACTAATGTGATGATTCCACTATTCTAGAGCTTTAGGTAGATACTCAAAAAAGGACTTTTGTCATTCCGACTATCGTTTCCTTATTTGGTGAGTCGTGTGCTCAATGTGTGTTTCTGGACAGAAATGATTTTAGCAAAAAAACTCTTGTTTACACTCATCAAACATTAAAACTAGTTTAAGCTCAAAACATAAAAAGTGTTGGTCACATTCGAGCAAGAACCACACCAAATTTGGGATCAATGGATGAGTTCTTTAGTTCCTTGGTGAGGAAAAGGAAACACAAATGCACAAAACCTATCACATCTCGAGAACAGAACCAGACAACCTTAAATAGCTTGCAAAATTATAATTGTAAGCCTAACATAATGTTCAAGATTGATACCAAACAGGGACAGGTTTAGAAGTTACAAGTGATTACCTCAGACAAAGCATTCACAACAGATAAACCCAAACCATGTAGGCCACTTTGAGACATTGTAACCACTAATCGGACCACCAAATTTGCCACCAGCATGCAGAACCTGTAGAAGAACGAATATAATAAATCTTCACGTTAGTTGTGGTTTTCTGTGTGTGTTAAAGGGCAGGGGGTGATTCACGTATTATGCAGATGTATGATTCTTTTGGTTACATCACCCATTAATTGGTGATAGAACTAGGTAAAGTAATCAAAAAGAGGAATGCACAAGTTCCTACAGTTGTATAAATATATGTATGAAATGTCCCCCTGCAAAAAAAGGAATGCATGAGTTCCTATAGTATTATACATATGCTTTTGGTTGTCAAGAAAACATTTTTAATGAAAAGACAGAAGGAAAATGTACTAGGTGTGTAAGAAGTTCACTAAAACAAAAAATAAGTACAAAGAAATCAGCAAAGAAAACAAATCCCATCCCTATACTTGCCACACCATTCCCTCTCGGAGAAAACTAAACAAACAAATTTATACAATAGTCTTTCATTGTTTGCTCCTACTTTCTGCCAATTCTTGAGCAGACATTGTGAGGTCTAGAGCTATTCACCTTATCGAGATTACTAGTTTATTTTTCCTTCCTAATCCTACACTTTTCCTTTGTCCGGTTTACCCTTACAAAACATCAGCTTAACAAGACTAGAGCCGTCAATACGGACTGGCGGGGCGGGGCGGGGCGGGCCCAACCCGCCACAAAACAGGGCGGACCAAAGTCCTGGCGGACTGGAAATATGTCAACTCAACCCACCTTCGGTTGGTGGGCCAGGCGGGCCAATGCGGGCCAACTTAAAAATACTTTTTTCTGCCTATTTCACACAACACACGCATGTTTCAGTTCAGGTCCCACAACAGGCTAGAAAATATCAATTGATTCTAGTTAGCAAAACATTGAAAAGATATGATACTTACAATAGAAGCCCAGTAACATACCTGAACAAAGCCCTCAATTGCAGTCGGGTTCACTGGAAAGATATGGGTTAGTATAGTCCCTGTTGACAAGGAGTATGTTATTCATGCATCATGAATGACAGAATATTTATAGATTCAATATGGAAATTAACACATACACATAACAATCAGAAATTTCAATGGAATTCCAGGAACTAAAGAGGGGAGGGAGCATACAGAAGGCATCAACCACGCAAACAGATGAAAGACAAGTTGGGAATAACAATTTGATGGAATAACAATTTGGTGGACGAAAGGGAGTCAAACAGAAAGAAAAATAAATGTATAGACTGTTCTAACTTAAATGAGGTAAGTTGCTGGCAATCTCCATTTAGAAACAGTTCTCAAAACTGAAGCCATGGCAATCTCCATTTAGAAACAGTTCTCAAAACTGAAGCCAGAGTGAGTACTACAATCGAAAATAATCAACAATTTCAACAAAATAATCAACGATTTCAACAATTTCAACAACGATTTCAACAAAATAATCAACAATTTCAACAAGATCACATACCTGCAAAGGCGAAGGCCAAGGCGAATCCGAAGGCGAGGCGAGGGCGACGGCGACGGCGAAGGCGACGGCGAGGGGAGGCCGGGAGGGCTAGGGCTGCGACGGGGAATGAAATTGAATTGGAATCTATCTGTATATTAAAACATATTAAAACAGGTCATCCAATCCAAGGAACAGTAGTAGCGCCAAAAATTTCGCCAAAATTTCAGGGACAATTTAGTAGCGCCAAAAATTTCGCCAAAATTTCAGGGACAATTTAGTTATTTCCTTCCATGAAATAATTAAAGATATGTTATGCAAAGTACACGTGGCAGGTCATGATTGGAAGAAAAATGACGTGTGCAATAAACGCGTTGACAGAGGCGCGTGTATGCAGACGGATTTACTTTTTTTTTTTTTAATGGGACACCATGTAGCGAGTTTAACCGGTCACAAAGATCGGTTGTGACAAGGATCGGTAAATCAAGAATCGATAAATCATTGACATGGTGACCGGTCAATATTATTGGATGACCGATATCAATCCTTGACATGGTGATCGGTCACACACACATTATTTAACCGATAAGAATCGGTAAGACAAGGCAATAAAGAATCGGTAAGCCAAACATTGAGAATCAGTAATCAGCCTAGCCTGTGGCATTAACCATGGGTCACACTCACACAAATTATTTTCCTTCTCTTTCTCTTTTTGTCTCTTTCTTTCTTTCTTTTCTCTTTCTTTTTTTCTTTCGTTCTTTCTTTTCCTTTTTTATTTTGATTATATTTTTTGAGTTATTATTAATATTAAAAACTAATTTTTAATCAATTATAAATTTAATATATTTAAATTTTGTATTTTTTTATTTATTAATTTATATATAGAGTTAATTACTTTTAAAAAAATTGGTTATTCTTTTCTTACAATAAAATTTTATTTGCTTGACCATGAATAAGGAAAATTCATTTAGATAAAAACAATTCTTTAATACTCCTATATAAGTGGATGACATCTTAAAATTATAATCTCCATTTTCAAAAATAAATATTATTTTCGACTCAAAATGAATAACAAAAAAATAATACTACATTTTTTGTCCAAAAAAATGAACATTACTTTCTTCATCCCTATAAATATTTAAAAAATAATACTACTTTATTCGTCTAAAAAATTAATGTTATCTTAATGTCATATTTTGAGACGAATGTACTAACATTACAAACATTAAGTTTTAGAGGCGAATGAAGTAGTATTGTCTTTTTTATTCCACATGGGAATGAAGTAGTATTGTCTTTTTTATCCCACATGGGATTCGTAATAAACCTTTTGGAGCGAACTTGCTATATCATTGGCTACATTTGTAGAGTTTCTACAGGCTTGCTTGAGCTTTCCTATATTATGAAAAAATATCAAGTATGACTTAAAGTTTTGAGTATTATATATATTTATATATACACGTGGCAGGTCATGATTGGGAGGAAAATGACGCTAGCAATAATCAGTAAGTCAAGGATCGGTAAATCATTGACATGGTGACCGATCAATAATAAGTGGATGACCGACCGATCCAAGGTAACCGATCAATAAATAATAAGATCAATAGTTGACTGTTCCAAGTAACCGATCAATAAGTAATAAATAATAAGGTTAACGGTTACCGACGGATCCAAACAACCCAAGCATAACCGATCAAATAATAAGGTCAACGGTTTGGTTGACCGAAACCAGGCAACCGGTCCAAACAAAGGAAACAAGGCAACCGATCCAAATCAAAGGAATCAGGCAACCGATCCAAACAAAGGAATTGGAAAGTACAAACTACGTCTCACTTTAAATTATAAAATAATAATTATTAATAAAGAAAACTAAATAATTATTTTTTTTCATCTCAAATAAATACTTTAAAAATATATACTTTTATAAAAAATTATAATATTCATTTCAAAAATAAATATTACTTTCGCAAATAATATTTATTTTTGAGGCGAATGAAGTAGTATTAATTTTTAGAGGCGAATGAAGTAGTATTAATTTTTAATATATTCATTTGATGAAGAAAGCAATGCTCAATTTTTTGGATAAAAAATGTAGTATTATTTTTTGGTTATTCATTTTGAGTCGAAAATAATATTTATTTTTGAAATGAATAATATAATTTTTTATATAATTATATTTTTTAAAGTATTTATTTGAGATGAAAAAAATAATATTTCTATTTAGTTTTCTTTATTAATAATTATTATTTTGTAATTTAAACTGAGACGGAGTTTGTACCTTTGGTTTGATTTGGATC
Source organism: Adenophora triphylla var. japonica (assembly GCA_022495995.1). Taxonomy (NCBI): domain Eukaryota; kingdom Viridiplantae; phylum Streptophyta; class Magnoliopsida; order Asterales; family Campanulaceae; genus Adenophora; species Adenophora triphylla. The sequence continues at coordinate 158,215 of JAFEMH010002575.1, read as the reverse complement.
GGTTGTGACGTAGTTTGAATCGATTGTGTTTGGCCGGTTTAGATCGGTCACACACACATTATTTAACCGATTTTAAGAATCGGTAAGTCAAGGCATAAAGAATCAAAGAATCGGTGAGGTAAGACAGGCAATCGGTAATCAGCATGTAGCATGTGGCATTAAGCACCAGTCACATACACACACACAATTTATTTTCCTTCTCTTTCTCTTTCTCTTTCTCTTTATGTCTCTTTCTTTCTTTTCTCTTGCTTTTTTTCTTTTTTTCTTTCTTTTTCTTTTTTATTTTCATCCTAATGAATATTTTAAAAAATAATGTTCATTGAAAAAAAGAATACAACTTTAATTGGGCTACTATGTAGCGAGGTTAACCGGTTATAAGAATCGGTCGTGACAAGTATCGGTAAATCAAGAATCGATAAATCATTAATATGATGTCCGGTTAATAATAAGTGGATGACCGACCGATTCAAAGTGATCGATCATTAATTAATAAATAATAATAAGTGAATAACCGATCAATCTATCCATCTAAGGTGACCAGTCATTAATTAAAACGTGGATGACCAACCGTCGGTCAAACTAGGCACAACTGATACAAACCAAACCAAAGTACCAAACCTTAAGCCAGGCACAACTAATTGATCCAAACCAAACCTTTGCCAAAGTACAAACTCCGTCTCACTTTAAATTATAAAATAATAATATTTAATAAAAAAAATTAAATAAAAAAATTATTTTTTTATCTCAAATAAATACTTTAAAAAATATACTTTTATTAAAAATTATAATCTTCATTTCAAAAATAAATATTACTTTCGACTCAAAATGAATAATCAAAAAATAATACTCCCTCCGTCCCAAACCAAGGGTTCATCTTTCCCTTTTGGGACGTCCCAAACCAAGAGTTCATTTCCAAAAAAGGCAAGTTTTTGAATATATTAATACCCTTATCATCTTCATATATCTACAAAAAAACCATTCATTATATCCTTATACATTCTCTCTCCTATTTCCTACCACACATTTAACTACTATTCCTCCCACTCATTCTCTCTCCTATTAAATATTTTTAACTTTTACATTCTCTCTCCTATTCCCTATCACACATTTAACTTTTACATTATCTCTCATATTTCATATCACACATTTAATTACTATTCCCTATCTCACATTTAACTTTTATTCATTTTTTAAAAAAAATCTTAAGAAGCGTGAAATCCCCCCCATATACCCTTGGTCTGAGACGGAGGGAGTACTACATTATTTTTCCAAAAAAAAAAAAAAAAAATATTACTTTCTTCATCCCAATGAATATTAAAAAAAATAATACTGCTTCATTTGCCTCAAAAAATAATGTTTGTAATGTTATTGCCTTCGTTTCAATATATGACATTAATTTTTTAAACAAATGAAGTAATATTTTATAAAATATTTATTTGGACGAAGATAGTAATATATTTTTTTAGACGATGTAGTATTCTTTTGTAAAAATTAATGTTTATAATATTAGTGTCTTCGTCTCAGAAAATGAATATTAATTTTTGAGATAAGTAATATTCATTTTTGAATTGAAGCATTTTTTTTTTCTTAAAAGAAGAATTTTTTTCTATGTCAAAAAAAAATTCCACAAATGGGATTTCTAATTTTAATTTTTTTTTTACAATCAAGCTTTTAAAAAAAAAAAATTGCTTAGGGGGCAGGCGGTGGCCTGGAAGACACCAACCGATCCATTCCCACAAATGGGATTTTTTAATTTTTTTTTTTTTTACAATCAATCGGTCATACAGAAAGAAGGACATCGGTCATAACTTTCTTGATCAGTGTTTTTTTTTTAACTCGCTACACCATGTAGGAAATTTCATTAAATTCAAGAATGATGCAGTATTAATTTTAGAGACGAATGATGTAGTATTAATTTTTAATATATTCATTGGATGAAGGAAGTAATGCTCAATTTTTTGGATAAAAAATGTAGTATTATTTTTTGGTTATTCATTTTGAGTGGAAAGAATTATTTATTTTTGAAATAAATAATATAATTTTTTATATAATTATATTTTTTAAAGTATTTATTTGAGATGAAAAAAATAATATTTCTATTTAGTTTTTTTATTAATAATTATTATTTTGTAATTTAAACTGAGACGGAGTTTGTACCTTTAGTTTGATTTGATTTGATTTGAATCGGTTGTGTTTGATTTGAATCGATTGTGATCGATTTAGATCGGTCACACACATTATTTAACCGATTTTAAGAATCGGTAAGATAAAGGCATAAAAGATTCGGTAAGACAACATTAAGAATCGGTAAAAGGCATAAAGGATCGGTAAGAGTAAGACAAGCATTAATAATCGGTAATCCTGTGGCAATTAAGCATGTCTCACACACACAGAGATTATTTTTCATTCTCTTTCTCTTTCTGTATCTTTCTTTCTTTCTTTTCTCTTGCTTTTTTTTTCTTTCTTTATTTCTCTTTTTTTATTTTGATTATATTTTTTGAGTTATTATTAATATTAAAAACTAATTTTTTATTTATTTATAAATTTAATATATGACATTTAAAAAAAGAATACTACTTTATTCGTCTAAAAAATTACTGATATTTTAATGTCATATTTTGAGACGAATGCACTAACATTATAATCATTAATTTTAGAGGCGAATGAAGTAGTATTAATTTAAAAAATATTCATTACTTTGAAGACAGTAACGCTCATTTTTTTGAATAAAAAATGTAGTATTATTTTTTGGTTATTCATTTGAATTGAAAGTAATATTTATTTTTGAAATGACTAATATAATTTTTTATGAAAGTATATTTTTAGAGTATTTATTTGAGATGGAAAAAATAATATTTCTATTTAGTTTTCTTTATTAATAACTATTACTCCCTCCGTTCCACACCAGTGTGGACCATTTTTTTGGGCACGAGAATTAAGAAAAAGTAGGAGAGATAAATAGGTGGAGGAGGTGTTTGTGAGTATGAAAAATTAAATAGGAGAGAGAATGAGCGGGTGAAATGGTAAAGATTCTTTACCATTTTGGACAGTTCACATTAATGTGGAACGTCCCCAAAAGGAAATAAGTCCACACTGGTGTGGGACGGAGGGAGTATTTTTTAATTTAAAGTGAGACGGAGTTTGTACCTTTGGTTTGATTTGGATTGATTGTGACCTGGTTTGGATCGATTGTGACCTGGTTTGGATCGGTTGTGGCCTGCTTTGGTAATTTGAACTCGCTACACTGTGTAGCGAGTTCAAATTTTAGTGTTTTTTATTTTTTAAAATAGTATAAATTAAAATAAAATTGAGCAAATTTAAATTCGTTACACCGTGTAGCAATTTTAATAGTTTTAAATGTGAGTTATTTTGAGATTTAGATTTTTAAAATGGAATTATTTGAGAAAAAAATACATAATTTTGCCATGCATCGCACGGGAGTATTGCTAGTTTGGAGTGGAACTGATGAAGTGAAGAGAAGGGATTAGAAACCTAGAAAATGAAACGCCAAAATGGGGAGAAAACAAAAGGAGCGCTGAAAAAAAAAAAAGAAGGGTGGGTTGGCCCGGCCCGGCCCGGCCCGCCCAAACCCGTTTGGCCCGCATCCGTTTGGGCCAGCCCGAATTGGCCCACTTGTATTTGGGCTAATAGATTTAAAATCCAACTCACCCCTATTTCATGACGGGACGGACAGGCCCGACTGACTCAACCCAAATTAACGGCTCTAAACAAGACGTAACAAATATCTAAGAATCATCAACATAAGTTTTGAAGTACGATAAGGATTACTTTTGAACTTAAAAAATCAAAAATTACCGTCAAGACAGTTTCCACACCAGATTTTTTTGTGACTTCAATAACAGCCAAGGGCAAATTGGTGGGGAGCCGGGGCTGGTGAAAGCCTAGTGGCGTTAAGGAGAGGCGAAGAAGGCAAAGGGAGATGGGGGTTGCTCTACCAAATTGAAATTACAGATACAAAATCAAAACAACACCACAAATCCAAACCTTAGCCCTCACCACAAATTCAACAGCGCAAGTGAGACCAATATTACGAGAAACCTAATCTCGTGAATACAAACTGAGAGGAAAGATGATCGTACTTGGGTTGGATAGATAATCGACAAAACGTCGGAGGAATCGTTCTTGCCTGGAAATAAGAAAACCGAATTTAAGGTACCAATAATAGCAAATATCCCGATTATGTTTCAAAATTGAAGAAGTGAACTAATAATCTGAAGAATACAAACTGAGAGATTGATCGCCGAACCTGAGAAATTGATCGCCGAACGTGGTTGAATTTAGGGTTTACGCCGATTGATTTGCTAGATGGAGAGAAATAGGGAGAACAGGAAGGGCGAAGGGTTTACGTCGGCTGAATTTAGGGTTTACGCCGGTTGAATTTAATAGGGTTTACGCCGAACCTGAGAGAGATTGATCGCAGCGTATGGTAGAGAGAATAGGGAGAACAGGAAGGGCGATGGTTTTTCTTTTCTTTTTTTCTTTCTTTTTTTCGTTTTTTTTTTAAGCTTTTTAATTAACAGCAACGTCCTTTTTTAGGCCCAACACCGACCCAAATTAAAAATTAAAGTTGAATGTCTTATTAAGTAGATAATAGGGACAAGTAATTTTTCCCGACCCAAAAATTGATGTCCCTAAAAATGACTTTTTTACTAGTGCACGAATAAAGACTAATTTTCCAGAAGGATGGGAGTATTTTGCTTGCCAAATTGATATCTTAAAATCCATAGTAGTGTTTCCTTACAAATCTCACTTCCTCTATCCCAAAATGATTTTTCTATTTCTTTATTATTGATACGAACGTACTTTGAGCATTAATTTTAGATTAATTTATTTATCCTAATGAAGATCAAAAAATTGTTACTAATAGTATTTATAATGGTGTACGAATAACAAAATTTATTTTTTTCGTTAGAATTATTAAATTAACCTTAATTTTTTGCTCGAAAAACCTTCGTATTAATAACAAAAAATTAAGTAGATCATCTCGAGACGGTGGGAGTATTTCATAATGTGAACGGTGTAACCTATGAAGATTACATGTGGACACCAGCAAGCAATGGCAAGGGGCTAGATGTAGGCAAGGAAATTATTATCCTTCAAATAGCATCATTTTGAATATTAATCTAATTGGTAAAGTAGCCCAATGGTAAATCACCAGTGACCCTCTCCTGCTGACGTGGGACATCTAAAATATAAAAAATTGGTAAACTCTTTATTACCCAAAATCCAAAACCACCTCATGCATTGATTTAGTAGTGTGATAGTACCAAAGAGGGTGAAATGCATAACAATAGTCTTAAATTTAAGACTCTCGTCATACCCTTGAAGTCTTGAACACAAACTTTATATAAATTTGGTACAAATCAATCAGAAATTGGAAAAAAAATCTAATTCTAAAATCCTAATTTGACAGGATTAAGAAATTTGGGGATTTGAGATTAGATTTAGAAGAGAGGTGATGCGATTGTGAAAAATGGATCTAGGCCTGAACAGTAAATTAGGCCCAATCGGGTGAAATGGGCCAAATATGTTTATTACGTGTATTAAAGTAGGCCCAGGGTGATGAGGCGACATGGGTGATAAGGCGATATATGTTGACCGACGTGTGAGAGTAAGGCAAAGCGGGATATGTACCTTGGGTACCAGCAGTTTAGTATGGTACAGTCAAAAGGCGAGAATCTCGCCCCCAAGAAGGTTAGGGTCGGCGGCAATGCGTGGATTGTCGCCTCCCATTCCTTTGTCGCCTGGGCGACTAACCAGTGACCTTGAATGTTGTTAGACTGTTACATATGGACCCACTATAGCCGTCAAATGTGAAATGATGTGACAAGGTGAGTAGTGTTTTTCTAATAACTTTGGGGTGGTTGGCACCCTTTTGTTGATGGTTAGTGTCCCACCATGTGTGATGGACAAAAATCCACTTGTAATAAAATACCTAGCAAGTGTACTAGCTACTGTTGTAGTAGTATGCACAAGCAAGGGTCAAATCCACAGAGATTTGAGTGTTGAAAAAATTGATTTAATTAGTGTAAAAAGAAACAAAGGAAAAGGGGTTTTTGATTTGTTGAATTATTAAACTAAGAAAGCAAAATAAATAAATTAAAGATAATAAGAGATAAGGGATTCATGAATTTGGGATCATAACAATTATCACTTTATGCTTTTTATTTCATGTAAAAAGGTTTCAATCTCATTCTTGGGTTCGTTCACAAAAATCTAGGGTTAAGATGTTAATATCACAGTTACGTCGATAAGAACATTAAAACCCTAATATCTCTATCTTGTTTATATATTCAGTTACGTCAATATAAACCTTCAAGAGATTCAATTTAAATCACAAGAACATAAGAACCTAGATTCATTGATTTCAGTTACGTTCTCAATTAAATCTATTTTCTCAACAATGGTCAATGTATAAATGTCCGAGTTACTGAAACAATTTATACCCAAATAGATTCATAGGCCAAAAGTATCTTAACATACAATTGAAGCCTATGAATGATCTTGAAGAATGTTAAGAAAACAAGAACGAAAAAGATATAGGAAGAATTAAAACCTTAGCATAAAGATCAAATTGTTACTCACCTCAATCCATGAATCAAATAATTTAGCCTTGAATGGCCATTAAAATAAATAAATCAAAACCTTGTTCTTTCATCTTCAAAAATAAATAAAAACCTAAACTAAAAATATAGAGAGAGAATGATAAAATAAAAATATTCAAAAGATTCAAAGATCCCAAAATAAAAGATAAAAGATCAAAGATGATACAAAACTAGTCTAGGGTTGTTTTTATAGGAGGAGAGAGGTAGAAATCATTTTTGGAAACAAATTAGGGTCAAAATCCTAGTCAAAATAGAAAATCTCTCGAAATCCGTCACTGATTATGTGCAAATCTGTTGAAAATCACATTTTCCTCATTTGTGACGGAATTAAATCCGTTGTAAAAGCCTTGGTGAGCGGTCGCCCAGGTTGGCCCACACAACCGCCCATGTGTACAGAAAGTCATACGGCCAATTGCATTGTCTTAGTGCGGCCGCCCAAGCCAGGACAGCGGCCGCCCATGCTGCAGACCATTGCCCATTTTTGCCTTGGCCCAAATTCTTCTTTGTGTCTTGCCTTGGCCCCAACTGGCCCAAGCCTTGGCCCCAAGCAGCTAGAAGTTGGCCGGCCAACCCTTGCCTAGTCTCCAGCCGTGGCCCTTTTTTTGTGCAGCAAATTTGGTACCATTTGTATTCGTTTCGTCTCGCAATTGTACCGTCGCACTTTGACCACTATAAAAAATCCTTTTGCACCTCGCTCTTTGAGATTTTATTTTTCATTTTAACCCATGAATTTTTATAAATCAAATTCGTCCAAAATTTCCATATTTCCAATTTAGTCCCTAAATTTTCAAGATTTCCAATTTGGCCCTTGAACTTCCAAATGTCAGTTTTGTCCCATATTTTCCAAAATTGCAATTTGATCCAAAAACTTCCAAAGCACGCTCCAATCCTCCATTTTCTCTATAATTGCACTTCAACCCCTATACTTTCAAAACACTAGAAAATACATTAAATTCTCAAGGTTTCGAGCACCAAATAAGCTAGGAAATATATCTTTTGGATGGGTCAAACCACATCTATCAATGTGCAAGGCACATGGTGCATGGGAGTATATAAACTACATGGAAAACCTTACTATGTACGTTCTCTCTCTACTCTCTAAGCTCTCTCTCTCTCTCTCTTTCTAAAAATCTCCATTGCTATTTGCTTGTTTAGTGTCCAGTCAGCTTACTCTCACGCCGGAGGGGTTACACCATAGACACCCCCGACCTAGTTGACGTTTATGCATGTGTGTAGGTGACCGTTCGAAGAAGACAGTCAAAGTATCTTAATTTTCAGTGTTCAAAGGTCCTGTGCAACCAGTTTGGCTTGGTAGCATCAATTGGTTCCATTGTTGGGAAGGTTTTCTTCTTCTTTGTTTGGTCTGGTGAAGTTTGTGGTTGTTCTTGGTTCGTTGGAGGGTGTTTGCTGTTCTTGTTTTGGTGTTTGTAAACCCAGAAAACCCTATTGTCCAGTTGCTGTCAGTGTGTTTCTTGTTTGTGTAAAGCTTTGTCCTAGTTCATATACTTGTTGTAAACCCAGAAAGGCTATGAAATGGGTCAGGATAAAGGAGTTCCTTCAAAAGCTGCCCAGAATCTGACACTAGCAACACCCAACCTGAAGGATACCCGCATGAACAGATCAGGGTTTGGAAGGGAGGGCGAGGTGCACTCAACAGAGACCGAATCAACAATCAGGTGGGGTAGAGATAAGGGCTGACAATGAGTTGTTGTTGCAGATTCTCACAAACAACAAGAGGTTGTGGGAGATGAGGCAGGAGCCTTCTCAGATCCCGCCCGATGTGTTGGCAAGGGCAGCTGGATAGAGCCCGGCGGGGGAGCAGGCGGTAAGCCAGAATGTGGCAAAGAGGGAGCCAAGGCGAGCGAGAGATATGCCGCCTCCCAAAGAGAAAGTTAGAGAGTCAAGGCGGGAACTAGCCAAGGCTAGATCTGAGGGAGCCGTTGTGAAGAGAAAGCATCAAGAGTTTGATGAAGGGGGAAAAAGGAAGAAAGTGTATCACAAGTCTGGCAACTCGCGGGAAGAATCCTACTATTATGAGTATGAAAGTGATGAGCTGGATAGCGGATCGACTATGGACAAGTCATACAGGCCTAGTCATTCAAAGTATTCGGATGAAAAGTCTTATAGAGGCGAAAGGTCGCATCATTTGCGGCATTCTGAGAGGCCGCACTGGGAAGAAAGGGCGTCATGCGATAGAGATCGCAGGCGACAGGAAAGGAGGGATAAGGATAATGAAAAGGAAAGAGTTGAGAAGGCCGCCGAAACTGAGAAAACCGCGGATATTGTGAAAGTCGCCGAGTTTGAAAAAGCTAAGAAAGAAGAGGACGATAAGTGGAAGATTGAGATGGCTGAAATAGCTAAAATAATTAAGGAGCTAGAGGCGGGAACCAAAACGGTGGAAGAGAAGGATTCTTATTTGGCCCCATTTGTGAAGAGTATTCAAAGTGCTGACCCAGATCCTACCTTTCGGATGCCTAGCCTGTCGAGCTATTCTGGGAATTCCTGGGCGAAAACCCATGTTGGTGGGTTTGAGGTGACTTTGTCTCTGTTGACAAAAAGTGAAGCTGTCTTGTGTAGAGCGTTGGAGAGCACGCTGACAGATCATGCTTTTGAGTGGTTTTTGGCCTAGCCGTCAGAGTCAATTTCTAGCTATCAAGATTTCAAGAGAAAGTTTTTGGCGAGATTCAGTGCATCGGGGGCGCAGCCCATTAGAAAGCAAGAGTTATGCGGGATCAGGCAGAAGGACGGTGAAGGGATTGCAAGTTACACTGAGAGGTTTATGAAAGTCGCCAACCAGATTTCGGATATTGAACAGAGTAGCATTATTATGTTGTATAATGCAGTTTGTTGCCAGGGCATTTTAAGTGAGAATTGGGCATGAGGTTGCGGAGACGGCTGGAAAATTGTATGAAAGAGTTTAGGGATATTGTGCTGGTGATGATGATGACACTAGAGTGACGCTTGCGACAACTTCAACGGCGAAGAAGAGAGCTAAAGAGAGGATTGATTATGTGAAGGACGAAAAAAGGGGTGATAGAGGGGGCCGTGGCGGGAGCCAACCTGGGGGAAGTGGTGGGCGAGGTGGAGGTCGTGGTCCAAGAAGGATTATTAAATATGATAGGTTGAACACCACTATAAGCAAGATTCTGAAAAGGGTGAACTTGCCGCCGGCCTATCCCATCAAGGAAGTGACCATAGGAGCCAGAGACCAGAACAGTTTTTGTGAATATCGTTAGGCTAATGGGTATATGACAGAAGATTGCTATAATTTGAGGAGGGTGGGAGAAATTTAATAGAGGCGAGTTAAAGAAATACCTTGAGCTAAATATGGGGCGAGATGAGGAGACTAGACCTGAGAGGAACTTAGTTGATATTATTCAAGATCCTCTTCCTAGTGTGGCTCAGCTTAATAGCCAGATTATGACTTTGTCGCACAACTTCAACGTTCCTGAGTATGCCGCTAGCGAGGATAGGGTGATCACTTTTCAAGGTAAGAATTGGCTGTTACCAAGAGCCACGGGAGCCAGCCGGTGATAATACCTATTTACCCTGGAAACAACATTGTGCAAAGAGTATTGGTGGATTCTGGGGCTAGCCGCAATATTTTATACTAAGAGCCTTTCAAGAGAATGAATTATATAGAGGCGAACTTGGTGCCTTATAATGGGTTTTTGGAAGGATTCACCAATCATACCGTGAAAGTGAAGGGCACAATAGTTTTGGAGGTTGAGATTGGAGAAGGCATATTGGCGAGAACCGAGAATGTTGAATATATGGTGATTGATTTGGTTTCCCCGTATAATGCCTTAGTTGGGATTTCGTTCATGCAAAGCTTTGAAATGGTGGTGTCCATCCCACATCAGAGGGTGAAGTATCAAACTCCTAATGGCATAGGTTGTTTGAAGAGTAAAGTGATTACGGTGATGAGAAAAACTAAAGAAATGCAAAAGGCCAAGGCGGCAAGCACAAGCTCAATGACGATGAAGTTTGAATCTCGCCAGTTGAGGATAAATGTGGTGGAAGCTGTGGAAGATGAGGCAGATTGGGAGGTGACTGAAAGCATGTTGAACAACACAGCCATGGTTGTCGCAAGGGCAAGTGAGGCCCCAGAGAGGGCAGAAGTTGAGATTGAGGAGGTGTGGGGTACTGAGGTGATTGAAGTGCGAGAAGCAGAGGAGGAGGTTTGTGACCAGGAAGTCGCCGGTGGGAACAGTTTTACAATGGAAGTGGTGAATGTGACCCCAAGTCTGAGTTATGCCAGGATGGTGCAGTTTGTTCAGATGGCGGAGCCGAGGATTGAAGAGTTAGTTGAAGAGATTGGTGATGACTCAGAAGAAGATTGTGAGACGGTTGAGGTTGAGAATAATGAAGGGTGGCCTACAGGGAATGTTTTTGCTAATCCCATAAAGATGGTTGTCGCCAAAGGCCAAAAAAGGAAAAGAATGGAAGTTGATACATTGAAAGTAAGGGACGGGCCCGATATTCAGGCAGGTGAGGAATTGGAGGAAGTAGAGATTAACAGTTATTTTCCGGAACAAAAAATCAAGATTGGAAAACAGTTGTCAAGGGAAGAGCGGGATTATTTAGTTGAGTTTTTGAAAGAAAATTTAGATGTGTTTGCGTGGCGACCAGAAGATATGAGGGGCATTGATGACAATGTCGTCATGCACTGCCTGAATGCTGACCCAATATTGAGCCATTTAAGCAAAAAGTTAGGCATATGTTGCCAGAGAAGGAAAAAGCGGTTTTGGAAGAGGTTGAGAAACTTTTAAAGGCGGGAATCATTGAGAAGATTCAGTACCCAATTTGGTTGGCTTGTCCCCGTCATGGTTTTGAAGGCGAATAAGAAATGGAGAATGTGCATTGACTTTACAAATCTGAATACGGCATTGTGAATGTGTGCCCAAATTTTTGTTTTTGTTGGATTCACGCGAGTTTGAAGACATCCGGTTTAATTTGAAAAACGGAGTGCCACGCCATTTTGATTACCTCAAAACTTTGAAAAAAAAGGTTTTATGGGTTCGGAGGTTAAGTTACCCCTTGGGAAGAACGTTTGGCGTTCACCCAAGGTGCCTTGCCGGAGCAAGTCTCCCATGATTTCATTAATCGTGCTTGCTTGCGTGCTTTCTTGTGTGCATGTGTTTGAAAATAAGGAGGGAATGTCCCAAGTCGTCTTCCGGACGTACAAACCATTTGTTGGTTGTCGCTCGGGATTTCTTGGATTTTATGTATTCGGGATTATGATCCCGTCCTCATCTTGTGACTTGTGATCATCGCATTTTAACCTCGGGACCCTCGGGACTTGCGTGATCGAGAGAATGACTCTCTTTATGGTCAAAGATGAGGTTCTTTAGAAAAGGAAGGTCCTTAGCCCATCAATCCTACGCTTTAAGACGGTCGAGCTCGTATAGATGCTTCATACTCTTTCTTAAGCGATAATTGGAGATATAGGGTTCAAGGTTGTCCCTTTCTAAAGAGATTATGAAACCTTTAATGGAAGGAACGATGTAAAGATAGGATCTTTTACACCAAGCCGTTCCAAGGTTGCTAATGGGGACATGGGGGAATGCATGTAAAAATGACACTTTAGTGAAAAGATGGCATTTTAGAGTGTAAAGCATGTCTTTTGGTTGCAAGGGATGCTTTTTGTGCAAAGAAAAGATTTTTATGCAAAGAATGCATTTTATGTTGAAAAATAGCATTTAATGCACAAATGATGCATGAAAATGGCAAAGAATGATTTTTTTAATGCAAAGTATGCATTTTGAGTATGAAAATGAGTTTTTGAATGCAAAGAGTGCATCTTTAATGTGAAAAGGGGTTTTTTTTAGTGCAAAGGATGCACCATTAAAGCAAAGATGTCATTTTGGTTGAAAAGATATCCTTTTAATGCAAATGATGCTGCTCTGTATGCAAATGTTTTAGTTTTAAATGCAGATTGATGCATTAAAGAAGGCAAACATCAGATTACATAAATGAAAGGATGAGGAATGCAAGCGGCTACTTATGTCGCGTGACATAGGCTGCCTATGTCGCGTGACATAACTAGCCACTTTGTAGAGCTTCAGCAACTGAGATCTACAGAGGTAACAAGGCCTTAAAATAGCCAAGTTACTTCACCAATAGGTCTCAGGGAGCTAGTATTTTAGTAATGAACACTTCAAGAGGGTGTGGATATGAGGAATCCACACTCATCTCAAGTATTCATGCAAAACAATGTCAAAATGGTTTGATTATATGAAATGATGTGTTAAAACAATAATGGATCTATGAGATCTGAGACTAAAAATAGATATGCAAAGATTAGATCTCAGTCATTACATCACATTTGAGGTCATTTATGTGGATTAAACTACATATGTTTAAAAGAGGGAGAAATAGGGAGGAAGGGAGCGTTACCCTTGAAGATCCACAACTCCTATATCAAGTTAGGTATAGGAGCCTTCAAGCATCCTCCTCCAGAGCTGATGTCCAGCCTTGAATCCGTGAGAACCTTGGGTTCTTGATGTGTATATGAAGTGTGTGAATGTGGGAAGTGTGTGTGAGATTGATTTGGGAGGATTAGTGTTATTTGGGGAGTATGTGAGGAGAGAAGAGGCTTCTGTGCGTGTTTCCTATAGAGGGGGACTGAGGGGTGGAAGAGGTGTGTCTAAAATGAGAGTTGAAGGCCTCTATTTATAAGTACTTTGCATGGGCTTGTTATGTCGCACGACATAACAAGCCATAACTGCTTTCCTTCTAGAAACATGCAAGGTGGCAACCTTCTAGAACTTTTCATGGCCTATTATGTCGCACGACATAAGTAGCCACTTCCAGATTCTTCTAGAAACATGCAAGGTGGCAAGCTTCTAGAAGTTTTTCATGGCCTATTATGTCGCACGACATAAGTAGCCACTTTCAGTCCCTTCTAGAAACATGCAAGGTGGCAGTCTTCTAGAAGGGTTTTGGAATTAAGAAAAACGTGTTTCTTAATTACCAAGCATTCCCTTCAGCCCTTAAAAGGCTTGGAACATTTCTGAAATTATTCCGGAACTGTAGGAAAGTCCGAGGAATTACCGGAAAAATTACCGGAATTGCCGGGAAAATTAACCGGAAGGCATGAGCCAGATTTGGGTACTTACGAAGCCCCTCGGCAACGTCACTTGCGGGCGAGTGGGGTTGTCGATAGAAAAGGATCAATCGGCGAATGCCGAGACGGATTGGGTGACCAAGTTGGTCGAGTGGCTGGACCTTTCATGAAAGGCTACCTACGTATCCGGAGGAATCAAGCCGGAGTCGTAGTTCGAGAATCCATTTGGGGAAAGGGGGCGTCATATGTGACAAATTGGCTGAACCTACGAGGAGGCTACCTACGTATCCGGGGGAATCAAGCCGGAGTCGTAGTTCGAGCTTTGACTAGATCGAAATGTTATTCCTTCAACTTGGAATAACGGAGATCGAAAGAGAGAGAGCGAAATGTCATTCTTCCACCTTGGAATGACGGAGATCGCGAGAGAGATCGAAATGTTATTCTTCCACCTTGGAATAATGGAGATCGAAAGAGAGAGCGAAATGTCATTCTTCCACCTTGGAATGACGGAGACCGCGAGAGAGATCGAAATGTTATTCTTCCACCTTGGAATAACGGAGATCGAAAGAGAGAGCGAAATGTCATTCTTCCACCTTGGAATGACGGAGATCGCGAGAGAGATCGAAATGTTATTCTTCCACCTTGGAATAATGGAGATCGAAAGAGAGAGCGAAATGTCATTCTTCCACCTTGGAATGACGGAGATCGCGAGAGAGATCGAAATGTTATTCTTCCACCTTGGAATAACGGAGATCGAAAGAGAGAGCGAAATGTCATTCTTCCACCTTGGAATGACGGAGATCGCGAGAGAGATCGAAATGTTATTCTTCCACCTTGGAATAACGGAGATCGAAAGAGAGAGCGAAATGTCATTCTTCCACCTTGGAATGACGGAGATCGCGAGAGAGATCGAAATGTTATTCTTCCACCTTGGAATAACGGAGATCGAAATGAAGTGAAAAAAGGTCGAAATGTTATTCCGTCATTCGGAAATAACGGAGATCGAAATAAAGCGAAAAAAGGTCGAAATGTTACTCCGTCATTCGGAAATAACGGAGATCGAAATAAAGCAAAATGTTATTGCCTTCTGGCAATAACTGATAACGGAGAATTTCCCGGAGGAATCGTTATCCCATTTGGCAATAACGGAGGATTTCCCGGAGGAAACGTTATCCCATTTGGCGATAACGGAGGTTGCGAAAAAGGATGGATTTTGTAAAGAAGTAGGAAAGACTCGATAATGGACGTACCTGATATTTTATTGTAAAGAAAGTGGGATGCACCCAATAATTTTATAAAGAAACGGGACATATCTTGATAATTTTTGTAAATAGAATTAAAAATACCAAAGGCAAATAAAACGAGCCACAGGGGTAAATTTGTAAAATAAGCCTCGGGGGCACTGGAGGGAAAATTTGATTGAAAATGATTGGAAATGCCAGGGACACAAAGGGTAAAACAGACCTATGGGGGATAAAATCGTAAAATTGAGCCTTCGGGGGCAAAATGGTAAAAATCAGCCATAGGGGCTTAGTATGTCGCACGACATAACATGCCCTGTGGATAGATTTATTAAAAATACGCACAGTCGCCATTTGAAATTTAATTAGACTTGAAATTGAGAGGGAGGTGACAGTGAGAAGAGAGAGAGCGAACATCAGAGAGGGAGATTCAAGGGAAATCGAGAGAAATCAAACACTTTTAGTTCGATTTCAATTGGAAAATGCCTCCTAGGCTCTACACGACCAAAAGGGGAACTCAGCATGCCAACTTAGCTACTCGAAGAAAGGGGGTGCAAAGGAATCAACGGCCGTTTCTTCCGGAAGCACCAAGAGGAGATTTCTATCCACAGCTCGATGAGCATACTTCGGATGTCAGGAAGAAGGAAGAGGTAAGAAACCTAGGGTTTCTTGAATTTTTTTTTTCAATTTGTGAAATCAATTTGAGCGAGTTTTGTTGCATTTGAATTTCATATGAATTGGCTGTGAACAAGAGTCGACCTAGGAAGTGTAATGCATAAATGCATGCCATACCTTGATCTATTTTGACTTATTTTTTTTTTGCTTGAGATGATTTTAAGAAATAGCACGAAATATTAATACTTGTGCCATGTTTTCTTGCGAAATTACGCACCCGTGGCTCTCGAGGCGATTGGCGAGGCTATGGCGAGCTTGCTTAGGGTAGCCGAGCATATAGACTCGCCTAAGGGCATGATTTATCTTTGTTGGGCTAGGGCGATTCTTCGAGATGGCGAAGGCCATTGGAGACACTCGGAGGAGTGTGGATTTGGTGAGGGCTTTCGAGAGAATATTGGTGGGAGACCACACATTCGTTTCACTTCTCTTGGGGTGAGGCAGCGGTCACTCCGCTGGATTTTGCGATCATCACGGGGCGCCCTTTACTGAGATGAGCCGCTCTACCTAGAGGAACTGCACAGAGGCGAGCCCCGGCCGATTGCGATGCGATTTTATGGGCTTACTTGGCTTCGTTCCCGAACAAGAAGGGGAATGGATATGAGTTAGAGCGAGCTACATGAAAGCTTGATCGAGGGCGAGTAGGGACTACATTGTGGTAGATGATCCGTTGAGAGCGGGTGAGAGCGGGAGATTGGCTAGAGCTTTTGTATGGGTGGGCTTTTCCGACATGTTGTTCATCAACAGCGCATCTACGGCTTTGATTTCACTTTGTTGGAGCTGCGAGAGCACGGGATACGTCGGGAATCTGTCTGGGGGAGCGAGCTTAGGCGAGATGTATTTGGCCCTAGATGACGTCGGTAGGGAAGGCGAAGTACTTCACACTGCTTTCAATCGGCTTTCGAGGTATTCTCTCACCTTGATCTCTTTTCTTTTGCGCATTTCATTATATCCCTTGTTTTCCCTGTTTTGACTTCTTCTTCTCCTTTTCGAGCTTGGGCCTTCGAGTACTTTAGGCACATTATGAGTGGCAGATATAGGATGAGTTTCCTGCCACCACTTTTCCCTGCTCTTCGTCGGTGGACAAAGAATGCCAGAAGCAGACCCGGACACCGGAGGGTTCGAGGTGCGAGATCACGGCCTCGTATCATGATACGCCGACATGCCTAAGAGGGATTCCACGAGAGATGAGCTTGTTCCCCTGGACTGGCCGTTACGATGACTGGATTTGGATCACGATGCGCACTTGAGAGTGTCCCAAGTTGCTAGTGGGCTTGTCTCCGGGAGATGCCTTGTATCTAGGAGAGAGAGTGTATAGACGGCATGGGCCGAATAGGCACGCTCGGATCCACGATGATCCTCCGGCTAGGATGTGGATGCCTCGCCGGTTGGAGAATGTAGATGCTCGATTGTAGGCTTGGCGGCACATCTTTACACACGGGAGGACTATACTTTGTACGTGGCTAGACATCTTCGGTCCCACGAGACCGGGGTTGGTTATGGCGCTCATAGCGCGGGGCCTTCGGACAGCTACGTAGCTAGACCTCCTTTGCCCCCGACTTTCATTGATTATCAGGGTGGCGGTCGCATGAGGCGAGCTCACATTGATATGTCACAGACTCATCCTCATCTGGTGCTCCCGCGAGGTTCTAGATCTGTAAGTACTGTTCCTTACGTCTTTTGGATTGATTGCATCTCTTTCTGTTATCAAGAACTGTATTCTGACACTTATTATGTCTGCTTGTAACAGGTATCGGCTCAGGCTTACAGGCACTTGACCAGGGCTTATACTGGCGCTGTGGGCATGATTGGCAAGCTCCAGAAAGGTATGAGCTTCTGGAAGGATCAGTGCCGGTCACAGGGTTCGATTGATATCTCCCCACAGTCGGCGAGAAGGAAGAAAAGCCGTTCTGATGACGCGGGCACCAGCGGAGGCATTAGCGGGGGTATTAGTGGACCGAGGCCTCGGACAAAGAGGCCAAATGTGCCTCTTCACAGACCTATTGAGATTGATGATGATGATGAGGATGAGGATGAGGATGGTGGAGCTGAGACGGCCACAGATTACGAGCTTGACTCTGTCGTCATCACGGAGCTTGACGACTACTATCGCACGGGGACCATAGCTTACGAGGCACCTTCGGACGATCCTGACGATGAGCCAGAGGAGGCTGAGGATGACGACGAGGATGGAGATGAGGGAGAGGATGATGGAGAGGGTGATGGAGAGGATTCAGAGTAGCCCCCTTCCCCCTTAGACATTTATGGCTTTTTGGTTATTGTACCCTTTTAGGGAAAACATGTCATTTATTTTTGCTATGCACATCTTTTGGACTTGGCCTATTTCATTTTGTACGTACATTGTTAGCCTTTTGTTGCACGCACTTATGAAATGACAATGGTATGGTATTTGGCTTGAATATGAATGATTTGAATGGATTTTTGGCTTGAATATGAATGCAATGGGTGTACATGGGGTAAAGGACCCTTCCCCTATGCATTTGAGAAGTGTATGAATGGTATTTGCAGCTTTTGACATGTCGGGGATTGCCCTGGGGAAAGCAACACATTGCTGATGTCTGATATCTTATGTGGCTTGTTATGTCGCACGACATGGCTTGTTATGTCGCGCGAATTAATAAGCCTGAACTGTGCTTTTCATTGCCCTTGAAACTGGAATGAATTTGCAGACACAAGTTGGAATTGGGTGATCAAAAGAGGTCACATACCTGGTCTCTTTGGGGCAATGGCAAAGATATATTGGTCCATTCCCATAAGGATGGGAACGGGGTGACCTAGGAGGTCCAACGGCCAATCCTACTAGGAATGTACCAAATCAAAAGGGGTGACCAAAGTAGTCAGAAACTTGGACTTTTATGAAAAGCTTATGCACCATTGAGGAATGGGGAAAGAAAAAGGTGACCAACGTGGTCGGATGGCTGAACCTTTATGAAAGGCTACCTACGTATCCCGGAGGAATCAAGCCTTGATCGTAGTTCAAGCCTCATCTAGACAGTTAGGAACGATGTCTAGGATTTTCGACGTTTTGACAATTAGGAAACTGTCGCCTGGTGTTATCTCGAAGGCGCTTTTGGGAGAAAACGTTATCATTAGCAATTGGCACGTTACTTGAGCCTAGGGATGATTTTTTTTCTTTTCTTGGGAGCAAGGGACTGGGTCTGGATATACATATGGAATGTATTTTGGAAAAATATTGAAGACGGGTTTCAAGCAAGTGGGGTCGTATCCCTTGGGAGCGGATGAGCTATTTGTTATTCTTGAGATGTTGTCAATGTGGACTAGAATTCCTTCTTGGCTGAGGCCGGGTTTAAACCTCGGGTCTCGATGAATGTTCCTTTCTCACACTCTGGCATTTGAAGGCGATGCGACGAGGCTTTTATAACCAAAGACTAAGCGAGATGTCGAAATGACCAAACCTCTCTTTGAGGAATGGATGCGACTTATCGAAGCCCGGCCTAAGAAGAAAACTTCTGCGAAGCCCCAGTTGCCTTGTTAAAGCAAGGAAAGATCTTTTCCCTGGCAAAGCCCCGGTTGGATGAACTGAGCAGGCGAAGTCTTAGGTTTTGAAGAAGTGACTTAATGAAGCCCCAATCTGATGACCTAGCGAGAATCCCAATATGATTGGTACTGCGGAAGTGATCCTGAGGTTGATCTGAACAAAGCGAATCCATCTAGGGACCTAGTGAAGAACCCGATGCGAACCCCGAAAATGGCTAAAGAAGCCCCAGTTTAAAGGAATGCTTTGACAGAGTTTTCGAGGCAGCCCTAATGCGAATTGTGGCAGAA
This sequence comes from Adenophora triphylla var. japonica, assembly GCA_022495995.1. NCBI lineage: Eukaryota > Viridiplantae > Streptophyta > Magnoliopsida > Asterales > Campanulaceae > Adenophora > Adenophora triphylla. The sequence continues at coordinate 138,800 of JAFEMH010002575.1, read as the reverse complement.
GAGGGAAAACGTATCCTTCTCTCTCTCTTTTTTTTAATTTTTTTTATTTTCTTTAGTCAATCAGTCAACCTAAAGAAAATGTGAAAGAAAATATTCTTAGAAATTTATACATGCATGGGCATATTTTTCGAAAGGTGGGAATAGGTCCCGATCTTGTGTTATTTTGATGGCCTTATTCGACGTAGGCACAAAAACTCGCTTTGGGTTTGACTCTTTTGTGAGAGTATAAGCGTAGAAGGATTTGTAAAAGTGTATGGAAGCCCCTGCTGACAGAAAATCAGTGTTTAGCACTATTTTTTCTAAGATGTAGAAAAGGAAGACTTGTCAAGACATCTGAAAACTTGTTTTATTTACAATGATCACAAGATTGCTTAAAACCCTTTATTGATGTTCGGGTTATTCAACCACTAATCTCGATATGAACAAACATTCTGATTAATCATGAGGAGAAAGTCAACCAGTGTCGCGGATCAAGGTTGGCTGGTGTGAAAGAAAGGTTTGTGTATAGGGAGGTCATTGATGAGACCGGGTTTCCTGGGATCTGACTGTGTCCATGGGAGAGGTCATTTGATGAGACCGAATTCTCTGGAATTTGAATATGCTTATGATAGGACCATTTACGGTTGCCTACGTTCCCCTCATTGTGAGGAGCTCGGGTCGCCGTAGTTCGGCCTTGGCCGGGTGTGCTTTGGAAAATGGGATTTTTGTGGTTCCTTTAGTGAAAAGGCTCGGATGATGAGGCGTGGGCCTCGGGATGGCTCCTTGACCAAGTCATTTTTGGATGGCGCTTCGATTGCTTCCTCTTTCATTGGGGAGAAAGGATTTGCACGTGCCTACGAGCTTATGAAATGCTTCGGCTTTGCTTCGACCGCCCCATTGTTATCGACAACTTTCATTCTACGAGCTTTGATTTTGCACGTCCGTCAGCTTTCGATGGGCGGTCTTGGGTCCTTGGCCTCATTTTCTTTTTCTTTTTTCTTTTATTTTTATGTGCAACCATTTGTTTTTGCCTAGACCGCCCTTTTTTGGGATTTTCGGCCTAATTTGGGCATTACTCTTTTTGCACTAAGATTTTTTCTTTCTTTTTTTCTTTTTATGTGCAACCATTGTTTTTGCCTAGGCGCCCTTTTTTAGGATTTTCGGCCTATTTGGGCATTACTCTTTTTGCACCACATTTTTTTTTTTTTTTGAAGCACCTGAGGGCCAAGGCGAGCCCCTGCTTGAACTTTCTTGATATCCTTGAGGTCTAAGGCAAGCTCTTTGGTTGTTGTCGACATGGGGTCAATCTTTCAAAGCTGAGTGGCCTTTTGTTGTCCCTTGTTGCCACCGTCGTTGACTTGGTCAAGATGAAGGTGGGGGCATGATTGGGAAAGTGTATGTCTTGATGGAGGCCTTTCGTGGGGTAAGGAAAGTGTATGGCTTGATGGCATTAGTTGACTTTTTCACACCGATTAATCAGAACGTTAATTATTTCGAGAGATTGTTCATTGAGCAATGCAAGTGATCATATAAAATAAAACCATTTCATTGAATGTAATGTAGGTGTGCAAATAATGTCTTAAGTCTAGCAAGAAAAGAAGAAGACTCTTTTATAGAAAATTGAAGATTAATTACAATGTCCGTGGAGGACTTGATTTGAAAGAGAAAAGTACTAGAACCTACGAAGGTTGACTGAGAGACTATTTTTTATTTTTATTAATCTTGCTTAAGGATAAGTAGACCCTAGTCTAGCTACTCTTCGCGGGTTGGGTTTGCCCGGGTAACTTGAGCTTTCCTTCGTAGATCGGCCCTTGAATTTCTTTCTTCGAGATCCAAACACTTGTCCGTCATGTGACCATAATGCTTGTGGTATCCACAGAACTTGGCCTTGTCAACTCTACTTGGGTTTCTCGGCTTATAATTCTCGAGAGGTGTGAGAAGGCCTCGTTTCACCAAATTGCCAAAATTTTTGCTCATGGGCATCCCAAAATCATCGGTGACGTTTCGACCTTGCACTTCTGAATCGACCTCTTACCATAGCTTTACTGTTTTTGGCCCATGGAGGTTCTCGAGCTTCCCATCTTTCTATCAATTTACGGATCTCATGCCTCAAATAGGTGCAATCATCAGTGTCGTGCCCAGGGTATTGATGGAAAAGACAATGCTTAGATTCATCCACTCGAACATTGGGGTTCTTGGGCTTCCAATTTTCCAATGGCTTTATTAGCTTTTCTTTCATCATCTTTTCCAGCATCTTGCTTAAAGGCATCTCCATGTTGTCAAAATGAAAGGAGCGGAGTTTTGAGAGACCTTGTTGTTCTCAAGACTTGGATTTCCATTGTCCAATTGGTTCCATTGTTGGATTTGGATGAAGGAGGCTACGACACTCTTTCCTTTGTGAGGAACTGGTGCTAAGGCATGGGTACGGTTCTTTGCTTGGTGCTTGATGGCATTGGGTTATGCTTGGTGGAGTCATTTCCTTGCTTGGCTCGACATCTTGGGTCAAGGGAGTGTTGATACTCATCATGAAGTCAAACTTCTCTTGCATTTGTTTCACTTGCTCCATCAATATTGCCACATGGGGGTCAACGGGGACTCTCGAGTTACGGAATCGCAACGGGACTTGTAGTAGCAAGCGGCGGGTGAATTCATTAAATCCGGTAGGTGGCAGTGAAAACTTGGATCATCCTTTGGCAACTCATGATCGCATTCGAGGCGGGTATAGGGGTTTGAGAACATAGCCACATATCTCGGGCGATTATGCGAAGCTGGAGTATAGGCGCGGGTATTCTTGGGCGAGAGACAGTGGGGTGAAGCCCAATCCGTTACGAGGAGGCGAGGGCGATGGAGCCACGATGAGCTGGGATGTTGGAAAGGACCGAGGAGGAGTGGTCCTTGGCAAGGGATCATATGTGGATGGAGGAAGGTATTGGTTATAGGTCGGGAGCCGAGATGGCTACTTTCAAAGTCCCATCTTCTACCACCAGGAACCGTTGGACTCGACTCAGCTGTGACACGAACTCCATGACGGCGAAGAGCACCGATGAAGCAATGGCCGCTTCTTCATGAACCTTATGGGCATTTTCCAAAGCCGGGACTAACTCTTCCTTCCTAATCATCGATTTCCTGCACCCTCATTTGTTTTACGTCAAACCGCCATTCGACTCTGAGCTGATGAACTGTCTGAACCTAAGGTTTTCTGAAAAGCCGCTGACCCAGTATTCTCGCACACTTCTTTCTCGCTGCGGGAAAGGGATAGGCAAAGTTTAGGCTCGGGGATAGGTAAGGTAGGTAAGATTTAGACTTGGAGGTAAGTGTTTAGGCTAAAGGCTCAAGTAACATGCACTTATCGCTTAAGTTTTTACTCAAAACACATTTTCTCCTAATCCTAATTGATCGGAGAAGATGAGACCTTGAAAGGTCAAGATTGAAAATTGGAGATCGGACCGAGGAGGTCTCGATTAGGGATATGGCCATGAAAGGTCAAGATAGAAAATCGGAAATCGGACCGAGGAGGTCTCGATTAGGGATTTGACCATGAAAGGTCGAGATGGAAGATCGGAAATCGGACCGAGGAGGTCTCGATTAGGGACATTTGACCATGAAAGGTCGAGAGGGAAATCGGAAATCGAACCGAGGAGGTCTCGATTAGGGATATGACCATGAAAGGTCGGGACAGGAAAATCAGAAATTGGACCGAGGAGGTCCCGATTAAGATTTGACCATGAAAGGTCGAGACAGGAAAATCGAAAATCGGGCCGAGGAGGTCTCGATTAGGGATATCGAGAGATAAGAAAATGCAATTATGATTACATTAATTGTTCAAGTTTACTTAAAATCATGTCTTTTATTTATTCCTATTTGGTTGGAAAAGGGGGTTTGCCCTTCTTTTTCACAACTACTCTAGATCTGGATCGGTGGGTTTCGTCACTACGTCTATAAGCCCCTCGTATTCCACGTATTTCGACCTCCCGGGGTGGACGGCCCGGGCGAGGGTCCTATAGGGCACGCGGATCCCATCGACCGAGTAAAGAACGCTCCTAACGGGTCTAGCGGGTCATAAGAACTTTCAACGCACGAGCGATGCGGATTATAGTCAAGGCAATACCGGGAAAGTCTCGTCTTTCTGCCTTGATAGGATTTTGGCAGAATTTCGCTTGAGCGAATGACGTTTTGACTTTCGGTAATGTCCGAGAAGATAATAGGCATGGGTCGGGCGGCAAAAGCCGGATGACACGGCGTCACATTGAACTTCGTTGCATACGCGGGCGTGAGTTAGAATCGAAGTCAATGCCGGGTCAAGATCTTGCCAATTTTTCCTTGTCGAAATTTTAGCGAGCTTCGCTTGAGCGAAAGATCTTTTGATTTGTTGGCAAAGACTCGGTCTTGACTCTTACGCATTTCCGTGCGGGTCAAGGTCAATAGTCAATGTCAGAGTCGAGATCTCGCCAATTTTTCCTTGTCGGAATTTTGGCAGAGTTCTTCTTCCGTTATGAACTAAGGCTTGACCTTTACGAGGGTATGCAACTGGGCTATATGACACGGACTAGACCAAAAACCAACCAAAAGTCACGGTTTTTTGAAACGTGTGACACGGACTGTGCATTGGTCGACACTGGTGTGATGAATGTGCCATTCGAAAATTTTCCCATTTTTTGTGTTTGAAAAAATCAACGAAAACGGAGTCGCCACGCCATTTTAATTTTGAGGGCCAAAACTTTGAAAAAAGCCCGAGATCAGAGATTTAGGTTCGGAGGTCATGTTACGCGTCGGGAAGGACGTTAGTGTGCACCCGACGCGCCTCGTAAAACGAGTCTTCCAAGCTGAAAATCATTTGTATGTGTGTGTGTGTGTGTTTTGGCCAAAATAAGTTGAAACTCAGAAAAGTAAAAATTGGGATATCTTTTTAAGACTTTAAACTGATCCCATGATTTTTTGGAAGATTTTTGGGTTGAGATTTGGTACTCAAAAGACCTTTTGAAGTTGAGAGCCATTTCTGCCAGAATGAAAAAGGCAGTGGACCTTTGATTTTGAAAGGGATTCAAGGGTCTTAAAACTTCATAATCTGGATAAACTCAGAGAATGAAAGTTGTTCTAGACACCTTAAATAAAGTTTGTGCGAAGGAATTTTCCATTTTGGAGACGATTTGAGGGGTCAAAACCTTCTGGAAACCTCAGATATGAGATCTGGATTCCCAGAAGCTGATGAACTAGCCTCTGAAAGAAAATTTGAAAAGAGGAGTTTTACTCACCCAAAAAATAAAGTAAAAATATGTCTGGAAAGCTCTGGATGTTGGCTACAAAAAGTGTTTCGTAGTCAACACCAAATTCAAGTTCATCTGTGTCCAAAAATTAAGACCATGGACTGAGGTCTGAGAAAATTGCTACTGGACAGCAACTTCTCAAGAAAGAAAATATGATTTTAAGGGGTTTTGCATCCATGCTTGTCCCCATTTCCCTAGGTTTTGGTTAGTGATCACTAGACATTTTAGTGGTGAATCAACTATACCAAACCATCCTTGGGAGTACATTAGGACTAAGCATTTCATTTGCTTGGGAAGGGGAATTTTATCCTTTGAAATCAAGATTTTATGCTTGAAAATGGTTTTAGGGTTTTGAAAATGAGTTTTCTTTGCAAGAAAGTAAGAAAGCTTAAAAATAATGTTGATCTTTGTAGAAGATCATCCATGGAGATGGTCTTCCATGGTGATCTTCTTAGATCTAGAGCAAGAAGATGAAAGAACTACATTTTGTAGTTTGAAGATGCATGCATGGATGAGATTTAGGGTTAGGAAGAGGAGGGTTTACCAATCTTCCTTGTGTTCTTGAGTGTTTGGCTTGAGTGTATGAGTGTTTAGGGCTTTAATATGAGAGTGAGTGGATGAGTATGAGTTGGGAAAGATTGGAGAGAAAATGGTGACAATTCAAGTGAATTCTCCTTTGTTTTCTCTCTATATTTCGCTTGAAGGTTCGGTGCAAAATGTGTTCTTCCTCCTTATTTTTGTATTTGGAGGGCTCAATTTATAGCCCTCTGAAAATGCAAAAATGTCCGCGCGGATGGATCGATCGGCGTGCCTTGTTCATTAAATGCGGCTCCGGCTTTGGACAAGAAGAATATTTCTTTTCAAAATTCAAATTAACGGCCGGTTTTTGTGTTTCCGGCCATTGCTATTTTTGGTTTTATTCTTTTGTTTTTCTTTTAAGATTCTTTTTAAGGTTTAACCTTAAATAACAATGCCCATTTTACCCTCACTTTGTTAGAAAAGTTAGGATTGTTAGGAATTGTTAGAAATGTTATAACTTTCGTTAATTTTCTAACGAAAATTCTAACAAGCTCAAATTGGAGCACTTACGGTAGCCCCTCGGCGACGGCGCTCGAAGGAAGCGGGGTCGTCGATAAGAATAGGCTCCATATTTGGCGGGATGATCGAGTGATCGGGTGGGTGAACCTAGCGATAGGCTACCTACGTATCCCGAATGGGAATCAAGCCGATCGTAGTTCGGGTCTTTGACCACGGAGATGATGGCGTTTTAGGTGCCTCGAACTGATGAGCGAGTTCTACGGTCGTTTGCTTTGGAAAGAAACTTCTGTGGGGATAAGAGATGACCATTTTCGGTCGATGGCTATCCGCTCTGGGGATAGGGATGACCATTTTCGGTCGATGGCTATCCGCTCTGTGGGGATTTTTGTGATTTATCGCTTTCCTAGTGATAGCGTCTTAGGTGCCTCAAACCTTGGAGATGGCATTTTAGGTGCCTCGAACCTTGGAGATGGCGTTTTAGGTGCCTCGAACCTCGATGATGATGGCGTTTTAGGTTTTAGGTGCCTCGAACCTTGGAGATGGCGTTTTAGGTGCCTCGAACCTTTTAGGTGCCTCGAACCTTGATGATGGCTTTTAGGCGCCTCGGACCTTGATGATGATGGCTTTTAGGTGGAACCTTAATTTGAAATGGCCTTTCGGTGGACTTCGTCTGCTGCTTGAAGGAGAGGGTGACCGTTTTGGTCGAGGCGGACCTAATGATAGGCTACCTACGTATCCCTAGTGGGAATCAAGCCCTTTCGTAGTTCGAGTACTACTCGAGATTCCGTTGGCTTTTGGGATTCCGTTAACTTTCTTTGGGGATTTCGTTAGCCTTTCTTTGGGAAAATCGGACGTATTCGTGCAGGAAATCGGTCTTACGTTTGTGCCGTTGGATGATTTTGATGAAAGATACGGGATCTCGTTATCTTTCTCGGGGCACTCGGTCTTACGTTTGGCTGCCGGGATGATTTTGATGAAAGATACGGGATCTCGTTATCTTTCTCGGGGCACTCGGTCTTACGTTTGGCTTAGGGGTGATTTTGATGAAAGATACGGGATCTCGTTATCTTTCTCGGGGCACTCGGTCTTACGTTTGGCTAGGGAAGATTTTGATGAAAGATACGGGATCTCGTTATCTTTCTCGGGGCACTCGGTCTTACGTTTGGCTGCGGGATGATTTTGATGAAAGATACGGGATCTCGTTATCTTTCTCGGGGCACTCGGTCTTACGTTTGGCTAGCTTAGGGAATTTTGATGAAAGATACGGGATCTCGTTATCTTTCTCGGGGCACTCGGTCTTACGTTTGGCAGGGAAGATTTTGATGAAAGATACGGGATCTCGTTATCTTTCTCGGGGCACTCGGTCTTACGTTTGGCTAGCAGGGAAGATTTTGATGAAAGATACGGGATCTCGTTATCTTTCTCGGGGCACTCGGTCTTACGTTTGGCTTGCAGGGAAGATTTTGATGAAAGATACGGGATCTCGTTATCTTTCTCGGGGCACTCGGTCTTACGTTTGGCTAGGGGGATGATTTTGATGAAAGATACGGGATCTCGTTATCTTTCTCGGGGCACTCGGTCTTACGTTTGGCTGCAGGGGAATGATTTTGATGAAAGATACGGGATCTCGTTATCTTTCTCGGGGAGATGTCTTTATCTTTGCTGCTTACGTAATTTTCTTGAGGAGTGGACTTTGGTTAACTTTGGTTAACTCTGTCAAGTTGGGGGAATTGCGAGTCCTGGAATTTTAAGGGGCAAAAGGGTCATTTTGACCCTTGCAATCTATCCGCGCGGAGAGGAATGGAAACCAGGGGTATTAATTAGGGCCAACGCCCTTCCTTCTTCCCCATTCTGTTTTTTTGAAAATTACGAGAGAGAGAGAGAGAAAGTCTGCAAATCCGCCATTTTTGGCCAAAAAGCTTCAAAAATCTTCCGATTTTCTTCGATTTTTTGAGCAATGGAACACGGGAAGGCGCTTTTCAAGGCCAAGGACGTGGCCCGGTAGCGGAGAGGCGATTGGAGCTCGTCGGATGAGGAGGCATTACAATCTTTCGCAATCGGTTGCGGAGGAGCATTACCGATGCTTGGCAACATTGGGCTTCGGATTCGAATCTCCGAACGGTATACTTTGAAACCCTTTGATCCCTTTGTTGATTTCTTGTTTGAAATTTGAATTTTGGGTGATTTTGAATTTTTTTTTTTGAAAATTCGAATGATTGATGTTCTTGGCTTTGAATCTTGATTTTGATGCTTTGCATGTTGTAATGAGTATATGAGTAACCCAAAATGTGCATTTTGCTTGGGAAAAAGAATTGGCATTTTTGCCACATTTTTTTTTAATTCGAAAATTACATGTGAAAATTCGAAGAATTGTGATTTTTTTTTTTTGAAATTGAATATTGCATGTTGATGATGATGATGATTTTTTTTTTTGAAATTGAATTTTGATATTGATGAATGATGCAATGCATGCATTTTGTTTGGAAAGAATGGACATTTTGCCAATATGAGATGTATGTATGTTTAGGATTTTTTTTTTTTGAAAAGTGGGACGGATTTTTCCTCCCGTTGCATGTAAGATGGATGATATGCATGTATGCAAATTTTTTTTGCATGTTATTTTATGAAAATGGGACGGAGTTTTTACTTCGTAGGAATGTATGTATGCATTTTTTTTTTGATGAATTGTTGAATGGGATTTGCTGAAAATTTGTCTTTTCTGTGAGAAAAATGGGGCTATGCTCATTGTATGCCGTTATCTTTGTCGAATTTTTTTTTTTTTTAATGCATGTGTATGCTTTTTTTTTTTTTTTGTAAATGCAAATGCAATTTTTTTTGACATTTTCTCTTTCTCTTTTTTTTTTACGGGCGGAAACCGTTTTGTGACGGAGACGGTGAACAAAATGAAGACTCGAGGATCGGTGGAGTCAGTGATTGACTTGTGGGACCGGCTTCCGGATGCGGGCCGAGGAGCTTTGCCGAGTCAGAGACAGATTGTTGTCGAGACGGGGCTCACGGGAGTTCGTCGAGTGCTTGAGGGGGGTGGTCAAGTTCCCTAAGAGCAAGGGCTTGATGTTTGCTGCGGCGCGGCCTTGGTGGGACGCGACCCACACCTTCCACTTCTTACGGGCGAGGCTACGGTTACGCCCTCCGACTATCTTTGCGATCACGGGCTGTCCTTTAATGGACGCGGCATTGAGTGGCGGGATGGCTACGGCGATGCGTCTGCGAGCTCTTACGGGATTTTCCCCTATTCCCAAAAAGGGGATGGGGATGGAGTATGCCGTGGTCTACGGTAAGATCGTGGAGACCATTGAGCGAGTTATGAGCGAGGCTGGGGAGGAGAGGATAGGCGCCGATCAGATTGCCGGGGCCTTCTTGTGGTTTGCTTTCTCGAGCACGCTCTTTGGACATCTTTGAGGGGACGGCGGTCTTTGCCTTCTTGAGGTCCTTGGAGGACATGGAGACAGGAGATGTCTCGTGGGGAGAGGCGAGTTTGGCGAGCTTTATTTTGCTCTTGATAGGTACGGCCAGGAAGAGGCTGTGAGCTCCTTGTCTTGCTTCGAGTTTGCCACGGAGGTATAAGCTCTCTTTTTGCTTTCCTCTCTTTTTTTTTTGAGCACGCACTTTTCTTTTGCCTTTGGATTGATTGGATTTTTACCTTTCGCGGTATGGGCGTTGGAGTTTTTCCCACGTCACGGTGTGGCGGCGGCCGGCGGAGTACGTCGGGCGTATCCGGCCATGCGGTCTTGGTCCAAGCATGCCGGGAGAAGATAAGCTCCGGGGGCGTACGACTCTCGGTACGCGGATTGCCTTCCTTTGACGGAGGCCGAGACGGATGAGGGGATGATATTCTTCCCACAGGATCGCTTTGAGGTAGCGCGGTGAAGGGCGGCGAGATGCGGGCGGTGCGGCGGAGGATTTTGAGGGGTCGACTGCGATGCCTATTATGCGGAGAGAGGGTGACGCGCCGGCATGGCGTGAACTCGCCTTTGAGGACACCGGTGGAGCCTCCCGCCGATATGATGCACGAGCGATCGGTCCGTGACTGGGATGATTACCGAGCAGCCGGCACTTCTCGGACTTCGTGGCGATTGAGCCATATGCGACATTCGTCTTGAGGAGGCGAGGATGCCTCGGGTTTTGGATAGGGAGGGGCTTGGGATCCGCGGTACCCTCGGACGGATTTTCCTATATCCGGGATGGGGTCCGATTGAGGTGCGAATCCTCGGCCCGAGCGACTTCCACGAGCTTTCCGGCCTCGTCAGGGTATGAAGAGTATGGCTTCACCTTTTCCCCTTCTTTTCTTTCTTTTGTTTCATCATCTTTAGCATCACTTCCTTTTTTTTTTTGACGCTTTTGCTTTTGTGCGGTTTTCGGAGGTGGTCGTCGAGAAGGCGACGAAGCAAGTGATCGAGGCAAGAGATTCATCGGGAGGATGGTCGCTTGCGGGGCTCCTCGAGCTAGAGCAGAGCGACCACGGCGGCGCTGTCGGACGGGAGGCTTCCCCTATTCGCTCGTAGACTTCTTCGAGACTCCTTTGTCTCCTCTCCTTGATCCCGCGCGGTGTTGCCTTCGGATCACGTCATTCTCGGGGATCCACACGGGCGAGGACACGTATGGCGGCATGGCGGGTCGTCTTCGTACGTGCGGGAGTCCGACGCCTTCACCTTCGGGTACGATTTTTCGCAGATCTCGGCTTGCCCTATCGGAGCGTGCCGGTTGGTCTGACGAGCCTCTCTCTGGAGACGAGGACGATTACGAGCCCGAGATTTTCGGGGCTCTGAGGAGCGGGCCCGAGTCGCAAGAGGGCGGGGAGACATCGGGTCTTGGAGACTCCGATTGATTTTTTTTTTTTGAGATTTGAGATCGAGATTTAGATTTGTACGCTTATGCATTTTTTTCCTTTTTTTTTTTTTTTTTTGATGTAATAATTTAGGATTTTATTTATGTTTGTTTGTTTTTTTTTATGCACACTCTTTTTTTTTTGGAATGTAATAATTTAGGATTTTATTTTATGAATGCAATGCAATATGAATGCAGTGTTGCATGAGCCTTGTTTTTTTTTTTTTTTTTTTTGCAAGGGTGTTTGGTATATGGGTGGTTTGGGGAGGTTTTTGCACAAGTTTCGAGCAACCGGGACGGAATATTCCTCTTTTGGTGTAGCGGCTTGGTGTTGCAAAGATTTTTTTGGGAAAGCAATCCCATCCGCGCGGATAGGACGGCATCGACATTGTCCTTTAATTTTGGTTCGAGACCTGGTCTTGCTTTATTTCAAATTCAAATATCCTCTTCAACCTCCGGTCAAACGGCCATTTTCGGGAGAAAGAGAGAAAAACCATGGAAATGGCCAAAAATTCTCCAAAATTGTCCAAAGAAAGGCAAATGTTGTTCTTTGAAAAGTTCAAGGAGTGGTGTAGGGAGATTATGCATGAGAGAAGATCATTCTTTGAAGAAAGGTACAAGATACGATGCTTGTGGTCTCTCAAAGAATTGGTTCCGGATTATGACCTCTTAAGAGCTTCTTCTTCGTTTTGGGATACTAGAAGGCATGTCTTTTGCCTTTCCTTCAACGAGATTGTTCCTGTGTCGAAGAATTTCGGGCCTTGCTTGGAGGTCGGAGGTGGAAGAGATAGCGGTTCCCTTTGCCGGAGGAGCTTCTTTGTTGACAGTTGTGCGTCCTCCTTCATCTTTCCCCGGAGGAAGCGCAAGGTATGATCCGCGGTCCCGATCATTTCGATATTTCCGGTCTTCCCGACAGATTTAGGGGTCTAGGTTTGGTGGATGATGCCTATTGGGATGCCTTTGCACTTTGTATGTTTGGCACCCTGTTCATGGTCTATTCCTTTGGGATTTGCCATCGGTCTTTGTTGGATGTCGTCGTTCGGCTGTCGCACAGGCGAGAGATGTCGTTCCTTTGATTCGGGGAGACTTTTCATGCTCTCGACAGATTAGCTACCGGAAGGCGGTATATGCACGGGCGGCCCGTTCCTCTTGACCACAGTGGGCGATGGAGCGTTTGGGGTTCTTCGGGAAACCTACGATATGATCGAGCCTTGGACTTTTGCCGGGAGAGGTGTTGATGTAGATTTTGATGATCGGGGCTCGTGGGAGCGTTGGATGGCGGGTCGCCGGGCGAAGATATCGAGATGGTCGGTGCCTCATTGGCGGGTGGAGACTCGCGAGTGCTTCGGGGATGGGTCTCCGTGGTCATGCTTAGGGGCTTTCTCGGTCTAGCTTCTACATTCCGGCTTTAGTCTGAGGCAGTTTGGCTTGGAGCGGAGTTCCTTTGGAGGGCTTTGATGATATAGCCACCGGGGTGGTGGCTCTGTTTCCATGGATGATCCCTCGGTGTTTCCATTTCTTTCCCGAGCATGGAGGTATGATGCCTTTCCTCCTCGGGTCATTCTCGGGCGTCAGAGACCGGTGTTCACGACCACTTGGTACTGGATTGGTATGAGAGGCATGCAGGAGAGACTCGGGTGGCTATTTTGAGACGGCGTGAGGCCATTGTGGGTGCGGAGGACCGGGCATTTACGAGAGGAGGAGGGCCGAGGCGAGGGCCAACCCTCATGACGGGAGCGGAGACGGCGCGGCGATTATGAGGCTTACGTCAAGAGACGAGGAGAGGAGGGCTCCTATGCTACCGGCTAGGTTACGAGGAGATGAGGGATGACGCTAGGGCTACTAAGGCCACGACGGAGGCTGGTTTGATAGACCTGTCCCTATACCAGAGCTTGGTAGGAGGAATACCGACATTTTTCCGGTTCGGAAGAGAAAGACTCGGAGGGGAAGAAGAAGGGAGAGGCCGTGCGAGTGGCTTGGAGTGACTACGAGGTTTCCGAGTATCCCTTTTCTTGTCATGGCGGACACATTAGTTTGATTATGTATCTTAGTTTCTTTTAGCGGGTTGCCGGTTGTAGGAATGAATCGGGCTTAGACTCATCAAAGAGCTTTTAACTTGTAATGAATATTTGAATTGCTTTAGAGTTTTCGAGACGCTTTCATGGTCGATCAATTGTATTGATGCCAAAGTATGGCTTTTATTTGTGCTTTAGACCGAACCGTTTCCATTTGCCTACGTTCCCCTCATTTTGAGGAGCTCGGGTCTTCGTAGTTCAACCGGTGAACTCTTTTTTGTTGTTGTTTTTTTGTTTTTTTGTTGTTTTTTTTTTGTTTTTTTTTTTTTGTTTTTTTTTTTTTTGGTGCAACCTTTTTGTTTTTACCTAGGCCGCCCTTCTCGGGTTTCTAACCTAGTTGGGTATTACTCTTTTAGCACTCTTTTTTTTTGTTGTTTTTTTTGTTTTTTTTTTGTTTGTTTTTTTTTGTTTTTTTTTTTGGTGCAACCCTCGTTTTTTACCTAGGCCGCCCTTCTCGGGTTTCTAACCTAGTTGGGTATTACTCTTTTAGCACTCTTTTTTTTTGGTTTTTTTACGCGTAGTATCTGCGCGGCTTGTCACCATTCCTTTGGGTGTACAAAGGGATTCCGTCGAGTGCGCAAGTTGCATGGCTCCTCAGGAGAAGATCTTACGGACTACATATGGCCCGACCCATACGGGCTCCCATTTGCCGAGGGGTTGATACGGTTGGGGGCTTTTCTTTTAGAACGAGATCACCTTCTCGGATTTCCCGATGCTTTACTTTCTTGTCGAAGGCTCTAGCCATTCTTCCTTGGTAGGCTCGGATGTGTTCCATGGCCTTCGGTCGGCGTTCGTCTAGTAGGGCCAATTCAATCATGGCGACTGGAGCCATTCGACCTCGTTGATACGGCTTTCCCGGCGGTATACGGAGCGAGGGGATTTCCGGCTCGATTGGGAGTACGGCTTCCATTCCGTATGTGAGGGCAAAAGGTGTTTCCCGGTTGCCGTTCGGCGTGTTACGCAGCCCCGAGTGCCAAGTGTAACTTCTCGGGCCAATCTACGCCTTGGACGGCCATTTTCCGGATGATATTTTCGAGTCTTGTTTCTTTGCTTCGACGGCTCCGTTGGTTTGGGGCGTAGGGAGATGACTTGTGACGGGTTATTCGGAATTCCGCCGGCGGTTTTCACATTCCCCTTCGAAGTGGGATCCATTATACGAGATGATTTCGGTGGCAACCCGTATACGCACATGATGTTTTCTTTGATGAAGAGGGCAACTTTCTTTGAATTGAGGATTTTGTAGGACTTTGCTTCAACCCACTTGGTGAAATAATCCACGGCTATCGGGACGAACTCGTGGCCGTTCTTGCTGATGGTGTGATTTTGCCTATGACATCAATTCCCCCAAGTGACGAAAGACGAGGGTTGTCATGCGGTATAACTCGTGAGGAGGCAAGTGATTAAGATTTGAGTATCGGCGACATTTGTCGCGGCTTTTGACAAAGCTGGATGCGATCGGTTTCCATGGAGATCCAAAAGTACCCCATTCTCGGTATGATTTGCATCGAGCTCGAGCATTCATGTGAGGGCCGCGAGTACCACCATGTATTTCTTTCATGAGTTCGGTAGCCTCTTGTTTGCTTTGATACATCGCGGGAGGGGCCTTGATAACGCTTCTTGTATAGCATATTTCCCAAAAGAACATAATGGGAGGCGAGCCGCTTCGAGTGAGAGACTTTTGCTTTGATTCCTTCTTTATATTCCCCATCTTCATTTTGAAAGAGGCCTCGCCATCCTTAGATCTTGGTAAATACGAGTGTACCGGGGATCATTGATCGGTTCGGCTTCCGCTTCAATTTCGAAGCAATAGGCGGGGTTTTCTCTTCTCCCAGACTACGAATGGTTTAACGAGACTTTCCTTCGGGTATTTCGACAAGAGAGGCTAGTGTAGCCGAGCATCTGCGAACTGTTTCGGTCTCTTGGCGAGGTAATGAAAGCGATTTCTTTGAATTGAGCCACTAGTTCTTCCATGTAAGCATGATACTTACGCAAACCCGGATCCACGGTCTTCCATTTGTTAGAGACACGATTGATGATGAGGGCGAGTCACCATACACCTCCAATTCCTTGATATTTCTTTCAAGGGCGGCTTCCAACCCGGCTATGCAAGCTTCATATTCGGCGGCGTTGTTGGTGACTTCGAAGTTCGGCCTTGCGCTATGGGGGTGTGTTCGTCGGTAGGATCGACCGAAGCATTCCTATCCCGTTCCCCCTTTTGTTTGACGCTCCGTCGAAGAAGAGTTGCCGGTGATTTTCTCCTTCTAGGGCGAAGATTCCATCATCGGGAAATTGAGGTTCGAGTCCTCGAGACTCATCACTTGGGAAATCGGCGGATGTTACGCCATTATGCGTCCTTTTACGGATTTCCTTGAAACATAAGTGATGTCATATTCGGCCAAAAAGAACGACCATTTTGCCAATCTCATGGAGATGGAAGGCTTGTCGAAACGAGATATTTGATGGGGTCTATCCTTGAAACAAGATGTATCGGGTGAGGCGCATGTAGTGTTTCAACTTTCCCACTACCCGGACCAAACTGCGCAAGTCTTCTCGCAAGACGAGTAATTGAGTTCGCTTCCTTGGAGCTTTACGCTACGAAATAGATGGCGTTTTCGACTTTGGAATCTTTCTTCTCTTGAGCAGCATAGCCCCAATTCTTTGTATCCGTGACGGTTAGATATAGCAAGAGTGGCTTTTGCCGATGTGGTGGGCGAGAGAATCGGGGATTCACAAGGTATGCCTTAATACGTTCAAAGGCAAGGCGACATTCAGGGGTCCATTACGTGTAGGCATTCTTCTTCATCAACTTGAAGATTGGCTCGCGGATCGAGGTCGGTGATTTACAAAGCGGCTTATGTATTGCGGTCTTCCCATGAAGGATTTCACTTACGTCGGTGTCCGTGGTGGCTTCATTTCGACTATCGCCTTGATTTTACGGGGATCTACTTCGATTCCCCGTTACGTCACCATATATCCTAGTACCTTGCCTCGTCTTACACCGAAAGTGCACTTGGGTGGATTCGGTCTCATCTTGTGGTCTCGGAGGCGGCCGAAGAATTTTCTCAAATCAACAAAGTGCTTGGCCATCGATCCTCTGGAATGTATTATCATGTCGTCCACATAGACCTCAATTTCTTTGTGGATCATGTCATGGAACAGAGCTGTAGGCGCCCTGCAGTACGTAGCCCCGGCATTCTTTAGTCCGAATGGCATGACCGTATAGCGATATGTGCCCCAAGGGGTTGTGAAGGCTGTTTTGGCTTGATCTTCTTACGCCATTTTGATTTGGTTGTAGCCGGCAAAACCGTCGACGAAGGATTTGAATTCATGGTTGGCCGTGGAATCTACCAAAATGTCGATGTTTGGCGAGGGAAATCGTCTTTTGGGTGGCTTTGTTCAAGTCTCTGAAGTCTACGCGGCATCGGATCTTTCCGTTGGCCTTGGTCACCGTCGCTATGTTGGACGGCCATGTTGGGTATTCAATGACCACGATGAACCCCGCCCGAGCATCTTTTCTATTTCCTCTTTCACTTGTAAGGACCATTCGGGCTTAATTCTTCTTAGCTTACGCTGCGGCTTGACTTACGGGTCGAGCGGTATTCGGTGCTCTACTATGGAAGGATCGAGGCCCGGCATATCTTTATAGGACCATGCGAACACATCCACGAATTCTTTTAGCGGCTCGATTAGGGCCTCCCTTTCGGTCCCTTCGAAGAAACTACCAATCTGCGTCTCTTTAGGCTCTTCCGCGGTTCCCAGATTCACACTTGTCAAAATCTCTTCGGCGGCTTGGGCTCGATTTTCCTCTTTCCAGGACAACACGCTTAAAGATTTCTTTGATATATTGTTCATTTAATGTGTACGCCTCTTCATCTAGTGAATCGTTATTAACTTGTTTTTAGATTATTAGTTAATTCATCATTAGTTAAAGTGGCAATTAAGGGATACTCGAAAGGTTCGTCATTTCATTGAGAATAAGAGGGAATACAACGTTGGCTAGAATTTCGTGGTCTTCGGGCGTGAGGCCATCGGACGACTCGAGAGACTCGAACTTCAACAATGAGAGACTCGGAGGACTTTACAAAGGTTGACACGAAAGGACGGGGGACCAATCCAAGCTTGGTGATCATTTCCTCTTTGGTCGCGGACGGGCACGAGAGAGTTTCCCAATTCTTTAGCGGCATTCTTTGTCGGTGGCTTCACAACCGGGAAAGGCATGGTCTCTGTGCTCCCTCTTCGATCGTTGCTATCATCTCTTTGTACGAACCGAGAATCAATTGTGTTTGGCGTCAGGAAGGCGAGCATGTGGATGTAGGGATCTTCCTCAATCACAGGGATTTCGTTTCGTCACAATCCGACCGCTCAATCCGGATGTAAGGACGTATTGCGTCTCGGTGTCTTTGCTAGAAAAATCTCATGTCCCATACTCGAGCGGAAAGGCTTGGCGGGTAGTTCGGCAAGGAGGACGTCCCACACGACGTTCATAGATTCGGCCGAGTACGTCGGTGTTTGTCTACTTTTATCATGAAAATCTCCTCGCTGGCGAGGCCAAAGAATGGGTTTGCGAGAATGCGACAAATCTGTGATTGAGGACCGGGGACTTGTGTGCACTGTATCATGGCGGTGTTCGGCGTTTCCTTCCGGTACGCCTCGAGTGTTGGAAATAGCAATTAAATTTGATGAATCGAACTTCTTCGGAGTACGCTCGCTTGAGTGTGTCGACATAGTTGGCATCGCCGGATTCCAAAGGATCTTTGGCGAGACTTGCCTCTTGAAGGATGTAGCCGGTGTTTGGCGTGGGTGTTCTTGGCTATTGTTTCGGCTTCGTTCCCTATGAGGAAGCTGTCACCCCTTATGACTTCAAGGTCTCCCTGCCGGTTGATGAATTTGACGCATTGGTGGAGAGTGGAGGCTATGGCTTTCATGTGATGCAACCAAGGCGCCCTAGTAGAGTGTGAACTCGGAGGATATCCATTACATGGAACTTTGCGGGCACCATTTGGGTTTCGTACCGAGTTCGAGTCACTGTCCCAGAATGGGACGAGACGAACCGTCGTAGGCTTTGACGGTCCGGGTAGATGGGATCACGCGCCTTTCATTTATGCGGAGGGCCCTCATCATGCTGAGGGGAAGGACATTTACCGATGATCCATTGTCCACTAATACCCCGGGGAGTGACATGGTGTTGAGCCGAATAGTGATGTACAAGGCTTCATTGTGTTGGGAGACATCTCTTGGCAAATCTTCATCGCGAAGGTGATCATACTCCCATATAGGTGAGGATCATAGATTTGGTCCTTGTCTCGGGATGGAGAGTCATCAAGCCGGTCACTTCGTGCCTTTTTCTTGCGAGGTAGAGTCTTTGCCGAAGCCCACAGGTTATGCGATGCCTTTTGTTGCGGTTGCCATCTCTAGTCAACATGTTGATTGAGTGGGAGCGCTGCCAGCGTCGGTTTTTCTTCATCGGTGTATATTCGGGAGCTGGACAAGGCGAACCTTGGGCGACCACGAGGGGGTTGGACTTACGTTGCTGCGGTATTACAGTATTCGAAAGTCTCAACTCTGTCGTTGGCAAGGGTTTTACGCTCTTTTACCCCTTTTTGCTTTGGGGAAAAGGCGGCGGAGTAGAGTACATAATAATCAAATCCCCAGATAGCTCCGAGCGTTCCCACGCCGTTATCACCGGCCTCGAATCTCTCCTTCAATTTTCTTTGGGAGGAAATTTTCTTTTTCTTAGGAGGACGGTCCTCGTGTATCTAGTCCTGATAGTCCCTTTCAAGGCAATCGGGACGATCACAAATATCCCACCGAATGTGTTCTACGGTGGTGGCGGACTTGGGACCTCGGGTTGAGCGGTCTTTGGAATGACTTTGAGTGGGCCGGTCAGGGGATGCTGCTGGGCTTGTCGGTAGCGAGTGATTGGACTCCGCGGATAATGAGAGATATTGAGGTCCGGGGAACGGGCACATGTTTGTCCTTCGGGTAACCCCGGTCGGTTGGGATATTGTTAAGGTGCCGAAGTGGCGTGTGGCCTCTTCAATCCAAGCTGCTTTGTGCATTGCAGCGTTCTTCCGGGGCTTTGATGGTGACCATATTTCTTCAAGCTGTTCCACGATTTTCATCACTCGGGCGACACTTGTGGGATCATCACTTTGAGAGGAGACAGCGACGGTATACCGAACTCTTTCGTCCACGGCTAGCTGTTTGGGGGCCGGTTGCCTGTAAGTCGGCGGGCGGGAGTCCGGCGGTGGAAACATAGGAATCTTGGGGTAGCATCTTGATGTATCCGGGACTATTAAGAAGAGGAGGAGAACCCTCTTACGTCTTTGCGGTAAAAGTGCCATCGGAATTGAGGCGATAGTCAAACCATGACTTGCGACTACCCCCGGTAGGTCATCAATTTGAGCCTCATGTCGAAGTCTCATTTGTTCTACCAGCTGGATCCAATGCAGTGCATGCGAGGGATTTTGGAGGACGGAGCAACGTTATCCCCATCATTACCGGTGATGCGGACATTACGAGACCGGAGTCGGAACAAATGGCGAAGGCGATGACGCGCTTGACTCTTCCCAGCGATCAAACGGTGACCGGTGCCGAAACCAAGCTTTGTGCGGAGGCTGCGGAAAGGACATGAAGGTTCGGATGTGCAGGAATGGAAGGGGGTAGGTGTTTGGGCTTTTGGCTCATGCAACATGCGATTATTTGTTCACGTTTACTTAAAACATGTTTTATTAACCTAATCGGTTGGAAAAGATTGCTCTTCTTTTCGCAAACTACTCGATTCTGGATCGGTGGGCCCCGTCACTACGTCTATAAGCCCCTCGTATTCCACTGTATTTCGACCTCCCGGGGTGGACGGCCCGGGCGAGGGTCCTATAGGGCAAGCGGGTCCCACCGACCGAAAGAAAACGATCCTAAAAGTCGGCGGGTAATCGAGTCTTAACGAGCATTCGATGTAAATTACGGACAAAGGCGACGTCGAAAGTCAAGATCATGTCCGAGGGCTCGACAAAAAGTCGGCATGATTTGGAGCGATAAGCGTCCACGATTGATCTTGACTTGTCGTCGGTTAAGCCGTAATTAGGCATGGACTAGTCATTCCTCCTTGATGACTCAGTGTCAATCTTTGGGAGTCGGTGTATAATTTGTGCCGGTCGAGCCGAAGTCAAGGCGCCAGGTCAATATCTTGGTCAAAGTCTGCGGCGGAAAACCGGCGAACTTCGGGCGATTAGGGACCCGAAAGATATTGAGTCGGTATGCCGACAAAGGCTTGAAAGGAAAGGTCTATACACGGACGGGGCATGACACAGACCCGGACTAAAAACCAACCGGGTCTCGGACAAAGTGTGTCACGGACAAGTGCATGGTCGACACGAGGCGCCATGGGATGTTTGGGTAGTCCTGTGCTCATCCGAGAGGCGTAATAAGACCAAACGGACCGCGACAAGGATTTCCCGGGTTAAGGACGTAGTGTGCGGTGTACGGTCACGTGCGCGTAGTGTGCAAGCGAGTCTATATTCTTTTTACGAGTAAAATAGAGATTTTTTTATGTGTCTTAAATATATGATGCATGATTTTTTTTTTGGAAATTTTCTTTTTTTTTTGAAAATCCTTCTTTTTTTTTTTGATTTTTTTTTATGAGCACATAAGCACGTAAGCACGAAAATTCCGACAGTTAGGGACATTATTCCGACAGTCAAAACTTTGACTTTCTCCGAGGCGGCCAAAACAACATGAAAACTGTGCAAAAAATCAGCACACACGCAAAAATGATTTTCAAAGCCGGGACGGAAGCTTGACCCTCAAAAGCTTTTTTTGAAAACGATGATACCGGTACGTGGGATTGTTAGACCACAATTTATCCCCGACTCGTGTTAGAAGGCGATAACGGGAAATTTAGTGGTTTCCACCAATATACCAAATACCATTTTTTTTTTTAAAAAAAAGCTTAGTCCCCAGCAGAGTCGCCACTGTGATGAATGTGTATCCGAAAATTTTCCCATTTTTATGTTTGAAAAAATCAACGAGAACGGAGTCGCCACGCCATTTTAATTTTGAGGGCCAAAACTTTGAAAAAAGCCCGAGATCAGAGATTTAGGTTCGGAGGTCATGTTACGCGTCGGGAAGGACGTTAGTGTGCACCCGACGCGCCTCGTAAAACGAGTCTTCCAAGCTGAAAATCATTTGTGTGTGTGTGTGTGTGTGTGTTTTGGCCAAAATAAGTTGAAACTCAGAAAAGTAAAAATTGGGATATCTTTTTAAGACTTTAAACTGATCCCATGATTTTTTGAAAGATTTTTGGGTTGAGATTTGATACTCAAAAGACCTTTTGAAGTTTAGAGCCATTTCTGCCAGAATGAAAAAGGCAGTGGACCTTTGATTTTGAAATGGATTCAAGAGTCTTAAAAATTCATAATCTGGATAAACTCAGAGAATGAAAGTTGTTCTAGACACCTTAAATAAGGTTTTTGCGAAGGAATTTTCCATTTTGGAGAAGATTTGAGGGGTCAAAACCTTCTGGAAACCTCAGATATGAGATCTGGATTCCCAGAAGCTGATGAACTAGCCTCTGAAAGAAAATTTGAAAAGAGGAGTTTTACTCACCCAAAAAATAAAATAAAAATATGTCTGGAAATCTCTGGATGTTGGATACAAAAAGTGTTTTGTAGTCAACACCAAATTCCAAGTTCATCTGTGTCCAAAAATTAAGACCATGGACTGAGGTCTGAGAAAATTGCTACTGGACAGCAACTTCTCAAGAAGGAGAATATGATTTTAAGGGGGGTTTTGCATCCATGCTTGTCCCCATTTCCCTAGGTTTTGGTTAGTGATCACTAGACATTTTAGTGGTGAATCAACTATACCAAACCATCCTTGGGGTACATTAGGACTAAGCATTTCATTTGCTTGGGAAGGGGAATTTTATCCTTTGAAATCAAGATTTTATGCTTGAAAATGGTTTTTTAGGGTTTTGAAAATGAGTTTTCTTTGCAAGAAAGTAAGAAAGCTTAAAAATAATGTTGATCTTTGTAGAAGATCATCCATGGAGATGGTCTTCCATGGTGATCTTCTTAGATCTAAAGCAAGAAGATGAAGGAACTACATTTTGTAGTTTGAAGATGCATGCATGGTTGAGATTTAGGGTTAGGAAGAGGAGGGTTTACCAATCTTCCTTGTGTTCTTGAGTGTTTGGCTTGAGTGTATGAGTGTTTAGGGCTTTAATATGAGAGTGAGTGGATGAGTATGAGTTGGGAAAGATTGGAGAGAAAATGGTGACAATTCAAGTGAATTCTCACTGTTTTCTCTCTATATTTCGCCAGAGGTTCGGTGCAAAATGTGTTCTTCTTTTTCTTATTTTTGTGACTGGAGGGCTCAATTTATAGCCCTCCTGAAAATGCAAACATGTCCGCGCGGATGGATCCAGTCGCGTGCCTTTGTTCATTAATTCTTTGCTTCGAGGCTTTGGACACAAGGAATAATCTTTTTCAAAATTCAAATTGACCAGCCAGATTATGTTTCCAGCATTTCTATTTGTGGTTTTATTCTTTTGTTTTTCTTTTTTAAGATTCTTTTTAAGGTTTAACCTTAAATAACAATGCCCATTTTACCCTCACTTTGTTAGAAAGGTTAGGATTGTTAGGAATTGTTAGAAATGTTATAACTTTCGTTAATTTTCTAACGAAAATTCTAACAAGCTCAAATTGGAGCACTTACAACTTGGACCATGACTCATGTTCAATATAACATCGTGTGACAAAGGGATTGTGATATGTTCTATGTAGGAAATCAAACTTGATATTATATTATTTGGGTAGGCATGATGGCTTGCTAGAGTCCGCTCATGTCTTATGAGGATCGATGTGATCGAACTCATTGCTAACATAATATAGTCCTATGGGTCATACGCATCGAACGAATTGTCAAAAATGAAGAATATGGAGTTTTTGTTCTCAGGGGATGACTCGTCCCCAGGCCAGAACCAACTATTCCCTTGGCCTGGGACGAGAGAATCAGTGAGAGAGTCCTGAGGGACGACTCGTGCCCAGGGGGACGAGTCGTGCCCATAGGGACAACTCGTGCCCTGGGCCAGAACCAACTATTCCCCTTAAAGGGGACGCCTGTATCAGAACATTGTGATGAGGGGACGACTCGTGCCCTGGGGGACGGGTCGTCCCGTCGGCGCTGGACTGATATGTAATTGACTCAAAATTAGGGTTTTCGCGAGGGGAAAAGTTTTATAACGTATAAATACAAACCCCTAGTTGCCCTAGCAGTCATACTCACGTTTTGGGTTTAGAGAAACACAAAAGAGAGTGATTCCAATTGTGAACTGAGAATAAAAACACCATTCAATTCCATAATTCTTCATCGATTGAAAAGAGTTTCAATCAAGGATCTAGCAATCCACCTAGAATTGTTCTAGGGTTCGTTCAACGCGTGGATACACATAGAGGATCTTCGCTATTCAAGATCTTTCGTTCGTGATTCAAGAATCGTTCATCGAAGATTCGCTAGTTCTTCAATCTGGAGTTGGAACGCGTTTATCAACGACAAAAGCACATAAGGTTAGCAATTCTAAATCATTCCTCTTAATTAATCATCTAGAACGGATCCTAGGGCTCCGGTTTTTCGAGTTAATTTGAATTATTCCGCTGCGCATGGACCCTCGAAACCCAACAATGGACAACTTAGGAAGCAAGGCGAGGTGGCTGAAGGCGGCTGACAGAACAGCACCCTGGAAGGACAAATCTAAATGGTGCGCTTACCATGAAGACTTTGGCCATACTACGGAAAATTGCATTGCCTTAAGGAAGGAAATCAGCCACTTACTCTCTAAAGGCCTCCTCAAAGATCTACTCGGAAAAAGGAAAGGACGGGCTGAGGCAAAAGAAGCCGTCACTGATAATCCATCTTCACCTCCTCCTGCAACTAAGGTGATCAACTTTATTACAGGAGGGTCAGACATTTGTGGCACCACGTACTCTGCAGCAAAACATCATGCCAAAGATTCCAAGGAAGACAAGATGGAGTTACCGGCACGACGTCCTGATGCTACCCTGGTCCAGCAGATCATTTTTTATCAAGATGATAAGGAAAATATCTTGGATCCTCATCATGATGGGTTAGTCATCACCTTGCAAATTGCCAATTGTAAGGTCAAGCGTCTCTTGGTCGATAACAGGAGTTCAGTAAACTTGGTCATGAAGAGCACATTAGAAGAAATGTCAATTCCCTTAACTAAAGTTGTGAAGAATTCCTCCATTCTAGTAGGGTTCAGTGGAGAGACCAAGCAAACAATTGGAGAAATCAAATTGCCAGTCTATGTGGAAGGATTGAACTCCATGGAAAGGTTTTGTGTGATTGATTGTCCATCAGCCTATAATTTCATCTTGGGAAGACCATGGATCCATAGTATGAAAGCAATTCCATCCACGTACCACCAATGCCTCAAGATGCCAACACCTTGGGGGGGTAATTAAGATAAAAGGAGACCAACAAGCTGCTAAGGAATGTTATAAAACAGATATGAAAGCATGTTCTACTTCCCATCCAGCATAGCAATTACAGAAAGGCATCAAGGATATCTTGGAGGCTGCTGAGTATGACGTAAGAAAAGTGCCCGTAGACGCCTCTAACCTTGATGCCCATGTGCTAGTTGGAGCTGACTTACCCCCTGAAATTGAGAAAGAGTTGATCGACTTTCTAAAGAGTAGAAAGTTGTGTTTCGCTTGGAAACATGAAGATATGACCGGGATAGATAAAAGCATCATAACTCACAAGTTAAATATCGACCCTACCATCAAGCCGGTCCATCAGAAGAGGAGGAAATTTGCCCAAGAATGGAATCAAATCATTAAGGAGGAAGTAGAGAGACTGCTCAAATCGAAGATGATCAGAGAGGTGCAATATCCTAGGTGGCTCGCCAATGTGGTGGTTGTCGAGAAGAAAAATGGGAAATGAAGTGTATGCGTAGACTTCACGGACTTGAACAGAGCGTGTCCCAAGGATCCATTCCCGTGACCCCATATTGATTCCTTGGTAGACGAAACAGCTGGCCACGACGTGCTGACCTTCATGGATGCTTCTTCAGGTTATCAGCAAATCCAAATGGAGCCCTCTGATCAAGAAGATATCGCCTTCATAACTCCTGAAGGTATATATTATTATATTGCCATGCCATTTGGGTTAAAAAACACTGGGGCAACCTATCAAAGACTGGTAAACAAGATGTTCAAGGACCATCTCGACAAAACAATGGAAGTATACATAGATGACATGGTGGTAAAGTCCAAGAATATGGAAGATCACGTGCAACACTTGGCAGAGGCCTTTGACATCTTAGAAGCCTTCAATATGAAGATGAACCCTTCCAAGTGCAATTTTGGGGTTAGAGCTGGGAAGTTTTTGGGGTACATGGTGACTAAGAGAGGAATCGAGGCCAGTCCAGAACAGATCAAAGCTATCCTCAACCTGCAGTCCCCTAAAAACATAAAAGATGTACAAAGATTGACAGGGCATGTAGCGGCCTTAAATTGGTTTATCTCTAAATCCTCCGAAAAATGCTAGTTGTTTTATGATGTCTTGAGGAAGAACAAGCTGTTCCAGTGGACCGATCAACACGAAGAAACCTTCCTGAACCTCAAAAAGTATCTCACATCTTCACCCCTGCCCGCTAAGCCAGAACCTAGGGAATCCCTCTATATATATTTAGCTGTATCTGAGAGCGCCGTAAGTGCTGTCCTGGTGAAGAAAGATCAAGGCAGTCAACGTCCCATTTACTATGTAAGTAAATCTCTTCTAGATGCGGAAACCAGGTACTCCCATCTAGAAAAACTTATTCTCGCTTTAATCACTGCATCTACTTGTAGCGCTCAATTTTTTATTGAATAACAGAGTTGCCACTAATCATTTATTTAGGAAAACAATAAGAAAAACTTTTTTTGATTTTAAAGAGATTTGAGGGTTCGGGGGTTAAGTTATGGAATGGGAAGGTCGAGGAGCACCCATTCCACCCAATCCCAAGATCGGTCTTGCCAATTAAGTATTATCAATCTAATTAATTTAAATAAGAGAAAACCCTAATTAATTTCTTAGTTAGGAATGTCGGATTATATGCTTCGAGATCACCTCCATGGATTGAAGGGACTCTAGGCTAATCCTTTTGATAGGGTTACACTACTCAAAAAGCCAATAGAGAGGTTGAGAAGAAGAATAAAAATGTAGGAGTTTACCTTGTTTTAGGGAGATTGGTTTAGAACGTGGTTCTAAGGTGCCTTCTCGGTCGAGAAGTGATACGGGCAGAGCTTCGCCTTGATTCTAGGATTTAATTTTGATGTTCGTCAATAAACGTGGTGTAAGTACCCAAATCCGGATCGTCCAAATCCGTCAGAAAGTTAATCGAAATCCGTTAACTGACCCGCTCCAGGTTAACCGGAACTCGTTCAACTCCCCGTTGCTGTGCCAACGAGACATCCCGGGACTGCCCCGTGCATCCCGACGTCGAACCATACTTAGCACGTGTCATCTCACGTAAAAGTATGGCTTTCCCTGAAAAACGCATTTTCCGGCACTTTTAGGGGGCGTTTCGGACATTTTCCGGACTGTTATTTAAAAAACGGACAAAATCGGGACCGGGGAACGAACTCCCACACTTCTGGTGAGTCACAGGACACGTGTCCTGCATGCCACCTCCCTCTAGTCACTCGTCAATCACAAATCAAGGCCAAAAGACCAAAATACCCCTGGTTTGCAAGCCTAGTCCGGCCGGACTCACTGTGCACATTTTCTGAAATTGCCAGCAAGTCCTTCAAATTCTCAAAATACCACAAAACCCCCTGGATTCAGGCCAAGTCCGTCCGGACTCCTACTGCAAATTTCACCTATAAATAGAAATGGCTGTCAAAGCCAAATAGAGAGGATTTTTACACCAAAAATTCACATACCCCACGGTCCAAACTGGTTTTCACCCCTCCCGAGCTCCCGTTCTGTCTCGATTCGCGTGAAACCTTCGTATTTCGATCAAATACGCACCCTACAACTTCGAAACAACCTTTCGAATCACTTTTCGTGTCCCGTACACACCTCCCGAGCCAAAGGAGTCGACCCTAGCCATAGGTATAACTCCCTCTCTCTAAATCTCCCGTTCCGTCTCGGTTTACGCGCCAGTCGCTATAACTGTTTCGAACGTCGTTATCAAAATGTAGACGCCTCCGTCTAACGGGGTCCGATACGTTTTAGCCCCTCGATCCTCTTCTCTTTCCGTAAGAGAAGTAATCACGGGTTAAAACGGCGTTCCGACCCCGTTCCGTTTACTTTTATGTCATTTACAATTCTGAGCCGTTTGGCCTCGTTGATCGTCATTTACAATTCCGAGCCGTTTGGCCTCGTTGATCGTCATTTACAATTCCGAGCCGTTTGGCCTCGTTGATCGTCATTTACGAATCCGGATCGTTTGATTCCGTTGACAACGCTTTAAATACTGTCATTTACAAGTCCGATCCGTTTGGATTGTGATAGTATTTACTTTTCAAAGTCCGAGTCGCAACCCGATTCGTTGATCGCATATCATTTAATACACATTTTTCCTGGAAAAATCGTTAACAATGTAATGCCCGGTTCAAAATCGGAGTTCGTCCGTCGAACTCTCTTTCAAAACGCGCGAAATGACGTTCGGCCTCCGAACGCTCATCTTCAAACTCAAAGCCGCCATTTGACACTTAAAATCATTTAATACGCATTTTTCCCGTAAAAATCGTTAACAATGACTCGTACGGTTCAAAATCGACGTTTGCCACGCAAACGCTCATTTCAACTCAAAATCGACGTTTGCCACGCAAACGCTCATTTCAACTCAAAGTCGACGTTTGCCACGCAAATGCTCATTTCAACTCAAAATCGACGTTTGCCACGCAAACGCTCTTTTCAAACTCAAACCGACGTTTGTCATTCAAACGCTCGTCTTTTCAAAAGTCACCTAATCAAACGTTTGTCATTCAAACCAAGATTAAGCTTGTCATTCAAGCCCCCCATTTCAAAAGACACACACACACACACACGATTTCGAGAAAGGTAGAAAGACTCGTCATGCGAGGCGTTTCGGGCGATCTTGTCATACTCTACCCGAAACGTAACCTGACCTCCGAACCTAACAATCTCTGGTACAAAAAAGCTTTTTACTCGTTTTTGCTGCCAATAAAAATGATTCCCCTTTTTCAAAAAAGCCTTTTCCTAAGTTTTTGCTACCAATAAAAACGACACCTTTTCACAATAGCCGTTTCTCAACGTTTGGGCTCAAAATACAAAAACCGCGTGGTGACTCCTCATTTTGTTCCTTCCCATGAAGCGAGGTCTCAGACACCAACCCCTCCGCGAAAGACAACCGCCTTTTCCGCGCCCCCCGCCCGCGCGCGAAAAAGATCGGGTAATTTCACGTGGTTGATGGACGAATTTAGGAGTTGTTTGTGAGTGATTTGAAGGAATCTTTCGTGGAGAGAAACCAACAAATTGTGTGTGTGTTGTGTGTTTTTGATCGGGGATCGAGGACCTCTGAAATATTGAAAACTATCAGGTATTTATAGGGGTTTAAGAGGTGGATGGATGACTTGGTCACCAAGATTAGGAGACTCAAGGAAGGTTCCAGAAATCAACTGTGATTGGATGACCGGATTGATAAGGTTTTATCCAGAAAAGAGTTTGAAACGGAGAAGGAAAGTGATTCTGCATATTCTGCAGAGGGGTTGTCTCGCACGAGACATGTATGTCCCGTGCAGGACAACTAGTCGGTTGACTATTTTGTCCTCTTCAGTTATTCCGTTAGTCAGTTAGGTCCAAAACTAACGAGGTTAGTTAGAAACTTAAAGAAACATGACGAAACTGATATGCTTTCATCAAAACATAAAAGCGAGATGAAGAGTAGTGTAATCATGAATTATTGGTTCAGAATGGGGTGTCTACAGAGCCCCTCGGTGACAAGACTTATGGAAGAAGTCATGTCGTCGATAGAAAAGACATCATTCTGAACATTGGGATGGTTGTGTCGTATGGCTGCCTACGTATCTCTAAGAGAGAATCAGACCAAACGTAGTTCGACTCCAAAACACTAAAAAGGCTATTTTAGATATTTTGAAAAGCATTTTTGAAAATCGAAGAGGGATTTTTTTATTTTTTTTGAAAAGGTAAAATCATACTGAGGAATCAAAGACTTGACCCAATTCTGAAGATACCTGTTTGTTGATGAAGTTATTGAAGTGTGCAGCCCGAGGTTACTTACGTTGCCATTATTGTCGAGGTCACGGACTTGGTTGTCGCTGCTGCCGTCGTAGACTTTGCTAATGCTGAGGTCACAGACTTGAAGTTTGCTGCCGTCACAGACTTTGAAGTTGTTGTCGAGGTCACGGACTTGAAGTTTGCTGCCGTCACAGACTTTGAAGTTGTTGTCGAGGTCACGGACTCTAATTTTGCTGCCGTTACAGATTTTGCTGGTGTTGCCGAGGTCATAGACTTGAAGTTTGCTGTCGTCACAGACTTTGTTGATGTTACCGAGGTCACGGACTTGAAGTTTGCTGCCGTCACAGACTTTGAAGTTGTCGGTTAAGGTGAAGGTTCTGTCGGCCCCTGTAATGCAGAATCTGTTGCTAGTCAGCGAGTCTGTATTGTTTCTTCATTGTTGTAGAATTTCGATGAGTAATTATGTGTGAACACATCTAGGCCTGTTGAGAATCTTTATTCTTACTTCTCATTTGAATTGTGTCTCTAGGAGGCAAACGACTACAAATCTGTCGACTGTCGTAATGGTTTTATGTCCAAGGCTCTTTGCTTTATCATGCTCCAAGTTGCTTGCAAGTGATAGATGACTTTGTGAACAGGCTTGTGAGTCTTCTCCCTTGATTTGAAGATGATTGAAGAAGTCTCTCCTTGTTGATTTGATTTGAAGAGGATCGAATGATTTTTGATGAAGAAGGTTGAGAAAAAGTCACTACAAGAAAATTGAATTTTGACAACGTTTTAGTTAACAACGTTTTAAAAAAAACGTTGTCATTGACTGGATTTAACAACGTTTTTTCAAAAACGTTGTAGTATATATAATATAAAAACGTTTATTTAATAAACGTTGTCTTAATGGTATTTCTACAACGTTTATTTAAAAAACGTTGCACATAAGACAACGTTTTTTAATAAACGTTGTGAAATATCCGTATTTTGACAACGTTTTTTTTATAAACGTTGTCATATTCCGGAAAAAAAAATAAATAAAAAAAAAGAAAAAGAAAATAAAACCAGTAAAAGAGCGGGCATTTTTTGCCCAATACCGCGAAATTCAATTGAGCCATTTTTTCCCCCAAAATCACCTGTACCCCAAATCGCTTTCTTCCTACTTCCTAGGCATCGATCGACGGCAACGGCGCCAAGGAAAAATCTTCGACGGACCTGGTGATAATCGGCGGCGGATCTCTACAATCGACGGCGGGGCAAAATCGCTTTCCGGCCACACAGCGTCAGTCCAATAATACAAGGTTCCATTCATCTTCTCCTCCTTCAACTATTCTTAATATCAGTGCCAATTTCTAATATTTGCTTCTTGTAAATCAATTTCTATTTTTCAAGGATCGACATTAACTGGAATGGGTGCGGGGAAACCATTTTTCCGATGAAGAAGTTTCAGTTTGCCCTAATATTGGAGAGAGGTTATTTTTGAGGTAAGAACATTAATTAGTCGAAGATATCATGCCGATTCGGGAGTAATGCGATTACCTTTAATTTTTCTGCGATTGATATGTCTATGTAGCTCATTACCAATTTCAATTGCATGAGGTTCTTCTGACTAACAATTTTGTTTTGACATGCACTGATGCTTAGCTGTTGTTATACTACACCTTGTTGAAATGTTTGTTTCTTTGTTATCGACCTGATTCGAAAGGATTTTCAGGAAAAATCAATACTTGTTCATCCAGTAGTTCATTATTAGCCCCATATGACATCCCGAGTGAAAATACATTACTTGCATAGTTGGGACCAATGGTCCATTTTGCAGTTATGAACTCATGTATATAAGTACTAATCTGCATGCCATTGTTGTATTCTCAATTTGTTCCCATTTTGTTCCCAATTTGTTACTCATGCTCAAAATTAGAGTTTCATTTCGTCTATTCTATGAATGAATTTTGTTCCCAATTTGTTCTTATATGTGATTTGTTTGATTAAGTTGTATTATCTCAATTTAATTTGGGATGGAGGGAGTACCACATTAGTAGAATATAGGACACTGCCTTTAGTGGACTTGACTGCTAATTTGCGTAAAACAAAGAACGACTCAATGAAAATGCCTATAGTCCATTGAATATTAGCTGATAAACTATACCTAATGACATTCTTTTCCTAAAATCTGAAGTCATGGGCATTCATGCTCAGCGCTATACTTTTTTGAGCTCGAATTAATGAGCCCAACACAAGTTTGAGCTAAATCGAGCTGAACTAGTACTAGTTTATCTCACTAATTTATTCATTTTTTGAAAAGAATTAATCTAACTAAATAATTTTTCTATTTTAATTCTACCTCTGTCTCAAAATGAATGTCAGTTTTTGTTCTTGATCCCCAAAATGAATTCATTTTGGGACGGACGGAATGGAAATTTCAATATGTCCTGGGAACAGTTATAATTCCCAATTGAAAGGTTAAAGAATTCTAAATTCCTCACAGTCCCATTAATTATATCTAATGAAAGGGTATTTCAGTTTCTGTACCACTGACTTTTCACTTCAATGGTGAACTAGATTTGTGTGTCCCTCAACTCCCTCTAATCAAATCACCGCATGTCTTCGATTAAAAGGAGAGTCTTCATGAAGTTTTTGTGCTTTTTAGAGGATTCTCAAACAAGTAGAAGATGATATGAGTAGAGTTGTCCATGTAATTTTCTGGTTGTTGATGTTGTTGTTGTTATTGTATCAATCAAATTGTTAAGTAGATTATTAGGACTTATGTATATGTCATTGGTAAAGGCATACTCTCTCCCCCCGGAAAAAAATAGTATCATTTGACAAGTCATACTACTAATTAATGATGATTTGGCCACTTGACATTTCTTGAAATAGCATAACAATTATTATTTGATTGAACATTAACCAATCTAATTAAAAATAAGATATGCACCATACGTTTAGATTGAGGTTTAATCTTGTTTCTTTAATGAATGAGGGTAAAAATGAGATGTACTGAATTATTAACTCTTCAAGTTGCTCTAATATCATTAACTCTTGTAGTGTTCTCGGTGAACTCATAATTCATATTTGATGGATAAAGCGTGGGTGAATCTACCAAGGTTTTCACTCTAAGCTAAAATAGTAGTTTTGATAGTTGCAAGCTTTCTTGTGCTATCTATGTAATATGTATAATTTTGTTTGTAGGCCAAGTGATGCTTACAGGGAAGGAGTAAGAAATTTTGTAGCAGTATGTTTGGAGAGTCTAGGAAATCCCTCTAAAATTCGATGTCCTTGTACTCGTTGTAGAAATTTGGATTACCAGACTAGTGATGATGTAATCTCACACTTGGTTATGCATGGCATGGATAAGACATACGATGTTTGGATTTTTCACGGGGAAGAACGTCCTAGCACTTCCTCCAAAATGACACATGATCTCGATGATATACCAGATACATATAGGATGTTCGTAGATGCACGTGTTAACGAGGAAACTATTCCAAATTATACTGAAGCAATGGAAGACGAGGGGTTTTCAAAATTATTAGAAGAGGCAGAAACTCCCTTGTATATGGGCAGTGACTATACAAAGCTAACGATTCTGAGTTATGCTTTTCAAACATAAAGCGGTCAACGGTATTTCTGACAAAGCATTTACCGATCTTCTCAAAATCTTAGGTCACATGTTGCCACAAAAGAATGTTCTTCCTAGTTCCACGTATGCTGCAAAAAAATTACTTAAGACCTTTGACTTGGGTTACGAAAAAATACATGCATGTCCTAAAGATTGTTGTCTATTTAGAAAAGAGCTGGCAGATCTAGACGATTGCCCGAGGTGTGGGAAATCTAGGTGGAAAGTGGTAGGAAAAGGAGATGAGCGTAAAATTAAAAAGGGAGTACCAAACTAAGGTGTTGAGATACTTTCCTATTATTCCCAAATTTAGAAGGATGTTCAGATCATTGGAGAGTTCTGAACAATTATTGTGGCATAGCAGTCATCATAGCAATGATAACAAAATGCGACATCCTGTTGACTCGCCACAGTGGCAGTCTATTGATAGTAAATGGCCTTTTTTTTCATCTGATCCTCGGAATTTAAGACTTGGACTTGCCACAGATGGATTTAATCCTTACAGTAATCTAAGTTCTACACATAGTTGTTGGCCTGTGATGCTTGTTAATTACAACCTCCCCCCTTGGCTTTGCATGAAAAGAGAAAATATGATGTTAACTTTAGTAATCCCTGGTCCAAGGCAACCAGGAAATGATATTGATGTATATTTAAGGCCATTGATTGAAGATTTGAAAGAATTATGGATAAGTGGGGTTGAGGTGTACGATGCATTTAAGAAGAGCATGTTCAATCTGAGGGTTATTCTCATGTGGACGATTAATGATTTTCCGGCTTATGGCAATCTAGCTGGGTGTATGACTAAGGGTAAGATGGCATGTCCTATTTGTGGTGCTGATACTTGTTCAATATATCTACCTCATAGTCACAAGTGTGTGTATATGGGTCATCGACGGTTTCTTATATCCAATCATTCTTACCGAAAGAAGAAGAAATGGTTTGATGGAACCCATGAGAAGAGGGGGAAACCTCATATATTGTCCGGTTCTGAAATTTTAGAAGTTGTTAATGGGATTGAAAATGATTTTGGAAAATGGGATGAAACGAGCAATGATGAAGAACCGAGACAAGGAAGGGCAAAAGGTAAGAGAAACAAGAAAAGGAAGAGGAAGATTAAAAAGATGAAAGTTAAGGTCCTGAATTGGAAGAAAAAAAATAATTTTTTTTGAGTTGCCCTACTACGAGGTAAAATCAAATTTTGTGCTTTACTGTTAATTCAATATAATGATATACTCCCTCCGTCCAACTCGAAAAGTCACTTTTGGTCAATTCAAGTTTTGTTTGACTCAAGCATTAATGCAAATCTAATTATAAATATGTTATTGACCAAAAGTGCCTTTTTGAATGGGACGGAGGGAGTAGTTAATAGCTAGCTGATAACTTATAATATATGTTATTTTTAGGATTTGTTGGTACGTCACTGTTTGGATTTAATGCACATTGAAAAAAATTGTGGTGAGAGTTTACTTTGCACTTTGCTTGATATAAAAAGAAGATCAAAAGATGGTCATGCTGCTCGTAAAGACTTAGAAAGTATGGGAATTCGGCCAGAGTTGCACCCAAGGCTCGATGAGAATGATAAGATACTCCTTCCACCAGGCCAATGTACTTTAACAAGTTATGAGATAGAGACATTTTATTGGCGACTAAGAAATTTGAAAGTTCCCGACGGGTATAGCTCTAATATTGCGAAACAGTTTGCCTGCATCGACAAGATACTTGGACTCAAATCCCATGATTACCATGTATTGATGCAACAGTTATTACCGGTCGCATTGAGAGGACTTTTACCCAAAGGGCCAAGAAATGCATTACTTCGTTTCTGTTCATTTTTCTATGATATAAGCCAAAGAGTGGTTGATGTCGAAAAAATTGAAGCTGCAGAACAGGAGATAATTGAGACATTGTGCATGCTTGAAAGATATTTACCTCCTTCATTCTTCGATATTATGATTCACTTGACAATACATTTAGGTCGAGAAACTCGTCTTTGTGGATCAAATCAATTTCATTGGATGTATCCGTTTGAAAGGTATTCCATATCCATTTATTATCTGATAATAGGCTTTAATGATATTTTCCTCCCTAATTTATATCCAATCCATTCAGATTTATGAAGACTGGCAAGGAATATGTTAGAAATCCGGCACGACCCGAAGGATGCATATGTGAAGGCTATCTTGCCGAAGAATCCATAGGATTTTGTTGTGAGTACATTAAGGAAAGTTGTGCACTATTTGAAACACATAAACACAATGAGGATTATCAAGATGAGAAAACATTTGAGGGACGACCAATTTCTAAAGGAGAGCATATTACATTGTCTAATGAAGACATGCAAAATGGTCATCGATATGTGTTGTTTAATACGGCAGAAGTGGAACCATATGAAGTGTAAGTTTAAGTTAAATGCCAATTTGACTAGTTTATTTCTTAGGAATATTTTTCACTCTTTCTTTATTTTTAGGATGCATATGGAAGAGTTGAAGATAATACATACTGGTATATTCGATGAACAACTTTCAAAGATGCATTCAGACACTTTCTCTAGTTGGTTTACGAAAAAGGTTTCTAACATATTATTTGGACTTTATTAGGTTATGCATTGTGAATACATATGCTACACTTGGAGACGAGTCTCTTGCAAAAGAGTCCGACCTTAAGAGGTCCCTTGAAAGTGTGGCACTGCTTGAAGCACAGTTGAAGGAGATGAATCCAAATCTTGATTCAATTGCAGAGTATGCATTTCCTTTCATTTGAAGGTCATTCATTTTTATGGGTTTTCTATTCTTTTTTCTTATTTGTATCAATGACAGATACCGAAAGAAAGTATCCCTGTATAATGAACGAGTAGAAGAGCTTAATATGGTAACTCAAGAACGCGATGATACAAAGAAGCAATACGATGAATGGAGAAAGAAAAGGCAAATAGCTTCTTTCTGATAATATTTCTATGAAATTGGTTTACAAGTATTGTTTTCATGAACTTATTTGGTTACAATGTACATACCTCCAAAGATGAGTTGGAAGAATATTGCTAATTTGTCAGGAGGTGAAAAGGTACCTTCTGAAATGCACTGCTGATTTTCTTTTTGTTCTGCTTCTTCCCCAACCAACCCCCGCTGAGTCTTGTTGTATATTACAATGACTTTGTTTCCCAGGACTCTCAGCTCATTAGCTCTTGTTTTCGCACTCCACCACTACAAACCCACGCCACTCTATGTCATGGATGAGATCGATGCTGCTCTAGGTAGATTATTCTGAGTTTATAAACTTTTTGTCCTTCGACCAATTCTTATTTCTTAAACTTTGCATTCTTGTTTAATTCATAATTCTGTTTTTTTTTACTTGTAGATTTTAAAAATGTGTCTATTGCATTACGTAAAAGATCGTACAAAGGATGCCCAATTCATAATAATTAGGTAATTTTCTTTGTATTTTAGAATAATATAAAATATCAACATTCTTCAATTAATTGCATAAGCGGCTTGATCTTTTGCATATGAATTGCGGCTGAGAAACAACATGTTCGAGTTGGCGGATCGACTAGTGGGAATTTACAAGACTGATAATTGCACTAAGAGCATTACCATCAACCCATCTAGCTTTGTTGTTGGTGCAAAAGTTGCTTAAGGTGACA
The DNA here is from genome assembly GCA_022495995.1 of Adenophora triphylla var. japonica. Taxonomy (NCBI): domain Eukaryota; kingdom Viridiplantae; phylum Streptophyta; class Magnoliopsida; order Asterales; family Campanulaceae; genus Adenophora; species Adenophora triphylla. Next base: position 102,131 of record JAFEMH010002575.1, on the reverse strand, counting down.
TATGAACTTTCCTCGTCGTTGACTCGTATTCTTTTTTATATGTGTATGTTTGTCATGGTTTGACTGTAATTTATGTTCAACGTATATAAAGCCGGTGTGTATGTCAAGGAACATTGCGCTTGCAATTGTTCTTCTTGTAAAGACATGGTGCAATGTTCGCTCCTACGATTATTTATAAAAAGCGTAAAAGTGTGACTTTATCACCTAAATGACGGAGTCCGGGGCGTGTGCAAGTCCCGAGTTTTATAGTACATGAGTTACATCATACTCCTCTCGTCCCATAATAAATATTGCATTTTCCATTTAAATACAATCTCTTTGAAGTTTGAAGGAAATGTATCTGCGGGTTTTGGATTTAACTTCTCAAAGTCAAGGGACGATATGGTCAAGCACAAAGAACAACTTAACTTAGCATATTACATCGTTATCTTGCTTAGGATCGAGACCGGGCATTATGGTGAGTTGGTTGAAAATGTAGTAAGACTAAGTTTCTTGTACAAATATGCACTTTTTTTTGTGCATATTCAGACTTATTGCACAATTTAGTTGTGGCTGCCATCTCCTTTAATAAAGAAGCCTCGGCCCTCATTGGCTACCACTGTGAATAGAAAACTCACTTTAGTTCAGCAGTAGTGCTTGAATGGTGCTGATACACTTTTTTTTTTGTTGTCTAGCTATATCTCTTGTAATAAATGTATATTGTGCTTAAACTTTGTTCGTGTTTGCAATTGTATCATATTTTTATAGTTCAACAGTGCTTGAATGGGTGCTTTTAATGAAATGACTATAGGTGTCTAAATTGCAGGGGGCATATGTGAATTTGGGGGGGGGGGAAATAATTTTTTTTCACTTTAACAACGTTTTTAAAACGTTGTATAAAGCATTAAGACAACGTTTACAATACGTTGTCAAACATGGAGGGAATTTTTTTTTAATTATTCATATTGACAACGTTTTAATAAAACGTTGTAATAAGAAAATGACAACGTTTATAAAACGTTGTAAAACATATTTAGACAACGTTTAAAGAAACGTTGTCTTAAGAATTTAGACAACGTTTTATAAACGTTGTCTTATTATGTTTTACAACGTTTTATAAACGTTGTCATTTTCTTATTACAACGTTTTATTAAAACGTTGTCAATATACTTACTACAACGTTTTTATAAACGTTGTCATTAGCCTGGTTACAACGTTTAATGACCTTTTTTACAACATTCAAAAAACATTGTCTTAAACAGGGACCTAAGACAACGGTGGATGACACAACGTTTTGATAAACGTTGCCAAAGGTCTTTAACAACGTTTAAAAAACGTTGTCAAAGCCCTTTTTTGTTGTAGTGAGTCTCCCTTTATCATTTGACATGATTTTTTTTCTTAGTGACGCACCCTGGTTTTTGCCTAGACCGTCCTTTCGGGTTTTCAATCTAGCGGGCATCTCTTTTGCGTCTTTTCTCTTCTTTTTTTTTAAAAAAAATAGTATGTTAACTCGAAGAGAACTCAGAGGAAAGAATATTTTTAGGGAGAGAGAGATGAGATATCAATTTAGTTGAGGAGAGACGGACTCTATTCTTTGGAAGGTGATCCAAGCATTGACTTTTTGGGGAAGTGTATTCTCTAATGATGAGAGTGAGAAGTAGAGAGGAAAGCTCCTAATGCAGATTCGATTGTTTTGAGGAGTTGAAGTAGAGATTGACTGGGGGAGGAAAGATTAGGAAGCCCCAATTTTGATGCTTGGATTTCAAGAGTGTGTATGAGAGCGGCTAACAGGAAGCCCCTAGACTCAACAAGAAACGCTACTTGGCTCTATGATCTAGAAAAGTTGTTCTACCTTTTAATGAACCGTGCATCATCTAGAAGTTTCTAAATAAGTTTGAGGAGAAAGGCAATCATTAGTATGACTTAAGGGTAAACATTTTTCTTGATAGTGATAGTCTTCTTCACTTGATGTAAGAGGATGTTGAGTAATCTTCATTTCTTTTGTTGGTATTACTTGACTCCTCTTTTTTTTTTTTTGCAGGAGAGTCCTTCATGCATTTGAATTTTCACCTTTATTGTGGGGGTGATGAAAGCTTGAGAGTTTTTTTTTACTCTCAAAGCTTTGAATTGAGTAGCCCCACTCTTCTTGAAATGAAGGTTGATAGCAGCACCTTGGCCTTCTTCGTTTGTTGACTTTTGACTTTCAGTAGGGGTAATGTTTAGCCCTTAAGCTTCCTAAGGATAAATTTCTTCTTAAACTCGCTTAGAAGTCTCTATTTTTTGCGATGATTAAGGTAATAGAGGGTCCATTATTCTGTATGAATTTGCTTGTTGAAATTTGTCCAAAACAAAGAGTATTATAGTTTATACTCTTTTAGGTATAGAAGCGAATTTTAATATTTTTTTAAGAAAGTGTCATGCTTATTATATTGAATTGCGTCCTTGTTCGGAGTTAAAAAACTACAGCAGCATGTTACATCCTGAGACATCATCTTGTGGTAATAACTTAGCAGTACAGCTTGATGGACTATACGCTTCGTCCAGGATGACTGGAAGGCGACATTGTAGGAACCGTTTTTGCAAGCTTGGAAGACTAAGTCAAGCAACGTCTTCAACAACATTTACTCAGCAACGGATATGTAGACGGCATCAGTAACCTCCTGCGAGATTCTAGGCACATGAGGAGGGATTGCATTTACTTAGTTGATACCGTTATCATAATTTGTATTTAAAAATAAACGAACACATGTATACACACACACACGGGTTCTTTAGCAACATACTTTGTACTTTCTATTCACTCTCTACCATCACAAGACTAATAATATTCCATCTTTCCGAGGTTTTATGCCGGCGAACAAGTTGTTCAAGGGCTTTCCTCGTTAAATCTCTTGTCGACATCTTGAATTTACATTGTCATATTCCATTGTGCCCCATTTTTCTCCTTTGAAAGTTGAATTGCTTGAATTTGACCTAAACAATTTGGTGCCCACTGAGGGGCCCATTGGTCTTTTGATTGATTAAAGATACTCAAGATGTCTACCGCAATGTCATCGACAGTAACCTCAGTAGGAGCCACCGCCGGGATAGCTACCTCAGGCCAATATATTGGTGCCTCTACCAGTATAGGTCAAGGTCAGGAAGGATCCTCTAGGGCACCTACGCAAGTGATTCCATCGGATGTCCTGTCCAGCTTAATAGATACAATGGCCAAACTGAGGCATCAGGATAGTCCAACAGCCTGATGAATCCTTGAATGACTACCTGAGCAGGTTTAACAAAGAAGCTGTCGACATCCCCAACATCGATATGTCTACCGCGACAGAAGCCTTCAGGATGGGACTCAAGAAAGATTCCCCCTATTATGAGGAATTAGTAATGACACCTTGCAGGAGACTCGAAGAAGTCAGGACGAGAGCCATAAAATTCATTAGACTGGAAGAAGACAAGTTGATGCAAGAGAAAGCAGCTAAAAGGACCGTTACTCCCAAACATTCGGGTGAAAAGATGGAGACGACTCATACACGCCCTGGACAACCTGGGTGAGAAGGCAAGATGGCCCAAAAAGTCTGAAAAACTCTCTGGTTGGAAAGACAAATCCAAATGGTGTGCCTACCACGAAGATTTTGGGCATACCACTGAGAATTGCATTGCCCTAAGGAATGAAATTAGCCACCTCTTGTCTAAGGGTTTCCTCAAAGAACTATTGGGCAAACAACGTGGACGGGGTGACAATCAGGAGCCACAGGCAGAGAACCGACCAAATCCTCCAGTTCCAACCAAAGTGGTCAATATGATCAGTGGAGGATCAGACATATGTCGTACTTCCTACTCCGCTGCCAAGCGCCATGCTTCGGAATCCAAGGAAGACAGGTTGAATTTACCAACTAGGCCGGCAGTGAAGGAGAATGTCCAGGAAATCACGTTCGACGAAGACGACAAGGGTGACATCTTGGACCCACATCATGATGCACTTGTTGTTACTCTGCAGGTGGCCAATTGTTTGGTGAAGCGCATTTTGATTGATAATGGAAGCTCCGTCAACATAGTAACCACTGACAGTTTAGCAAGTATGGACATCCCGCTTGAATATGTTACCAGAAGCTCTTCCGTTCTAGTTGGGTTCAGTGGAGAGATTAAGCATACTTACGGAGAAATCAAATTACCCATTTATGTGGAAGGAGCAAACTCCATGGAGAAATTCTGTGTTATCGAATGCAAGTCATCTTACAACATCATTTTAGGAAGGACCTGGATTCATAACAAGAAGGAAATTCCTTCAACCTACCACCAGTGTATCAAGTTGCCCACTCTTTGGGGAGTAGTCAAGGTGAAGGGTGACCAGCAGACGACAAAAGAATGTTACAAGATATCCATGAAGGCGACCAGCGTCCCCAGACAGGCATAGCAATTAAAGAAAAAAGCACGAGATGCCTTGGAAATGGCGGAGAACGATATTAAAGAAGTTCATCTTGATCCCTCCAATCCTGATGTTAAGGTGTTATTGGGAGACGATATCCCTCACGAAATTAAAGATAGCATAATAGAGTTCTTGAAAACCAGAGCCAGTTGTTTAGCTTGGAAGCATGAAGACATGACCGGGATTAGCAAAGATATCATCACACACAAGTTGAACGTTGACCCCAGCATCAAACCCGTTCACCAGAAGAGAAGGAAGTTCGCACATGAGCGCAACCAAATTATAAAGGAGGAGGTTGCACGATTGCTAAAATCCAAAATGATCAGGGAGGTTGACTACCCAAGATGGTTGGCCAATGTAGTGGTTGTAGAAAAGAAGAATGGCAAATGGCGAGTATGTGTGGATTTCACAGACCTCAACAGAGCCTGTCCGAAGGATCCATTCCCTTTGCCTCATATTGACTCTTTGGTAGACTCGACGGCTGGTCACGACATCCTGACTTTCATGGATGCCTCCTCAGGTTACCAACAAATCCAGATGGAACCATCAGATCATGAAGACACTACCTTTATCACTCCAGAAGGTATATATTGTTACATTGCTATGCCTTTCAGACTGGAAAATGCAGGTGCAACTTACCAGAGGTTGGTAAACAAGATGTTCAAAGATCAGCTTGGGAAAACTATGGAAGTCTATATCGACGACATGGTAGTAAAATTAAAATGCATAGAAGATCATGTTGAACATCTCAAAGAGGCGTTTGACATCCTAGAAGCTTTCAACAGGAAGCTCAACCCATCAAAGTGTCACTTCGGAGTGAAGGCTGGCAAATTCCTTGGCTATATGGTGACTAAGATGGGCATTGATAGGCTAAAGTCGCACGCCTACAAATAAATTACCAAGACTCGGCTACAAAACTGCAACAAGGACAAGTCCAGGGTCGATCCACTGAAGAACGGTTATTTGTTTATGTAATAGTCACAGACCAGTTTGGGGGTTTGCTTGATTTGATTGTAATTAAACTAAAGCAAGAAAATAAATGTGATTGTAAACAATTATAAAAGAAAAGCACTTCAGATTTGTTTCTGTCACCGTTTATCAATCCAATATCATCGGTATAATTTCTTTCCCTTCCTCCTATTCACTTGATCCGAGATGTATTTCAATCTCTATCTCTTTCTTATTAATGGTTATAAGCAGTGGCACACTCACCTATAACCCTAATCAATAATCAAACCTAACTGGCACAATCTAGGTTTAGATAATTAATTGATAAAGCTTTAAGAGATTAAGATCAAGAATTTAACTATTCTTTTGCAAATAGAATAAAATCTAGTTTTACCCACTTCTCAATTTACCATGGTACATGCATAAATCTCAAAGATACTACTTGTGAAAAATCCTAATCTGGCACAGACTTAAGATTAAACTAGCAATAAATCAATTATAAGGGAAAAGAGGGTGATCAAATCTCAAAACCCTAGAAAAGGATCTAGCATTTAAAACAAGTAAAACTATAAATAGGGATTAATAAATAAAGAAATAAATACCTCAATTGAATTCAATAAACGGTTCAAGATTCAAATCTAAAGCAATGGAATTAAGCTTCCATGGAAATCAAAAGCTAAACTCTCTTAGAAAAATACTAAAAAGATGACCCCTAAAACAGAAGTTGAAAAGGAGTATTTATATCCCTTCAACTAAAAACCTATACTAATAAAAAAATAAAAAGAAATAAAGAAAAAGAAATAAAAATCAAAATGAAATTCTTTCAGCCGGTCAACTCGCTTGGTTGGACTGGTTAACGCCTTTTTCCTTCCTTGGTCCACGCGCCTTCCTTTCCTATTCCTTATTTTCCAGTGGATTGTGCACATGAAACCAATTTCTTAAATTCTAATTTTCACTTTGATCCTTCTGCTTTCCAAATTCTCCTTCTGGTTGTTTTGGTAAAAAACAATCAACAAAGAAGAAATTTGAAATGAAACGAAGGAGGGTGCAATGGAATAAAATTGGTGCAATAATGTAATCAAGATGGCTCAGTCATGTAATGAGGAAAACCCTTGAGATAACTATCTCGCCGGCACAAAACCTCGGGAGGTGATTATGAGCACCTACCTTTCCAAACAATTGTATTATCTATGAATATGGCAGATTACAACGTGTTCTTGAGCTGTGTGAGTGTAATGCGTATGTGTATGTGTTTGTATATGTGTGTGTTTTTCCAGCCATGAGCTTTTTATAATAAAAAGAAAACAGAAAAAATCAAATCCTAACTAACTCTCCTACAATCTCGGCAAGTCATCCTCATCTTGACCTAGTCTTTGATCCGTTGAAGGGAGTCTGTTGGTCATGGCTTTCTCACGTGCCTTTTTTATCCCTGTGATAAAATATAACAGAAATAAATCAAAATAAAAATTATTAAATAAATAATTTTTACCTTTCCCTCGAGTGTGAAAATGTTGACATGCTGACAAAAACTCAAGATGCATCAATCCTGAATTTTACCCATAACAATTGTCCCCAAAAAACTGTCTTTTAAATGAATTTAAAAGGTCAGTTTTTTCTTAAACCTTCTAGAAGCCCTGCGGTTTAATTAATGGAGAAGAGACATGACGGTTGAGGGCTTAATCTCTTAATTAATTACCGTAACCACTTCCCTAGATTTAGGGCTCAAAACCAAAATCTCCTTTCACTTTCTCCTTTACCTTTTCCAATCATTTTCATCCGTTCTTCTTCACGGCGGTGATTCCTTCTTTGAAGGTAAAATCCTTCCCTCCTTTTCTCTTCCTATTTCTTTTTTTCAAACATGGTGAAATCAAAAAAGGGAAAAGCCGCAAAAAATCCTCCGAGTTTACACGAGGACGGGGGTTTTTCGTGTGAAGGTTTGTTGACAAAACCAGATGAAGAAATCTGTGTTTTCAATAACGAACTAATCGAATCTCTCAAAGATCGACACTTCTTCCCAGATTCTACCATCTTTAGGCCGTTCGATGTTCTTCTTAGGTCTGACTTCGTTTCCCCAAAATGGGTTTGTTTTTATGAGTATCCCTTTACTCTAGGTTTTTCCTACCCTTTCCCTGCAATGATAAATGAGTTTTTTAGAAAGACTAACCTTGCTTTTGTACAAGTGATGCCCATGGTTTGGAGAATCTTTTCTTGTGTCTTGAGGGTGAACCGTGAACTCGGTTTAGATATAGGTTTGAAGGAATTAGCCTTTGTGTATGAGCTTCAAACGTTTGGTTCCACGAGATACCTTCTTAAGACTAGGTCTGGTATGAAGCCTTTGTTTTTGAAAGTCACTGTAAGTGATAGGGGTTGGAAATCGAAGTACTTTTTTGTTGAGAAGGACTCTTTGGAGGAAGGAGACTTCTTGGCGACTGAATGGAATAGGGAAGGTATCCCTCTTATAAATTCCAATTTTCTCTTCTTTCCCGCACTTACATGTTGTAATTTCTCTGTTGGATTTTGCAGCCATTGATTGGGTGAAGCTTTTCCCTCCATCTACTGAAACGATTGGGAAGGTGAATAGGCTGTTAGAGTTCTCAGAAGGGGAAAGATCCTTTCAACCTGGTGAAGACATAACCGTCTCTGAAAACAAAGAGATACCACCCTCCACTGAAATGTCTACTGGTAAGTTTATTTGATCCTTGTGTTACTTTCCTTGATATCTCTTGATTCTGCATTCTTCTGATAGTGTACTTCTTTTGACAGTTTCAAAATCAACCGCTGCTTTTTCTCTTAAAGACATTCAGGACTTTGTGGGCCAAACCCAGTCGAGTAGACAGATGCTGGTGCCGAAAAGGAAGATGGAGGCACCTTCTGTTGGAGCTAGGGTAAAGAAGAGGAAAAGCGGTTCTAAGGAGGTAATTGTTTTGGATGAAACGGGCTTAGGAGATGCAGAAGAAGCTTTGGCGAGGGTTGCAGTGGTAGGTTTCTATAAAAAACAGAGTTTCTAACATATTCCTAAATGAATAATGTATCTTAAGATTACTATTTGAATTTTTTGGCTTTTATAGGGTATTGATACTGCTAAGGCGAAAATGAGTAGTCTGGAGGAAAGAAATAGGAAGCTAGTGCTGGAAAATATTCAAATCAAGAAACAGAGTGAAGCTGGGGCAAAGAAGATTGGAGATTTGCAGAAGGAAGTGGAAAGCTTGATGAAAGGGATGTCTTCCCTTCAAGACACACAGCTACATGAGATTGAGGATTTGAAGAAGAGTATGATGGCTTCTGCTGCTCAGAGCATGATTGCAATCAAAATTCAAATGATGGAAGAGTTCTACGCCGGGAAGCATACAGAGTGGAATGTTGAGCAACAACATTCCCTCTTGAAGACTTTGGAGGCTAAAGGAGAGGATGTAGGAGAAGGATCCTCTGCAGCCAAAGGCAATGAGATCTTGGATGAAGGAGCAACATCAGTGGCAGTAGCCACCCCGTGAAGGAACATGGTAAGAAAATTTTTTTGGTTTTGAAAACATTGAAATATTTTGGTTTTAAGTGGGCTGTGTCTCCAAGACAATCTTTTTTGGTTTGTAATGGACCCATAAGGGTCAAGACAATATGTTTTTCAAGGGTTGGGTTGGTCTAACTTTTTTATGATTTCTGTAGGAAAATCTTTACTTGGGTTTTTGGAAAAACTTTCCCCAAGTATCTTTATAAAAATGTTTTAAGAAGTTGGTATGTTAACTTCTTCGTAGATGGTAACAACTTGCGAGTGGATGTAGAAATCCTTTGCAATTACGTAGATTGACATGTAAAAGTCAATAACCGTTTGTACTTAGATGACACGTAAGTGTCATAACCATTTGTAAAGATCTTAGGGTCTAACCCATTGATTGAGTGATGATGGGTAATTCGTATATATTAAACATACAGGCCCACCACACACCTCAATCAAGGTTGACATCGTGCGCTCCAGGCGAGGTGTTTAAACCTTAAAGCGGTGAAAGAAAGTAATTTCTTTAAACCTTTGAAGGGATTAAGTACCTTAAACGGAGGTGAGATGGCCAGTCTCAAAATGGTTGTATTCACGAGGACTTGTATTGAATTTGGAGACTTCTATTTCTTGCAAAATAACAAGTTAATGAAAGATTTCGACATCTTTTCTGATGTCACATTTCATTTGATAAAAGAACTGTAAGAATACTTTTTAAATATAGAGTAAGAGATAGTTTGTACCTGATTTAAGATGTTAAGTTCCTGGGAGGATGCTTACATCTTAACCAATGAGTTGTATTCTAATGCTTCTTATTTCCTTACAAAACAGAAACATGTTAGAGGTGGGCGTTAGCTTAGCTAACGCTCCTCCGATGCTTAAGTCAGTAATTACTCAAGAATAGAATAAAATGGAAACAAGTACTTTTATTGAACTTAGTATGGTAAAGATCGTACCTTGGTTTTATTTGAATTGTAATTACGCAAACTTACATAAACTAGGCTTTGAGGTGGATTGCGTTCCAGCTTCTGGGAATCCTTGCTCCTTCTAGAGTCGATAGCCAATAAGAACCTTTACCTGCTTCAGCATCCACTAGGTATGGCCCTTCCCATTTGGGAGCCATCTTTCCAGCATTGGGCTCTCTTGTGTTCTGAAACACCTTACGCAGGACTAGATCACCAACTTGGAATTTTCGCAACCTCACATTCTTGTTGTAGGATCTTGCAATCTTCTGCTGATATGCTGCTATCCTGATTTTAGCGAGGTCCCTTAGTTCGTCAATGGTGTCTAGATCGTGACTTAGGTTGGCATCATTTTGTTCAGGTGTCACCATCTTGAATCTGGCAGTGGGTACGACAACTTCTGCTGGGATGACCGCTTCCGCTCCAAACACTAAAGAATAGGGGGTTTGACCTGTTGCGTTCTTTGGTGTGGTTCTATCTGCCCATAGGACAAAGGGAAGCTCTTCTGCCCATCTTCCTTTCTTTTGATCTAGCCTTTTCTTTAAATTATTGATGATTATTTTGTTGCTTGATTCTGCCTGGCCATTAGCTTGAGGATGGACAGGTGAAGATGTCACCATCTTAACTCCCCACCTAGTGAGAAAATCTTGGGTCTTCTTGCTGATGAACTGAGAGCCGTTGTCACATATTATTTCAGATGGGATTCCAAACCTACTAAATATATTTCTTTTAATGAAGGATATAACTTCCTTGTCACGAACTTGCACATAGGATTCAGCCTCAACCCATTTAGAGAAATAATCAGTCATAGCAAGCAAGAAAACTTTTCCCCCAGGAGCTTTAGGCAATTTACCCATTATATCCATTCCCCATCTCATGAACGGCCAAGTAGAGAGGATTGGATGAAGCAATTCTGCAGGCTGATGCAAGATGTCACTGTGTCTTTGGCAGGAATCACATTTCTTGGCAAAGATGGTAGCATCTTGTTGCATTGTTGGCCAGTAATAACCCATCCTTAGAGCTTTCGTATATAAGCTTCTGCCCCCAGAATGGTTACCACATGATCCTTCATGAAGTTCTCTTAGGACTTCTTTAGCTTGGTCGGCTTCGAGACATCTCAAATATGGTCCTGCAAATGATTTCTTAAATAGCACATTATCTATTAATATAAATCTTGAGATCCTTACCCTGAATGCTCTGGCATTCTTTTCTTCATCAGGGATAGTGCCATCTTGGACATATTTAATTATTGGCGTCGTCCAAGATATCTCCATCTGTCTATCAGGGATCTCATCATCTATACAGAATAGGTCTAACCTTTCTACAGCAGGGATGTCAACATGTATGATTGGGATATTGGTCTGAGATAAGCTTTTGAAAGCTGATCCAAGATTAGCCAATGCATCTGCTTGAGAGTTATCTTCTCGGGGTATTTGTTCGAAAGAGAATATTTGAAATTTGCTTGCCAGAATTTTTACTATGCCCAAATAAGTTGTCATCTTGGCATTTTTTGCTGCATAGGAACCGTTAAAATGATTTACAAGTAATAATGAATCACTATATACCTGTATTGCTTTGATGTTCATGTCTAGAGCCATGGATAGGCCCACGATTAAGGCTTCGTACTCTGCCTCATTACTTGTGGCTTTAAAATCACAACTAATGGCTTGGGGTATGATGTCCCCTTGTGGTGACTTTAGGACAACGCCTAGCCCTGTGCCCCTCATATTAGAAGCACCATCTGTGTAAAGAGTCCACGTCCTCAGGATGTCCCCATCTTGGAGTTGTTGGACTTCAAGTTCTACTTCTGGTTGCATACTTGGACTAAAGTCTGCCACAAAATCTGCAAGTGCTTGTGATTTTATTGTTGTTCTAGGCTCATATTTGATGTCATAAGTGCTTAACTGAACGGACCACTTGGCCATCCTTCCTGACATTTCTGGTTTTCTCATTACGCTTTTTATTGGATAGTTAGTACGAATGACAATAATATGAGTTTCAAAATAATGCCTTAACTTAATTGAAGCAGAAATTAAAGCTAAGATTAATTTTTCAAGGTGTGAATACCTGGTTTCCGCATCGAGCAATGTTTTACTTACGTAGTATATTGGCTGCTGGATGCCATCTTGATCACGGACCAGGACGGCACTAACTGCGGTTTCAGAGACAGCTAAGTAGACACACAATGGCTCACCTTCTTGAGGCTTTGAAAGAAGGGGAGGTGTTGATAGGTACAGCTTCAAATCTTGAAAGGCTTGTTCATGCTTATCAGTCCACTCGAACCTAGAATTCTTCTTTAAGATGTCATAGAACGGTTTGCATCTATCTGAGGATTTTGAGATGAATCGATTCAATGCTGCCACCTTCCCTGTCAATCTTTGAACATCTTTTATTGATTTGGGTGACGTTAAGTTGATGATTGCTCTGATCTGCTCCGGGCTTGCTTCTATCCCTCTTTGTGTCACCATGTAGCCCAAGAATTTCCCGGACTTCGTGCCAAAATTGTACTTTGCTGGGTTGAGCTTCATGTTGAACTTGTCTAGGATGTCGAATGCTTGAGCAAGATCTCGAACATGATCTTCAGCTTTCTTTGATTTTATCACCATATCGTCGATGTATACTTCCATAGTGTCCCCAATCTGCTCTTTGAACATCATGTTGACTAGCCTCTGGTAGGTAGCACCTGCATTTCTTAGTCCAAAAGGCATTGCAATGTAACAATAAATACCTGTTGGGATGATGAAGGCGGTATCCTCTTGGTCGGATGGCTCCATCTGGATTTGCTGAAATCCTGAAGACGCATCTAGGAAAGTCAAAACTTCATGCCCGCAAGTAGCATCTACCAGAGTATCAATGTGTGGCAAGGGGAAAGGATCTTTCGGACAAGCCTTATTTAAGTCTGTGAAGTCAACACAAACTCTCCATTTTCCGTTCCTCTTTTCTACTACCACCACATTTGCTAGCCATCTTGGGTATTCGATCTCTCTGATCATTTTAGCTTTGAGTAGTCTATCCACTTCTTCTTGAATGATAATATTCCTTTCTTGTGCGAACTTTCTTCTCTTTTGGTGGATCGGTCTGAAAGATGGATCGATGTTGAGTTTATGGGTGATTACATCCTTACTGATGCCTGTCATATCTTCATGTTTCCATGTGAAGCTTTTAATTCTGCTCTGTAATAGTTTGATAAGGTCTTCTTCTATTTCTGCTGGAACATCTTGGCTAACTAGCACTTTGAGATCTGGGCTTGAGGGATCTAAGAGTATCTCTTTCAAATTATGTTCCTTCGCCTCCAGAACCTCACGGGCCTTTCTCTGTAATTGCTATGCTATCTTAGGGGTCGTTGACGCCTTCATGGAAGTCATGTAACATTCTTTAGCTGACTGTTGATCGCTGTAAACCTTGAAAACTCCCCAAGGTGTCGGCATCTTGACACATTGGTGATAGGTGGATGGTACAGCCTTCATTCCATGGATCCATGGTCTTCCCAAGATCACATTATAACAAGTTGTACTATCGATTACATAGAATTTCTCCATGGAATTGATACCTTCGACGTAGACTGGAAGTGTGATCTCACCCACTGTACTTTTGGTTTCTCCACTGAAACCCACGAGCACCGAGGTCCACTTTATGATGCTGTCTTCAGGGATTTTCATTTCCTTCAGAGCATCCAACATGATGAGATTCACAGAGCTGCCCCCATCTATTAGGATACGTCTGACCTTGCAGTTGGCTATCTGAAGTGCAACAACCAAGGCGTCATGATGTGGATCCATAACATTGTCCCGGTCACTTTCTTCGAAGGAGATGGTATCTTGAGACGTGAGCTGTGACATCTTGGAGGATCTCTCGGGTTTCTCATCCTTAGCTTTCTTAGCGAATCTCTTAGCTGCAGAATAAGAAGTACCACAAATATCAGAACCACCACTAATAACATTAATTACCTTTGTTACCGGTGGAGGAGATGGTGGACTGGTTGTAACGGGCTCTTTGTTCTCCATCTTGGTCTTGCGGTTCCCAAGGAGCTCTTTAAGATGTCCTTTAGACAATAGGTAACTAATCTCCTTCCTTAGGGCGATGCAATTTTCGGTAAGGTGTCCAAAGTCTTCATGATAGGCACACCATTTGGATTTGTCCTTCCAGCCGGATGACTTGTCAGTCTTTCGGGGCCACCTTGCTTTATCTCCAAGATTGCTCATAGCATAGAGAATACCTGAAACATCCACAGAAAAACAATAATCAGATATTTTAGGAGATTCAATATCATCATCCCCGTCATCTTCCACATAATTGACTTTGTTATGTTCATTTCTGTGGTAGGGTCTAGATCTATTCTGTTTTTGATGAGATGACTCTATCTTCCTGTCAGGATGGTCATATGTTGAAGCTTTATCAGGATTCTTGGATTGTTGCATCTTGCCCTCTTCCAGCCTGATAAATCTTACGGCCCGATTTCAGATATCTTCCATCTTCTTGCACGGGTTCATCACCAGGTCTTCATAGTAAGGAGAATCCTTCTTCAAGCCCATTTTGAAAGCTTCTGCAGCTGTTGCCATGTCCAGGTTGGGGATCTCCAAGACTTCTTTGTTAAACCTATTAACAAAGTCTTTTAATGCTTTCGTGGGTTGCTGAGTGATACGATAAAGGTCGCTGGTGAGCTTTTCAAATTGCCGGCTGCAAGAAAATTGATTGTTGAAGAGGTTGACAAGTTGAGCGAATGAGCCAATAGAACCAGGAGGTTGACGGATCAGCCACTTCAATGCCGGGCCTACTAATGTTGAACCGAATCCTCGACACAAGCAAGCTTCACTAAACGGGAGCGGGATAAGAATGATCTCCATCTTTTCTTGGTAGTGGGCGACATGCTCCTCAGGATCTGAACTTCCATCATATAACTTCATGGCGGGAACGCTGAATCCTTTCGGGATGTCGACATGTGCGATTGCTGGAGTAAAGCAAGATTGATTGTAACATGTCGAGGAGACCTGTTGGATAGGCGGAGTGACACCAGGCACATTCATGATCATGTCTCTCAATTCCTGAAGCTGATTCGCAACGTAGGTTCCTGCAAAAGGGTTAGTGGTACAAGCAGTATTATCTAAAGCAGGATTATTATTGAAATTAACGAAAGAATTAACATTATCTGTAGAGGATGTCAGAACAGTGCTATTAGTGAAGATGGGCCCTTCTGGAAAGGTCACCCTGTAGGCACCGGTATCTAAGGGTGTTGACATTGCCACAGAAGTAGTAACAGGAGGGGAAGATGTTGACATCCTTATAGATGAAGCCATTGGTAGGAATTCATTGAAAGTTTGAGGGCTGTCCCCAATGTTGAAATCAAGGACTCTAGGACGGTAAGGAGAAACATTATCCATTCTTTTGGAAAGTAACTCCTGCTCCTTTTGCACCTTGATCAAGCTTTCGGCTATCACGGAGGTGCTATTCTGTTGACGATCTAGCTGATTCTTCATCTGCATTAGCATGCTCTTGATCTCAAGATCAGGAGATGGTGACATCTGCTTCTTGCCAGAATTCACAGGAGGAGGAGGAGGAGGCAATGTTTCTTGGCTTCCGATTGTCGACCGGCTACTGGTTTGAGGATTCATACTGCTAGGAAGGGTTTTGGTGACGGCGGAAGTCAAAGGTTGAGTAGACATGGTAGAAAAGGTAAGAATATTGAACCAATTAAAAAACCAATGGCCCCTCGGTGGGCGCCAAACTGTTTTGGTAAAAAATAATCAACAAAGAAGAAATTTGAAATGAAACGAAGGAGGGTGCAATGGAATAAAATTGGTGCAATAATGTAATCAAGATGGCTCGGTCATGTAACGAGGAAAACCCTTGAGATAACTATCTCGCCGGCACAAAACCTTGGGAGGTGATTATGAGCACCTACCTTCCCAAACAATTGTATTATCTATGAATTACAAGATAGAAAGCTATGGCGAATTACAACGTGTTCTTGAGCTGTGTGAGTGTAATGCGTATGTGTATGTGTTCGTATATGTGTGTGTGTTCCTTTTTCCAGCCATGAGCTTTAAATAATAAAAAGAAAATAGAAAAAATCAAATCCTAACTAACTCTCCTACAATCTCGATAAGTCATCCTCATCTTGACCTAGTCTTCGATCCGTTGAAAGGAGTCTGTTGGTCATGGCTTTTCTCACGTGCCTTTTTTATCCCTGTGATAAAATATAACAGACATAAATAATTATTAAATAAATAATTTTTACCTTGCCCTCGAGTGTGAAGATGTTGACATGCTGACAAAAACTCAAGATGTATCAATCCTGAATTTTACCCATAACAGTTAGCATGCCCAGTTATGGTTTTGAAGTCAAATAAGAAATGGAGGATGTGTATCGACTTCACAGACCTGAATACCGCCTGCCCTAAAGATTGCTACCCGCTCCCTTAGATTGATAAATTGGTTGATTTGATTGCCGGCCACCGAGTTTTCAGTTTCATTGATGCGTATTCCGGCTACCATCAAATCAAAATGGCCGAGGAGGACAAGGCGAAAACAGCTTTCCGGATGCCGAAAGGAAATTTTTGTTATAAGATGATGCCGTTTGGGCTAAAGAATGCTGGGGCGACATATCAAAGAATGGTGAATGAGGTTTTCAAGTCGAAAATTGGGCGAAATTTGGAGGCTTATATCGATGATATGGTAATAAAGACCAGAGAGAATGACCATGTCTTGGATCTCGCGGAAACATTTGAAAACTTGAGAAGAAATTCGATGAAGTTGAACCCTAGTAAATGCACGTTTGGTGTAACGGCGGGAAAGTTTTTGGGTTTCTTGGTAAATCGGCGCGGGATTGAGGCTAACCCGAAAAAGATTCAGGCATTGTTGGATATGTCGCCTCCCAAGACGATTGGCGAGATTCAGAGGTTGAACGGGAGGATCATAGTTTTGGGGAGGTTCATCTCGAGGTTGGCAGAAAAATGTTTGCCATTTTTCAAGGTTTTGAAGGGAGTGAAGAGTTTTGTTTGGGATGCCGAATGTGATGTCGCTTTCGAGCAGATGAAAGTGTATTTGGGAAAACCACCTTTGTTGTGTAGTCCTGTTGAAGGAGAGGAGTTGTTTATCTATTTGGCGGCTTCAGACTCTCCTGTAGCCGCGGTTTTGGTAAGAGAGGATGGGGGAGCTCAGAGGCCGATATATTATGCGTCGAAGGCATTGAGCGAGATTGAAACAAGATACTTTAATGCCGAAAAGCTAGCATACGCTTTGGTGGTTGCCGCGCGAAAATTGAGGGCTTACTTTGTCGCGCACACCATTGTTGTATTGAGTGATGCCCCATTGAGAAAAATTTTGCAACAGCCAGATGCTGCAGGAAGGTTGCTGAAATGGTCAATCGAGCTAACTGAGTTTGATCTGAGATATGAATCCCGCCGGGCTATCAAGGCGCAGGCATTGGCTGATTTCATTGTAGAAACATCCTTTACGAGATCCCAAGCAGAGCTGATGGAAGATGCAGTTATAAAAAGAGCGGCAAAGAAGGTTGCACCCAAAGTTGTTGAAGAGAAGGAAAGGCCCAGTAATTGTTGGATTTTGCACGTTAACGGATCGTCATCCAAAGATAAAGGTGGAGCGGGAATCACCATCATCTCACCGGATGAGAAGATTAAGTTCGAAAAGGCGTTACGGTTCAACTTTAATGTCTCCAATAATCAGGATGAGTATGAGGCATTGATTGCCGGAGTTGAGCTAGCAAGAGACATGGGGCTAACTAAGGTCGTGATCCATTCTGACTCCCATTTGATTGTTAACCAAATAAAGGGGGAATATGGAGTTGTTAACTCAGTTTTGATGAAATATTGCAATTTGGCGAGAAATGTATTGAAAGAATTCGAGTTTTGGGATTTGGTACAAATCAACCGAACTGAGAATTTGCGGGCTGATGAGTTGAGCAGATAGGCGGGATCCGAGGAGCGAAGTTCGGTTAGTGAGCCGTTGATCGAATTTGTGGAGATGTCGGCAATTGACAGACCAATTATTTCGGAGATAGTCGATATCGAGAAGGATTGGGTGAGCGAGATGAAAGATTTTTTAGAAAAAGAAGAGTTACCGCAGGACGAAGAAAGAGCGAGATTGGTGAAAGTAACTTCCCCGCGTTTTACAGTGCAAGATGGCGTGCTAAACCGAAAATCTTTCTCGAAACCGTTGTTGAGATGTGTTGAACCGAATTTGGTGCAGAAGGTACTGTTTGAGATTCATGAGGGTGTGTGTGGCGGTCATCCTGGGGCGAGAACTCTGGCAGATAAAGTTTTGTTTCATGGATACTATTGGCCGAGCTTGAGAAAGGATGCCGAGATATATGTAAAGAAATGCGAAAAGTGCCAGAGATTTGGCAACATTCCCCGCCAGCCCGCAACTGAGCAAACTCCCATCGTGCCGACTTGGCCTTTTGACATGTGGGGGATTGACTTGATAGGCCCTTTTCCAAAAGCCAAAGGCGGCTGTCAGCACGTGGTTATCGCCGTAGATTACTTTACAAAGTGGACTGAGGTGAAGGCTTTAGCGACAATCAGTGAGGACCAGGTGATCAAGTTTGTACATGAGAATATCTGGTGTAGATATGGGGTTCCCAGGGCGATTATTTCAGATCATGGTACGCAATTTGGGAAGAAGTTTTCAGCGGAATGTGAGAGGGTGAATGTTAAGCACTGGATGTCGGCAGTTTATAGGCCGCAGTGTAATGGGCAGGCCGAGGCGGCAAACAAGCAAATCCTTGCCGCCTTGCGCAAGAGCCTGGAAGGAAGAGGTGGAGCTTGGTTGGATGAGTTACCAATAGCTTTGTGGTACGTAAGAACAACAATCAAGGGCTCAACTGGAGAAACCGGCTTTGCCCTTACTTATGGGTCGGAAGCTATGGCACCTGCAGAGATGGCCTTGCCGAATTACAGGGTGGCTAACTATGATGAAGCAGAAATGGGCAAAGCCGATGTAATGATCTGGATTTGATTGATGAAAGAAGGATGTATGCGAGAATGAGGATGATCAACTACAAACGAAAGATGAAAGCGCAACACGATAGGCGAGTTAACAAGAGGTCTTTTAATGTCGGAGATTGGGTTTTGAGAAGTATGGAGGCAACAGGAGCCAAGCTGGGATATACTAAGCTGAACGAGAAATGGGAGTGACCTTTCCAAATCTCGAATGTCGTACGGGAAGGGACATATCGTTTAAGAAAGCAAGATGGAGAAGAATTGAAAAATGCATGGAGTGTTGACCACCTCAAACAGTTCTATCAATGAAGCCGCCTTTTCTTCCCATTTTCTGTTTCTTTGGTTTGTTTCCCTAGATGACAAAAGTTGCATAACTTTTTCTTGTATTTTGTTTGTTTGGTTATCGCCTGGGGGAAAAGTTATGTAAAATTTGCTAATCTGGCGGCATGAAATTTGCATATATGATAGAAATGGTAGCAAGGCGTTCTATCAAATTGTGTTGAAGCGTGATGATATACTTGTGAAATTGGAAATTCTAACAAGTGCTATTTTCTATTTCCATTTCATGAATAGGTGACGAGAGGCGTTGTCGCTAAAGCCTGAAGGTGGCGACAAGAAGGGTTGCCGCTAAAGATTGAAGGGGGCGACAAGAAGGGTTGCCGCTAAAGCTTGAATGAAGCGACAAGAAGGGCTTACATCCCGAACTGTCCGAAGGGCTTACATCCCGAACTGTCCGAAGGGCTTGCATCCCGAACTGCTGACGCGACAAAATAGATAAGACTAGCCTGAACAATTTCATGCGATAACGAAGCTAGGCGAGAAAGGCCCTGGCAGTAGTCGGATATAATAAGTTCTGATTATGATCAGGTGACAAAGACCTGGATTGAGGCACCAGGCACGCAAGGCAAACAAGGCGGGTTTCCTTTTCTCGCGAAGCCTATCAAAAATGGTGGTCGCCACCTAAAGATGGATGTATCTTCGTTCAGTCAAAAGGAATATTTTCCGCCATGAGATTAGGCCTCTTAATATTGTCGCATACTACCCTAGCAATTGAGTAAGGCTGCCTAAAGACAAGCCTCACTCTTTTGAAGGGAGTAGTATGTATATAGGTAAGTTATGATAAAGAAATCTTCAATAAACTATTGAAGCAAAATAACGGTGGCGACATTAAGAAGTTGAAACTTTGAAAGGCAAATTATGGCAAACGAAGTGAAAAGGTAAGCGAAAAAGTTAGAATATTAAACCAAAATTGCTATATGTATAGCCTCCATTCAGATAAACAATCGGCGACAAACAGGTCTCAAAGTCGCCAAAAATGTTAAGTACACGTATGATGAAGAGCAGTATGACAAATCAGGAATCATAATAGAGTAAGGCTACCTAAGGACAAGCCTCACTCTTTTGAAGGGAGTAGTATGCATATAGATAAGCCAGGCAAAGTAAATCTTTGATGAACTATCAAAGCAAAAATAGCAAAATAGCGACAAAGCGAGATAAAGCATGAAGATAAAGTCGCAAACCGCGACATTAAAGACTTAAAGATTGTCAGGGCAAGCTTAGATACCGCATCTGGCGGCTTCCCAAAAAGTGAACAGTTAATGTTAAGTCGCAAACCGCGACATCCAAAGCAAAAGAAGTAAAGGCTGAAAAGTAAATTGTTTAATACAGACCCAAATTCAGATACGAGTAAAATATTGTTCAAAGAAAGCAAATCGGTCAGGAAGCAGGACCATCTTGGTTGTCGCCAGAGATAGCTGGGGAAGTTAGTGCAGCTTGAGCATCTAATGCTGCTTGGGCGGCCTCCCTTTCTTGCCTATGAGCTTGTGCCTTCTCGCTGATCAAGTCATTCCAAAGAGTTAATGCATCAGGATTTGCCAGAGCAGGGACTTTCCACACGGGTTTGCCAAGGAGCTGATCTTCGGCGGCTTGCTCTGCGAGCTCATCGATATCGTACGGCACCAAGCTATGACCCAAGCGACTAAAATCACTATAAAGGGTTTCAGAGCCCCATTTAGCAATTAAGTCATGGGTTATAGCTGGAATGTCGCTAGAGCTCGCCGCCGCAGAACGCATGCATTGAATAAGAGCTTTGTCATATAGGTCCATGACTTCCGCTTCGGCTTTGTTTTTGTTCTCGGTTATGGTAGATTGAAGTTGAGCAATCACCGTTTTGTTGTAAAGATCATTTTTCACAGTGGCCACCAAGTCCACCGCTAAAAGCTTGTGTTGCTCTTCAAATTTGAGCTTTTGTGCCTCCATCTCGCGGCGGAGATCTTTCTCTATTTGCGCGAGCTTAGTCTTTTCTTCTTGCAGAGCGACAATATATTGTTCCCGATCCTGGAATTTCTTTTTAATTTTATCCCTCTCAGAACGAACCCGCTTCAGATCCTGCTCGCGTTTTTCCAACTCAATAGAAGTTTTGCTGCATCGATTTCTTAAACCATAAATAATGCTCGAAATTTGTTGAAAGTAAGAAATATAGTTAAGAGAAAGTGGGAAATGAAATAAACATAAGGCAGTGAAGTGCAACTCACCCCAGCGAGATGGAAGCCTGTGTCATTCGCGGCATAGTCTTCGTTAAGGTTTTCATACTCTCTAACCCTCTGCGGCACACAAGATCTTTGAATGATTCCGCCGCCCAGCATATTGTAGTCTTGGTTAGCAGAACGAACATCCAAGTCAGGAAGCTCGGGAACATCACCAATTTCGCGGCTCAATTCTAGCAGGCTAGCCGCGTCAGTAGGCATTTGAAAGCCGGGTTTGAACCAGCTGGCGACATGGGGATCAGAAGGACCGGTATCAGCGTAAATAGGGCCAGTATGCTCGGATGGAGTAATGTCGGCGGGACGAGATCGCTTCAGTGGGCGAGAAGAAGGACTTTGGATGTGCTCAAGAGATTCTGTAGTTACGGCGACATCAGCCCCTGGGGGATTCATTTCCTGATCTTGGGCAATCTCACCCTCTATATCCTCTTCATCTCGTAAGTGGAGGCCAGTTCCTCTTGCAGGGGTTTTTGGTTTAGGGGGTTTGCGGGAATGACTTGCAATAGCTTTCCCGGCGGCTTTCTCTGCGGCGGCTGCGACCTTCTCTTTAGCAATAGCATCTGAATCATCTCCATGAGCTGAGGTAGGGATGGCCTTCTCTCTGGTTTGGCTGAGGGCTGCTTGTCGGGCATCAGCCAATCTTTTGCGGCGGCCATCCATGTTAGAAAGAGCATCGCGGCATTGGGCTAGCGACATGTTTCTGAACTCTGTGAAAAGAAAAAGAAAAAATTATTTAAATGGCGGGAAGATATAATTTAAATGCTGGGAATAAACAAAATAGAGTTCAAGGCGAGAATTCATATTGTATACTTCATACATAGCTTTACAGCAGTAATCTTCTCGCTGACAAGGTTCACATTCTGAGCCAAAGCAGTCTTTAGAATGGAGGTCCCAACAAGGATAAGGAGTATGAATGATTGTCACGCGGGATTCATCAATCGGGAAAGAGAAATCAGGTAAGCCAGATTCCCGCAAAAGAGATGGACTGGAAAGAATTTCTCGCCACGAAAATAGGGCGAGGCCGGTGTCTGACGCATCGGCAAGGACTTGGAGGATTCGTTCCTTAAGGCGAGAATCCCCAGAGATTAAGGCCTTTTTGGTTTCAATTTTTGGATTAATCTCTCTTAAGTCGCCACCATCATGTGACCAACCAATGCGAGAAGTAATTAAAAGCGGCTTGGATTGCCAGTTGTGCACCTTGCCAGGAAGGGGAGTAAGGATCTTGGTTTTTCCATATTTTATAGACAAACGCTTCTCAATTATACCTTCTCGCTGAGAGACGGAGGTATAACCATCGAAAAAATGAACAAAAAGAGGGAGAGAAGGCTCGTGTTTCAGGGCCCTGCATATGATGATATAACTGACCAAAACTCGGAAAACATTGGGATGAAGGTCTACAAGGGCGGCTTGAGCTTGGTGAAGGAAGGCGGAAATAAATGGGTCTAAGGGGAATCTAAGCCCGGCCTCCAATTGTGAGACATATGCGACAACCCCATCTGTTCGTTGTCGCATGACGGCAAGGTTTAGGTCATCATTGTAAGGCTCGATGCGATAAACGTTGTGATTAATGCCAAATTTTATATGTAAGGGGTTTGAAGGTTAGAAGAAGAAGTACTGGTTGTCGCAATGGCGGTAACATGTGGTTGTTCAGAAGAAACCTGGGCTTGGGATGATGCTTCCGCGGTAAGAGTGTCTTAAATATCATGGCTGGAGGTGGAGTTAGTAGAAAACATCTCGCCCCGGTCGCTGGAGCTGGAGATAACCTGTTTATAGAAGCGACGACTACGTAAATTGGGGGCTGCGGGATAGTCGGTGTCAGAAAAATTAGAGTCAAAGCGAGAATGATAAAAACTGCAAATATGCCAGCACAGCTCGTGCGAGTTATGGAATGATAGCGTAGGAGTGGACTTATGCAAAAAGGGGGGACCCCTAATCTCCAAGGCATCAAGAATGGCGGTATCCGCGTCATGTTGCATAAGCATAAAATTAAGGTCCTCGCGCGGGATCCTAGCCCATACCCCCATTTCAACCCTATAGTATCCCCCCGTGTTCAGACTTTGGCCAAATCTGATGGCCCTAGCACAACACTTGGTTCTCGCCATGGTGCGAGATAGCAAAAATAGAAATAAAAAAGTGGGAAATAAAGAAAATGCGAGATATCAAGTAAGTACCTGGGAAAGTTTGAAGGAACAAACGGAAATGATGAACCTGGCCAGAGTTTGGCCGGAAACTTCAAAGAAAGCAAAGAAATTTGCCAGAAACGCACCTGAGGACTCCAAAACGAAGGATTACCACCGTAAACGTGAGTAAATCAAGAAAATAGCAAAAACAAACAACAGAAATGGTTAAATAAGAAAGAAAAAGGGGGTTTTGTCAAGAAACGGCTCACCGGAAAAGCAGAGGAAATTTGAAGCCTGAGTAACTGAAAAGTGAAAAATGAGGGACTAGGGACTGATTTTAGCACTGTGAAGACGAAGAGGCGTTGTGGAGACGAAGAGGCGTTCGAATTTTCCTAGGAAATAAATGATGGTTCGAATTTTGAAATTCCCCCCTTTTTAATGTGGTTATTTAAGGAGGGGCCCGAAACTCGAGGCATTATAGGCCCTGACGGACCATCCTGAACCATCAGCCAGGGGTTGACATGTGTCATGTACGTGTCAGTAAACATCCTAATCTCGCCAATCGAGGTGAGGTGGCGAGATAGGGATCCTGTGCGGCTTGGACACCATGCGACTTAGCAAATTTCTCGCCTGGATCATGAATAATCCAGGTCTCGAAATTGGGGGCTTCTGATGCGATATTGGAAAATAGAAGTGGGCCCAAGCAGGCAAATAGGCCCAGCATCATTTTAACGGACCTAATAAAATAGAGAAAAGAGGGCTCCATAGGCCTCTATTAGCCATGAGGAGGGCCCAGGGGCGGGAATGCTCTGGCAAGATAAACTCACCCCGCCTGGAGACATAGGAGAGTAAGTAAGGCGGGATGGATACCCTGGGAAATGGGATGAACAGCACTAACCCTAGAGCGAGAAGCGACATGGCTAAGGTTAGTCGCACCATGGGCATGGCCGCTTGGAGGCCTGTTGTCGCTTGCGGCTTATGCCAAAGGAGATCCCGCGTCGGTGCCCAATAGCTAACTGTAGCTTGATGTGACTAGGTGAACAGTGAAATCCCACTAAGTTGAAGGTGGTTGAGGACCCTTGGTAGATGATTGACAAGTGTCCCCCATGTGCAAGGCACATGGGGGCTCAGGAGTATAAAATAGAGAAATGGTTCATTTGCATGGTATGTCTCTCTCTCCCCTCTCTAAGCTCTATCTCTCTCTAGGGTTTTCCATTGTTATCATCCTTGTGAACCACTAACCTTACTCTCACGCCGGAGGGGTTTCGCCGGAGCCACCTGTGAATGTGTGCCCAAATTCTAATTTTTGTTATTTTTTTTTAGATTGGATTCACGCGAGTTTGAAAACATCCGGTTTAATTTGAAAAACGGAGTCGCCACGCCATTTTGATTTCCTCAAAACTTTGAAAAAAAGGATTTTAGGGTTCGGAGGTTAAGTTACCCCTTGGGAAGAACGGATCGTCGTTCACCCAAGGTGCCTTGCCGTAGCAAGTCTTCCTAGATTCCATTTTTCGTGCTTGCTTGCGTGTTTTCTTGTGTGCAAGTGTTGAAAAGAGGGGGGGGGGAATGTCCCAAGTTGTCTTCCGGACGTACAAACCATTTAGTTGGTTGTCGCTCGGGATTTCTTGGATTTTTATGTGTTCGGGACTTTGATCCCGTCCTCATCTTGGACTTGTGATCATCGCTATTTGACCTTGGGTCTTGCGTGATCGAGAGAAGGACTCTCTTTTACAGTACAAAATGGGGTTCTTTAGGAAAGGAGTGACCTTAGCCCATCAATCCTACGCCTTGAGACGATTGATCTTATATGGGAGCTATCATGCTCGTCTCAAGCGATAATCGGAGATATAGGTTCAAGGTTTATCCCTTTCTAAAGAGATTGTGGCACCTTTAATGGAAGAAATGATGTAAAGATAGGATCTTTACACCGGTCCGTTCCGAAGGTTGCATCAAATACCAATTGGGGACTAGGGGGATGCATGTTAAAAATGACATTTTTTTAGTGAAAAGATGACATTTTTGGGTGCAAAGGATGCTTTTGATTGCAAATGATGCTTTTTAATGTAAAGAAATAATTTTTATGCAAAGGATGCATTTTTATGTGGAAAAATAGCATTTTAGGTGCAAATGATGCATAAAGATGTTATTTCGAAAGCAAAGGATGCTACTTTAAAGTAAAGTAATGATTTTTAATGCAAAAGATGCATTTTTATGCATGAAAATGGGTTTTAGGTGCAAAGGATGCATTTTCAATGTAAAGAAAGCATTTTTAAGTGTAAAGGATACAACTTTTATGTAAAAATGGTATTTTGAGTGCAAAAGAAGCTGCTTTATGTAGAAAAATATTATTTTAATAGCAAAGGATGCTATTTTAATGCGAAGAAAGCCACTTTTATGTATAAAGATGACATTTTGATGAAAAGATGGCATTTTTATGTACAAAGATGCTATTAAATTGCATATTGACATCAGATTACAGCATGGTAAAGGTTGAAATCAGATTACAAACTGAAAAGATGAAGGCTCTGCAAACTGGCCAAGTTTGTCGCGTGACATAGGTTGCCTGGCAAGGTATGTCGCGTGACATACTTAGCCATTTGCAGAGACTGTAACAACTGAGATTTTCAGAGGCAACAAGACATTAATATAGCCAAGTTACTTCACTGATAGGTCTCAGAGAGTAAGTATATCAATAGTGAACACTTCAAGAGGGTGTGGATATGAGGGATCCACACTCATCTCGAGTGTTCATGCCAAGACAATGTCAAGCCGGAGCTATTACATGAAATGGTATGCAATCAGATACGGATCTAAGCAATATGAGACTAAAGCATGCAATTTTAATCAAGATACATCATTATCAACACATTTAGTACGTAGATCTCATGTATAAGGAAGATAAAGGGAGAGAAAAAGATAGAAAATCGTTACCCTTGAAGATCCCCGACTTCCTATATCAAGTTAGATATAGGAGCCTTCAAACAGCAACCTCCGGGGCTGAGATCAAGCCTTGGTTCCGTGAGAACCGTTGGTTCTTTGTGTGTATGGGAAGTGTGTGTTGGATTAGTTGAATGGTGAGTGATTTGAGAGGATTAGTGTGTGTTTTGGGTGTATATGAGGAGAGAGACTAGGCTACTGGACGTATTTTATCAGAGGGATACTGGGGAGTGAAAAGGAATGCCCAAAATGAGAGGTGCAGGCCTCTATTTATAGGCTGCATGGCAGTGGCTTAGTATGTCGCACGAAATAATAAGCCATAACCGTTTTCCTTCTAGAAACATGCAAGGTGGCAGTCTTCTAGAAGTCTTCCTGGCAGGGTATGTCGCACGACATAAGAAGCCCTATCCAGTTCCTTCTAGAAGCATGCAAGGTAGCAGATTCTAGAAGGCCCCTTTCCAGTGAGGTCATGCATGGAATTTTGATTCCTAACAGGTCCTTCCTTACTTGGAAAGCTTGGGAAAGTTCCCGAATCGCCCCCCAAACTTTATAAAAGTTTGGGAAATTGCCGGGAATTTTAATCGGAAGGCATAAGCCAGATTTTGGTACTTACAGAAGCCCCTCGGCAACGTCACTTGCAGGGCGAGTGGGGTTGTCGATAGAAAAGGATCCGATCTGGCGAATGCCGAGACGGATTGGGTGACCAAAGTGGTTGAGTGGCTGAACCTTTGGAAGGCTACCTACGTATCCCGGAGGAATCAAGCCATAATCGTAGTTCGGAATCCACTGGGGAAAGGGGTGTCATATGTGACGAATTGGCTGAACCTAAAGTAGGCTACCTACGTATCCCGGAGGAATCAAGCCAGTTCGTAGTTCGAAACTTTTACTAAGTCGAAATGTTATTCCTTCATCTTGGAATAACGGAGATCGAAAGAGAGCGAAATGTTATTCCTTTATCCTGGAATAACGGAGATCGCGAGAGAGCGAAATGTTATCCCTTCATTCTGGAATAACGGAGATCGCGAGAGAGGTCGAAATGTTATTCCTTCATCCTGGAATAACGGAGATCGAAAGAGAGCGAAATGTTATTCCTTCATCCTGGAATAACGGAGATCGCGAGAGAGCGAAATGTTATCCCTTCATTCTGGAATAACGGAGATCGCGAGAGAGGTCGAAATGTTATTCCTTCATTCGGGAATAACGGAGATCGAAAGAGATAGCGAAATGTTATTCCTTCATTCTGGAATAACGGAGATCGCGAAAGAGCGAAATGTTATTCCTTTGTTTTGGGAATAACGGAGATCGAAAGAGATAGCGAAATGTTATTCCTTCATTCTGGAATAACGGAGATCGCGAGAGAGCGAAATGTTATTCCTTTGTTTTGGGAATAACGGAGACCGAGAGAAAGAATGGATTTTGTAAAGAAGTAGGAAGGACTCGATAATTTTTGTAAAGAAAGTGGGACGTACCCGATAATTTTTTTTAAAGAAAGTGGGACGTACCCGATAATTTTTGTAAAGAAAGTGGGACGTACCCAATAATTTTTTTGGAAAGAAAGTGGGACGTACCCGATAATTTTTTGTAAAGAAAGTGGGACGTGCCCGATAATTTTTTTGTAAAGAAAGTGGGACGTACCCGATATTTTTTGTAAAGAAAGTGGGACGTACCCTATAATTTTTGTAAAGAAAGTGGGACGTACCCGATAATTTTTTGTAAAGAAAGTGGGACGTACCCGATAATTTTTTGTAAAGCAACGGGACGTACCCGATGATTTAATTATTTGAAAGTAGGATTGAAAATGCCAAGGGCAAATAAAATGAGCCACAGGGGTAAACTTGTAAAATAGGCCACGGGGGCACTGGAGGGAAAACTGGATTGGAAATGATTGGAAATGCCAGGGGCACAAAGGGTAAAACAGGCCTATGGGGGACAATATTGTAAAATTGAGCCTTCAGGGGCAAAATTGTAAAAACTAGCCACAGGGGCTTAGTATGTCGCACGACATAAGAGGCCATGTGGACAGATTCTTTAAAATTTGCACAGTCGTCATTTGAAACTCAATTAAAATTGAAATTGAGAGGGAGACGAAAATGTGAAGAGAGAGAGAGAGTAGCCATCAGAAGGAAATTGAGAGGAATCAAGAGAAATCAAGCATTTTGAGTCCGATTCAGCCGGGGAAATGCCTCCTAGATTACCTCCTACCAAGAGAGCTCCACAACACGCTGAGTTAGTGTGATGTACCCGATTTTTTTTGAAATCAAACGGAGTCGCCACGCCGTTTTTGTTTTAAGGGCCAAAACTTTGAAAAAAGCCCGAGATCAGAGATTTAGGTTCGGAGGTCATGTTACGCGTCGGGAAGGACGTTAGTGTGCACCCGGAGCGCCTCGTAAAACGAGTCTTCCAAACATTTGAAATCCTTTTGTGTGTGTGTGTGTGTGTGTGTTTTGACCAAAATGAGTTGAAACTGAGAAAAACAAAAATGGGGAACTCTTTATAAGACTTTGAACAATCCCCAAGATTTTTGGTATGATTTTTGGGTTGAGTCTTGGCACTCAAAAGATTTTTGGGAGTTGAAAAGCAATTCTGCCAGAATGAAAAAGGCAGTTGACCCTTGACTTTGAAATGGACTTAAAGGCTTCAAAACCTCAGAATCTGGGGAATGTCCGAGAATGAAAGTTTCTTAAAACACCCTAAATAGGGTTTCTGCAAAGGAACTTTCCATTTTTGAAGTAATTTGAGGGGTCAAAACCTTCTGGAAATCTCAGATGTGAAATCTGGATTTCCAGAAGCTAATGAACTGGCCTCTAAGATAAAAATTGAAAGATTGAGTTTTACTCACTCAAAAAATAAAGTAAAAATATTTATGGAAAGATATGAATGTTGGCTACAAAAAGTATTTTGTAGTCAACACCAAATTCCAAGTTTATCTATGTCCAAAAAATTAGACCATGGACTGAGGTCTGAGAAAATTGCTACTGGACAGCAACTTCTCAAGAGAGAAAATATGATTTTAAAGGGGGTTTTTGCATCCATGCTTGTCCCCATTTCCCTAGGTTTTGGTTAGTGATCACTAGACATTTTAGTGGTGAATCAACTATACCAAACCATCCTTGGGGTACATTAGGACTAAGCACTTCATTTGCTTGGGAAGGGGAATTTTATCCTTTGAAAATGGGATTTGGTGCTTGAAAATGGTATTTAGGGTTTTGAAAATGCATTTTGCAAGTAAATAAGAACACATTGAAGAAAATGTTGATCCTTGTAGAAGATCATCCATGGAGATGAACTTCCATGGTGATCTTCTTGGATCTAAGACAAGAAGATAAAATAACTACATTTTGTAGTTTAAAGATGCATGCATGAATGAGAGACTTAGTGTAGGGAGAGGGAGGTTATACCTATCTTCCTTGTGTCTTGTGTTTGAATGGATTCAAAGGCTTGAATGTGTTTAGGATTTGAAAGTGTTTAGGGTTGATGATTTGAGTTGGTTAAAGAGAAAACAAGTAGATAACAATGAAGTCCTCTATGTTTTCTCTCTATTCCTCCTCCTAAAGGGTGATTTGAGCTTGAGTTAGTGTATGTATAAGAGTATGTATGAGAGTGATTTGAAGTGTTTGTGAGTGAGTGAGATTTGGGAAAGATTGAAGAGAAAATGGTGGCAATTCAAGTGAATTCCCACTGTTTTCTCCCTATATTCGCCGAGTTTCGTTCTTTGTGATCAAATTGTGTTACGTAAACGAGAGAGGAGGGTTCAATTTATAGCCCTAAATTGACAAACATGTCTGCGCGGATATGATTGACGGCGTGCCTTGTTCATTAATTACGGCTTCAGGCTTTGGACGGGAAGAATAAAATTCAAAAATCCAAGCTTGGTTATGTTTTTCAACTTGCCCAATTCGGATTTTTCTTATTTCTTTTGCTTTTTGAGATTCTTTTCTTGGTTTAACTTTAAATGGCAATGCCCATTTTACCCTTACTTTGTTAGAAAAGTTAGGAATGTTAGGAATGTTAGTAATGTTATAACTTTCGTTAATTTTCTAACGAAAATGCTAACAAGCTCAAATTGGAGCACTTACGGTAGCCCCTCGGCAACGGCGCTTTCGAAGGAAGCGGGGTCGTCGATAAGAGTAAGGCTCCATATTTTGGCGGGATGATCAAGTGATCGAGTGGCTGAACCTATTTAATAGGCTACCTACGTATCCTTAAGAGGAATCAAGCCGATCGTAGTTCGGGTCTTTCGACTATCTTTAGTTGTCGACCACTGGAGTGATTGTTTTAGGATGTCAACTTTGCGAGCGAGTTCTACGATCGATTCTTTGAAAGAAACTCTGTTGGGGATAAGAAATGACCCTCTTCGGTCGATGGCTAGGGTTGTATATCCGCTCTGGCTGGGGATAGGAATGACCATTTTGGTCTGGTGGTGAACCTAATGATAGGCTACCTACGTATCCTTAAGAGGAATCAAGCCGGCCGTAGTTCGGGTCTTTCGACTATCTTTAGTCGTCGACCCTCTTGTTTTAGGAAAGTCATCCTAAGATTTGACTATTTTGGGAAGTCACCCTATGGTCGACTATTTTTGGGAAGTCGCCCTATGATCTGACTGTTTTTTGGGAAGTCACCCTAAGGTTTTGACTGTTTTGGGGAAGTCGCCCTATGATCTGACTGTTTTTGGGAAGTCACCCTAAGGTTTTGACTATTTTTGGGAAGTCGCCCTATGGTTTGACTATTTTTGGAAAGTCGCCCTAAGGTTTTATTGTTTTGGGAAGTCACCCTATGGTTTGACTATTTTGGGAAGTCACCCTAAGGGATGATTGCGATTTATCGCTTTCCTCGTGTTGTGTGTGATAGCGTTTTAGGTGCCTCAAACCTTGATGATGGCGTCTTAGGTGCCTCGAACCTCGGTGATGGCGTCTCAGGTGCCTCGAACCTTGATGATGGCGTCTTAGGTGCCTCGAACCTTGATGTTGGCGTCTTAGGTGCCTCGAACCTTGATGATGGCGTCTCAGGTGCCTCGAACCTTGATGATGGCGTCTCAGGTGCCTTGAACCTTGATGATGGTGTCTTAGGTGCCTCGAACCTTGATGATGGCGTCTTAGGTGCCTCGAACCTCGATGATGGCGTTTTAGGTGCCTCGAACCTTGATGATGGCGTCTTAGGTGCCTCGAACCTCGATGATGGCGTTTTAGGTGTCTCGAACCTTGATGATGGCGTCTTAGGTGCCTCGAACCTTGATGATGGCGTCTTAGGTGCCTCGAACCTCGATGATGGCGTTTTAGGTGCCTCGAACCTTGATGATGGCGTCTTAGGTGCCTCGAACCTTGATGATGGCATCTTAGGTGCCTCGAACCTCGATGATGGCGTTTTAGGATAGATGGTCCTCTAGTGGACTTCATTTGAAGGGATCGGTTTTACGTCTGCTGCCGAAGGAAAGGATGACCGTCTTTGGTCGAGTGGCTGGACCTAATGATAGGCTACCTACGTATCCTTAAGAGGAAATCAAGCCGGTCGTAGTTCGAAAATAGTGGGATGGTCTTTGATGGTTTGACGGTATTTGAGGTTTGACTATTTTTTGGGAAGTCGCCTAAGATTTGATGATAATGTTCTTTTAGAAAAGTAGTTGATTAAGATATGCTTTCATACTGTCTTTGTGCTTACCTTTAGGCGAGGCTACGGGCGATGTTGATGAAGAGTTGTTAGGTTACCGTTCGTGGGACGGTTTCGCCGACGATTTCTTGTCTTTGGAGGCATTTTGACTGAAGGAGGAGTTTGGTTGAGTCCGCATCTTCTTTGGTGATCGTCAAACTTGTAGAGGTTTTGAGCTTGTCTTCACATTGGGACTTCTTGCTTTTGAGAACTTGGTGTCTCTAACCGCATTGTATTTGAGAACTTGGCGTCCACGATCGATTTGTATTTTGAGAACTTGGCGTCTCGGACCGATTTGTATTGGAGAACTTGGCGTCTACGGCCGTCTGTATTTGAGACCTTGGTATCTTTGACCGATTTGCATTTTGAGAACTTGGCGTCTCCGACCGTCTTGTATTGGAGAGCTTGGCGTCCGGACCGATTTGTATTGGAGAGCTTGGCGTCCTTGACCGATTTGTATTGGAGCACTTGGCGTCCACCGGCCGAATTGTATTGGAGAGCTTGGCGTCCACGGCCGATTGTAGACACCGGAGGCGGTCTTCATATGTTTGTGGATGTTGGGGAATGTTTTCATCCATTTGAGGTCGTCTTTGGTGAAGATCATCCTTGCCGAAAAGGGGATTACGTTTGAATTCCTGCATTTGTTAGTGAAGAGGAAGATGCATATATGGCATTCATGATGGCGGATGCATGCATAGAACCAAAAATGATTATGAGATGATGCGTTTATTTGCTTTCGAAGATGCACTTGGCCTAAGATTTTGGCGGGAAATTACGATTTATGATTTTCAATCACTTAGGATTTTTCCTATTGATTCAAGTTTTGTGCATGCTACATGAGCCACAGGGAGATTTTTGTGGGGATGCATGGTGATGAGAGGGGATGTATGTGTTGTTGATCGCTTGGGACAAACTTTGAGTGGTGGGGTGATATCCTTTGGTCGCGGACTGAATTGCATGTTATTGATGAGGTCAATTTTGATCTTGGGATGAAGTTGGATTTGAACCCGGGTCTCGATTGAAATTTCTTTTCGTCTCGGACATTTGAAGGCGCTGACGCGGGCTCTAGAATGTTGACATGAATGAACCCTCTTTCGCTTGGGTTAGTTGTGATTTGACGAAATGTTGATATGAGGAGATTCCCAATTCTCAACTTTTGATGATGCGGGGAGTTGCCATATGCCAAGTTCTAAAGCTGAAACTCCAAGACAGTTGTTGAGGTGACCATACCTTTCTTACGAAGATAGGTGTGACTTGATAAAGCCCCATTCCATGGAAAAGACATGGCGAAAACCACGGAATCTTTCTCTTGAATGATTTGATGAAGCCCCGGGTTTGACAAAGCGTCACTACAGAGGTCAGGTTAAAGGTTTGGTGACATGCGATGAAGTACCGAGCCAATCGATCAACGTGAGAGCCTTCAAGGTGAAGTTGTCATGAAGGGAGAAACCCATCTTTGATACCGACTATGAAATTAGAATCCTCTCTTCGAAGAGTGTCTTCCATATGGGAGCTGTTAGCCATAGTGGCACTTGGCTTGTTCGTGGCTTCAATCATATTCACCCTACTTTTTTAGGGAATGGATTGTTGATTGTATTGGGTCCTTGGGGTCCCCTTTTCGATCAGTTCTCACACTTGCCCTTTTCCAGAGTCGTGTTGGAGGTGGAAGAAACCCGGTATCCATAAGCGGAGTGCGACAACTCGGCTAGCGATTGTAAGCCCTCTCAAAT
Organism: Adenophora triphylla var. japonica; assembly: GCA_022495995.1. Taxonomy (NCBI): domain Eukaryota; kingdom Viridiplantae; phylum Streptophyta; class Magnoliopsida; order Asterales; family Campanulaceae; genus Adenophora; species Adenophora triphylla. The sequence continues at coordinate 68,405 of JAFEMH010002575.1, read as the reverse complement.
TTAGCCCGGAATTGATCATTGCCCGTAGATCCGGATAGGGAAATTGCTAAGTGAGGCCCTCGAGATGTGGTTTCGGGCGTGGCGAAAGATGTCTAGTTGTTCCTCTTCGAAAGGAGGAGTTGCCATCTTGCTTGTAAAAGTCCACGATGTTCTCGTCGGGGCGCTGCATTGTTGTCTGCGGAGTCAAATCTATTTGCTTCCCACTCCAAGTTAGCTAGTAATCTGGTCCCATGTAGCCACGGCCTCGGATTTTAAGCGGAAGAACCATTTTAGAAACCTTTGGACTTCAAAGAGAGCTGAAATAGTCGGCCAAGCTGCGATTGACGCCCCTTTTGACCTTCATTGCCAAGGTATACGTGTCCAGATGGGTTTTCGGGCATGCGGTGCCATCAAAGAGATCCAAATTAGGCATCACGAATTTGTGGGGAACAAAGGAGTCCGGGTTCGTTGGTCGGAAAGCGAGACTTCTTAGCAGTCAATTCAGCAATCTGTGCTTTCATTTCCTTGTGTCGTTCCACGAACCAAGCCAAATGAGGGTCTTGTGGTGGAACTATGGCATTCAAACTGGCGGCGAGCTAGAGAGGAGCTACCACGCGGCGGCAGACAGGTGGAGGGAACGGCCGATGGGGACATAGGTGAAATCCTGTCCTTGGCCCGAATCACCCTGGGAGCTTGAGTAGGACCACAGGCAAAGGGATAGAACCTTGCGGCTTGTTGTTGATTTTCAACCGGCAAAGAGGGCGAAGGCGATCTTGATGTAGGCTGGGTAACTCGGATTTCCGGAGTGAGGCCCATAAGTAGGCTTAAGTGCGGGCTGCTGTCACGATTGTTGAATTGCATAGGCGAAGGTGCATGACCGGGGATGCTGCGGTCTGGTGATTCTGATGAAACTGGGATGGAGGCTTGGTAACCCATCGAAGCTGAGTGAGGAATGGATTTGTGAAAGCTGTGTGAGGAGCGGCCGAGCTAGCGTCATTACGAGGAAGGGCTTCGGCCGTTGCCACTGGACCAGGCTGTGGAAGCATTCCAAGCTGATTCTGCGAAGGCCCTAATAGATTGGTTCCAAATTGAGGTGGGATTCCAATCTGCTGTGGCATTCCGAGGTATCCCCAACCATGAGGAGACATTCCGTACCGATTTTGCCCCCCGCTCATCGGTTACGTTAGACTGCATGGGTCCAATAGTCTGTATTTGGGGTTTGCTATCCCGTTGAGACGGTCATGAAGGAATCTTGTGAGGCTTGTGCGGTGCCGGGGATTGGACATCTTGAACCGGGTTCTTTGCCAAGGCATTTCAAGCCGATGTAACCGAGAAGCTCCGGACGATGCATACCCGAACCGCCGAGGCATACCAAGCTTTGTGACATACCGAGCTGACCCGGCGCTTTGAGGCATACCATGCTTGGCCCAAATCGGATGAAGTTAATTTGTTTCCCAAACGACTGTCCCAGACTAACTGTGAATGTATATCGAGACCGAGGCTGAAAGGATGGGCGATTCGCAAGTTGAGAAGAGTGTGAGGAAGGTGGTGATAGTCTGTCGGCCAAGATAGGGATGGGGATCCTTTTTCTCTTCTACCGTGAAAGTTCCATCGGGGTTGAGGGCAATCGTCAAACCAAAATTCTGACATCTTCCAAGGATGAACATCGAAACCTCATTACCGATTGGCACAAGGAGTTTTATGGACTCGGGTTCCAATATTAGCCATAGAAATATGATGAATTTCTGGTCTTGGTTAAAATTCCATCCTCGTCCTTGGACATCAAAGAACCGCACTTGACTAGCCCATGACCAACATGGCGATCAAATCTCATCTTGCTTGGTAGAGCCTTGGTGCGAAGAGATGTATTTGCGATGTCTTGATTTGGAAGAAGTAACTTGGCAAAGCCTCGGTCTCATGATTGTGAATCGACACAATTAGAGAGGCTTCAACCTGGTAGGCACCGTAGACCGATGCGAACAGAGACCCAACCCATCTTGTAGCAGAGTGAAGAACCAACGTTCTTGAATTATCATGTAGCAAAAGAGGCAACCCATCCTTCCATATTTACTTTATTATTTTCTTTATTCAATTAGTCAACCGGAAGAAAATGTAAAAGCAAGACAATTTTAGGAATGTATACCTGCAGGGGCATATATTTTTTTTCGAAAAGCGGGGATGAATCCCCGATTTGTATTATTTGATGGCCTCATTTGACGAAGGCACAAAAGAACTCGCTTTGGGTTTGACTCTTTTGAGAGAGCATAAGTTTAGAAAGGTTTGTAAAAGTGTATGGAAGCCCCTGCTGACAGAAAATTAGTGTTTAGCTCTATTTTTCCTATAATGTAGAAAAAGAAGACTTGTCGAGACATCTGAAAATATGTTTTATTCAAACTGATCACAAGAATTCTTAAAACCCTTTATTAATGTTCGGGTTATTCAACCCCTAATCTCGATATGAACAAACATTTAGATTAATTAGGAGGAGAAAGTCAACTGATACCAAGAGTCGAAGTTGGCGAATGGTGAAGAGGGATTGTGTATAGGAGGGGCCATTGATGAGACCGAATTTTCTGGGATTTGAATGTGTTTATGACCGGACCATTTCTGGTTGCCTACGTTCCCCTCATTGTGAGGAGCTCAGGTCGCCGTAGTTCGGGCCTGAACTGTGTTTGGCTTTAGAAAAGGGGTATGAACATTTGTGGTACTTTTGGTGAAAAGGCTCGGATAGGAAGTTTGGATGATAAGGTGCGGGCCTTGAGGTGATTCCTTGACAAGTCATTTTGAGCGATTCCGTTGCTTCTTGATCGTCGTCCTTCATCGGGGGAGAAAGATTTTGGATGCAGCTTAAGGGCTTATGATATGTTTTTGCCGTTGCTTTAACTGCTCCCTTGTTGTCGACAACTTCCGTTCTTCGGGCTTTAATTTTGCCCATATGTCAAACCTTCTGATCGGCGGTGCTAGGTCCTTGGCCTCATTTTTTTTTTGAAGCTTTTGTTTTGTTTTTTTTTTGAAGCCCCTTTTTTTTTTTTGAAGCCGTTGTTTTTTTTTTTTTTTTTTGAAGCTTTTGTTTTTTTTGAAGCTTTTTTTTTTCTTTTTTGAAGCTTTTGTTTTTTTTTTGAAGCTTTTGTTTTATTTTTTTTTTGAAGCTTTTGTTTTTTTTTTTGAGCACCTGAGGACGAAGGCAAGCTTCTACTTGAACTTTCTTGATGCATGGGGGGCGGAGGCAAGCCCCTGTTTTTTTCGATATGGGGTCGATCTCCCGATGCTGAGTGACCTTTTGTTGTCCCTTGATGTTGCCGCCTTCGTTGACTTGATCAAGGTGATGATGGGGATATGTTTTGGAAAGTGTATGGCTTGATGGAGGCCTTTGTGAGGTGAGGAAAGTGTATAGGGAGGGCATTAGTTGACTTTCTCGCACCAATTAATTAAAATCTTAATCATTTCCAGAGATTATTTGTTGAGCGATGCGAGTGATCATTTAAAATAAAACCATTTCATTAAATGTAATGTAGGTGTGCAAATAATGTCTCAAGTCTAGCGAGAAAAGAAAAAGACTCTTTTATAGAAAACTTAAGATTAACTACAATGTCCAAGGAGGACTTGATTGAACGAAGAAAGTACTAGAACCTACGAAGGTTGACTAAAAGACTGTTTTAATATTAAAGGATGGGTAGCCCCTAGTCTAGCTACTCTTTGTTGTTGGATGCCAAGACGCTTGAGCTTTCCATCTTTACGTTAACTTCGATTCCATTACTGCAGACCGAGGCGTGATCGATTACGTGCCCATGATGCGGTGGGAGTGGAGGCGTTTGAGGCCATGGAGCAGCTGGGGCGAGCACAAGTTGTCCAAAGAAACGGGTCGGAAAAGTCACGGGGACGAACTTTGTCGATCGAGCATATTGATGGAAGGAAGTGAACACTGAGAGGACCTTGAGGGGTATTGGGCTCTGTTTGGGAGGATTCAGCGATGCGCTGGTTGTTTTGAGTGAAAGGGGTGATACTAGCCGATTGTGTCTTCGGGCCTTTCTCAAGCTTGGAACCGGCATTAGACAAGTGTGCTCTGGGCAGGTTGTCCTATCGGATTCTCTCACTTCGGGCACTTGAATTTTGCGCGACGTAATCATTTCTTTGCCTGGTTCGACATCTTGGGTCAAAGGAGTGCTAGTACTTATCATAAGATCAAGCTTCTCCTGCATTTGTTTCACTTGCTCTATCAATATTGCCACATGGGGATCAACGGGAACATTCGAGTTCTTGGAACTCGCAACAAGACTCTTATCGCCAGAGGGAAACACGGCCGCAGATCGGTGAAACCGACGGGTGAATTCACTAAGTCCAGTAGATGACAACGGAAAACTTGTGGCATCCGGATTTTCTTTTAGCAACTCATGATCGCATTCAGGTGGGTGTAGAGCTTGAACATAGCCACATAGCTCAAACTGATTATGTGAAGGCTGGAGCATAAACGGCGGTGTATTGCTGAAATTGAGGAACAAGTGTGATAGAGCCCAACTCGTTCCGAGGAGCTGAGGGCGATGGAGCCCTAATGGCCTGAGGTGCTGGAAAGGGCTGAAGAGGAATTGTCCTTGGCAAGGGATCATATGTGGATGGAGGGAGGTGTTGGCCGTGGGATGGAGAGTTATAGGATGAAGGGACTGAAATCACTGTTTCTGAAGTCTCATCTTCGACCATGACCAGGGAACCATTCGCCTCAACTGTTACCTGAACTCCATGGCGGCGGAGAGCATTGATGAGCAGGGTTAGCTGTTCTTCATGAATCTTATGGGCGCTTTCCAAAGCCAGGACTAACTCTTCCTTCCTAATCATCGGATTTCTTGTACCCTTACGCACTACGCCAAATCTTCCATCGGATCATTATCATCCCATTTAACCTTGGCGTCAGTCGTGAACTTATCGGAGGGCGAGAGTTCAAAGCATTTTACCAAATCCAGCTTTGCCATGGCCACATGCTTGTTGCAGTCAAACCATCCATTCTCAACATTTGTTGCGACTAAATCATCCGGCTTGTCAGAGTCTGTTGAATTCACAGAGTTTGAATCATAAAACTCAATCATGTTTACATTCGCGTTGTTTGGGAGATGATCATTGGCGGGGTTGAGATCACTGAGGCGATCGAGTTTGCCCTTCTTAATCAATCCCTGAATCGCCTTTCTCAAAGCTGTACAGTTGTCGGTCATATGACCGTGATACTGGTGGAAAGCACAATGCTTAGTGGTGTCAAAAGGGATTTTGGGATCCTTGGGCTGATAGTTTCTCATGGGTTCGAGGAGACCCTGCTCTAGCAAGCTATTTAAAACTTTGCTTAAGGGAACACCCAAATCCTCGGGATTCGAGATTTGGTCATTGACTTGGTCACCATTCTGAACAGGGTTTGCCGATTTTGGTCCATTGGGGCGCTCAAGCTTGCCCGTTTCGATTAACCTTTGAACCGCTCTCTTCAAGACTATGCAGTTGTCGGTCGTGTGGCCATAATGATCATGGAAGACGCAGTGCTTACTCATGTCGAGAGGTGCATTTGAGCTCCTTGGATGGTAGTCCTTGAGAGGCTCCAAAAGGCCTACCCTTACTAAGCCCTTGAAAATTAAGCCCATGGGCATCCCAAGATCATCAAAACGTTCTCGTTGCCTTAAAGGACCACCATTTCTTGGTTGCTTTTGGGGGCCGTCAATTGTACACAATGCCTTCTTTCCTTTACCGGATGTCGGAGCCGTGTTGGAAGGGTAAGGTTTATAGCGGCGAGACATGTTCAGACTCGTAGTCTTTTCCCGTGCACGAACCCTTTTGATGTAATCATCAATGTAATCGTCGAGATTCGACCTTTTGTAAACTTCATTCGTGTCAGATACACAAGATTGATATGGTGAGATGTCCCGAGTCGAGCGATCGTCGATACTCTCGTTGCTAGGCTTTTCTTGTACCTTCTTAATTGATTCTACCAATAATCCATTGGACGAGTCAATAGGAACATTGCATGACCCCGCCACAAGATTGGCATTAGCAAACGAAACCATAGTAGGAAGTACTCTGGTGGGAGGAATGACAGTCTGAGCATTAAAAGTGTGACCGTAACCTTCCTCATAAGGCCTGGCAGTTGCCGAAGATGAAGATATATGGCTCGTAATGGGTGCATACCAGGGAGCAGTGAGTGCGGATCCAGAAGGCTGCTGAAAACATGAGGTTTGAGGCATCATAACAGTAGGATTGAATGTGTCTTGACCACACTGAGGAACATGACTGCAAGGGAAATGTGTATACTGTACTTGATGAGCAGGAGCAGCTTGCGTAACGGCCGGGTGGAGAATTTGATGAGGAGCATTTGACCTTGTCGGACTTCCCAACCGGAGGGGCGGGGTAGAGCCTGATGAAGTGGTGATAAAAGCCCGGTGGCCCACGTGATCTTGCAGTATCATAGGGGCCAGTGTGCTTAGAGAATTGGAGGAAGCAAGCTGGCCCCCTCTGAACCATGGAGCACGAGAAACGAAGCTGTCCCATTCCGAGATGGTGACCCGAGGACTGATGCGGTGAAGTAGTAACCGAGCCCTTCCAAGTTGATGACCCGAACCAGACCGATGTTGTGAAGTAGTAACCGACCCCTTCCAAGCTGCGGGCGAGAGCCAACCGACTCAATCCCGGTGGTGAGACACGAGAGGCACCGGGGCAGGTTGACCTAGATCGGACTGTCGAGGAGTATTGAGCGAAGGGCCGAGATGTACTGAACCGACCAATTCAGCATTATGGCCGGGCCGACCGAGGTTTTGGAGTAGCGAACCGGCCCATTCCAAGCCGATTGAAACCCAAAGGTGAAAACTGGGAGGTGCTGGGGAAGTTGACCAAGATCGATACGATGAGGCCGAGAGGCGAGGTGAGTGATAGGCTTGGGGATGCTTGGCCCATTAGTAGTTCCACACGAAAGGGGACAGGGCATTTGATGGTAGTTGGCATGCCGGGAGGGTAATTAGCTCAATCTTCGCATCAACCGTAAAGGTTCCATTAGGGTGGTGAACAATTGCTAGCCCCCGGGTTACGATACTTTCCAATAAGCGACCGATCCGAGCCTCTTGATTTTGTCTTATCCGTTCCAACATCGATTCCACTTGTTCGGCATTTTGCGGATTTTTGGGGTGTGGAGTTGTACGTCCCCCACCGTTCTCCTACGAGTTGGTCATTACGAAACTTTGAGCTGAAGCGAAGGAGGAAACCGATGAAGTATCGACTTCGGAATGACTGAGGTGAACAAACGATGACCCGGGGTCTCGATCCAAACTTTGCTTACTGTGGAAGGCACAAAAGGGTGTGGTTCGGACTCGGGAAGCGAAACAGGTTGGTGTTTGGGCTTAGGGCTCATGCAACATGCGGTTATTTGTTCTTGTTTACTTAAAACATGTTTTATTAACCTAATCGGTTGGAAAAGATTGTTCTTCTTTTTCGCGAACTACTCGATTCTGGATCGGTGGGCCCCGTCACTACGTCTATAAGCCCCTCGTATTCCACCTGTATTTCGACCTCCCAGGGGTGGACAGCCCGGGCGAGGGTCCTATAGGGCAAGCGAGTCCCACCGACCGAAAAGAAAACGATCCTAGAAGTCGGCGGGTAATCGAGTCTTGACGAGTATTCGATGTAAATTACGGACAAAGGCGACGTCAAAGTCAAGATCATGTCCGAGAGCTCGACAAAAAGTCGGCATGATTTGGACCGATAAATGTCCACGATTGATCTTGACTTGTCGTCGGTTAAGCCGTAATCAGGCATGGAATAACCGTTAATCCTTGATGACTCGGTGTCATGCTGGGAGTCGATGTATAATTTGTGCCGGTCAGAGCCGAAGTCAAGGCGCCGGTCAATATCTTGGTCAAAGTCTGCGGCGGGAAACCGGCATGACTTCGACTGATTAGGGACCCGAAAGATATTGAGTCGGTATGCCGACAAAGGCTTGAAAGGAAAGGTCTATACACAGACAGGGCATGACACAGACCAGACTAAAAACCAACCGGGTCTCGGACAAAGTGTGTCACGGACAAGTGCATGGTCGACACGAGGCTCCATGGGATGTTTGGGTAGTCATGTGCTCATCCGAGAGGCGTAATAAGACCAAACGGACCGCGACAAGGATTTCCCCGGGTTAGGGACGTAGTGTGCAGTGTACGGTCACGTGCGCGTAGTGTGCAAGCAGTCTATCTTCTTTTTCTGAGAAAAATAGAAATTTTTTTTATGTGTCTTAAAAAGGCATGATGCATGATTTTTTTTTTTGAATTTTTTTTTTGAAAATTTTTTTTTGAAAATTTTATGAAAACATAAGCACATAAGCACAAAAATTCCGACAGTTAGGGACATTATTCCGACAGTCAAAATTTTGACTTTTCCGAGGCGGCCAAAAACAAACACGAAAACTGTGCAAAAATCAACACACACAAAGCAAAGGATTTTCAAATGTTGAGACGGAAGCTTGACCCTCAAAAGCTTTTCTTTTTTTTTGAAAATAATGATACCGGTACGTGGGATTGTTAGACCACAATTTATCCCCGACTCGTGTTAGGAGGCGATAACGGGAAGTTTAATGGTTTCCACCAATATACCAAATATCATTTTTTTTTTTTTAGAAAAAGCTTATGTCCCCAGCGGAGTCGCCACTGTGATGTACCCGATTTTTTTTGAAATCAAACGGAGTCGCCACGCCGTTTTTGTTTTAAGGGCCAAAACTTTGAAAAAAGCCCGAGATCAGAGATTTAGGTTCGGAGGTCATGTTACGCGTCGGGAAGGACGTTAGTGTGCACCCGGAGCGCCTCGTAAAACGAGTCTTCCAAACATTTGAAATCCTTTTGTGTGTGTGTGTGTGTGTTTTGACCAAAATGAGTTGAAACTGAGAAAAACAAAAATGGGGAACTCTTTATAAGACTTTGAACAATCCCCAAGATTTTTGGTATGATTTTTGGGTTGAGTCTTGGCACTCAAAAGATTTTTGGGAGTTGAAAAGCAATTCTGCCAGAATGAAAAAGGCAGTTGACCCTTGACTTTGAAATGGACTTAAAGGCTTCAAAACCTCAGAATCTGGGTAAAGTCCGAGAATGAAAGTTTCTTAAAACACCCTAAATAGGGTTTCTAAAAAGGAACTTTCCATTTTTGAAGTAATTTGAGGGGTCAAAACCTTTTGGAAATCTCAGATGTGAAATCTGGATTTCCAGAAGCTAATGAACTGGCCTCTAAGAGAAAAATTGAAATATTGAGTTTTACTCACGCAAAAAATAAAGTAAAAATATTTATGGAAATATCTGAATGTTGGCTACAAAAAGTATTTTGTAGTCAACACCAAATTCCAAGTTTATCTATGTCCAAAAAATTAGACCATGGACTGAGGTCTGAGAAAATTGCTACTGGACAGCAACTTCTCAAGAGAGAAAATATGATTTTAAAGGGGGTTTTTGCATCCATGCTTGTCCCCATTTCCCTAGGTTTTGGTTAGTGATCACTAGACATTTTAGTGGTGAATCAACTATACCAAACCATCCTTGGGGTACATTAGGACTAAGCACTTCATTTGCTTGGGAAGGGGAATTTTATCCTTTGAAAATGGGATTTGGTGCTTGAAAATGGTATTTAGGGTTTTGAAAATGCATTTTGCAAGTAAATAAGAACACATTGAAGAAAATGTTGATCCTTGTAGAAGATCATCCATGGAGATGAACTTCCATGGTGATCTTCTTGGATCTAAGACAAGAAGATAAAATAACTACATTTTGTAGTTTAAAGATGCATGCATGAATGAGAGACTTAGTGTAGGGAGAGGGAGGTTATACCTATCTTCCTTGTGTCTTGTGTTTGAATGGATTCAAAGGCTTGAATGTGTTTAGGATTTGAAAGTGTTTAGGGTTGATGATTTGAGTTGGTTAAAGAGAAAACAAGTAGATAACAATGAAGTCCTCTATGTTTTCTCTCTATTCCTCCTCCTAAAGGGTGATTTGAGCTTGAGTTAGTGTATGTATAAGAGTATGTATGAGAGTGATTTGAAGTGTTTGTGAGTGAGTGAGATTTGGGAAAGATTGAAGAGAAAATGGTGGCAATTCAAGTGAATTCCCACCGTTTTCTCCCTATATTTCGCCGAGTTTCGTTTGTGATCAAATTGTGTTGTGTAACCGAGAGAGGAGGGTTCAATTTATAGCCCTACGAAATTGACAAACATGTCTGCGCGGATATGATTGACGGCGTGCCTGTTCATTAATTACGGCTTGAGGCTTTGGACAGGAAGAATAAAATTCAAAAATCCAGCAGTTTATGTTTTTCAACTTGCCCAATTCGGATTTTTCTTATTTCTTTTGCTTTTTGAGATTCTTTTCTTGGTTTAACTTTAAATGGCAATGCCCATTTTACCCTTACTTTGTTAGAAAAGTTAGGAATGTTAGGAATGTTAGTAATGTTATAACTTTCGTTAATTTTCTAACGAAAATGCTAACAAGCTCAAATTGGAGCACTTACAGTTAGCTACTCGACGGAAGGGGGTTTAGAGGAATCAAAGGCCATTCATTCCGGAAGCTCAAAGAGGGGATTTCTACCCACAGCTTGATGAACACACCTCGGATGTCGGGAAGAAAGATGTGGTAAGTAACCCTTGCTAGGTTTAAAATTTTTTGATTTGGGTGAAATCGATTTGAACTGAATTTTCCAGACTGCAATGAATTTTATATGTGAACATGGATTGAACTAGGAAATGTGATGCTAAATGCATGTTCTACATTGATAGATTTTGACCTATTTTCACTTGAGATGATTTCAAGAAACAATACGAGATATTTATACCTGTGCCATGTTTGCCTGCAGGGATTGCGCACCCGTGGTTCTCCGGAGGTGATTGGTAGGCTATGTCAGAGCTTGCCGGGCAGCCAGGAGCAGATACATTTGCCTAAGGGCATGGTTTACGCCGTTGGGTTGGGGCGATTTTTTGAGATGGCGAAGGCCATTGGAGACACCCTGAGGAGTGTGGATTTGGTGAGGGCATTTAGAGAGTTTTGGTGGGAGACCACCCATTCATTCCATTTCTCCTGGGGTGAGACGACAGTCACACCATATGATTTCGCTGTCATCACAGGATTGCCCTTTACGGCTGAGCCACTCTATATAGATGAGCCTGCACAGGGAGCTGAGCCCCAGCCTATTGCTGATGCCGACCTTATGAGCTTACTTGGTTTCGTTCCCCAGATCAAAAAGGGGAATGGATACGAGCTGGGTGAGCTGCATGGTTTGATTGGAGAGCAGAGTAGGGACTACCTTTTGTTAATGATCCTACTGAGAGCCGGCTGAGAGCCGAGAGATTGGCGAGAGCCTTTGTATGGGTGGGTTTTTCTGACATGCTGTTCATCAACAGCGCATCTACTGCCCTGATTTCACTGCTGGAGCTTCTGAGAGCTTGGGATGCCGTGGGGAATCTGTCCTGGGGTGAGGCAGGTTTAGCCGAGATGTACTTGGCTCTAGATGATGTTAGCAGAGGGAAGGCGAAGTATTTCACCTGCTGTCACCTGGCCTTCGAGGTATTCTCTCATCTTGACTTTTTTTCTTTTGCACATCTCACTCTATCATTATTTTCCCTGTTTTGACTTCTTCTTCTTCTTTTTCAGGCTTGGGCCTAGGAGGTTTTCGGCTGTTATGCATGGCAGATCCGGGATGAGTTCCCTGCCACCACTTTTCCTGCTCTCAGACGGTGGACGAAGAATGCCAGGAGACAGACCAGGACACCGGAGGGTGTGAGGTGCATGATTACGGCCTCGTATCATGATACGTTGATATGCTTGAGAGGGACTCCCCAGAGGCTGAGTTTATTCCCTTGGACTGGCCGTTATGGTGATTTGGATTTGGATCATGCTGCGCACTTGACAGAATGCCGCAAGCTGCTGGTGGGTTTGTCCGGAGATGCCTTATACTTAGCAGAGAGGGTGTACAGACAGCATGGGCCCAATATGCCTGCTTGGATCCCTGATGATCCTCCAGCTAGGATGTGGCTGCCTCGCCAGCTGGCGAATGTAGATGCTTTGATTGTAGGCGTGGCGGCACATCTCTTTACACGGGATGGGGATTACACCTTATATGTGGCTAGGCATCTTCAGTCCCCACAGGTCAGAGTTGGTTATGGTGCTCAGGGTGCGGGACCCTCGACTGGTCACGTGGCTAGACCTCCTTTGCCCCCGACTTTCATTGATTATCAGGGTGGTGGCCATATGCGGCGAGCTCATATTGACATGTCACAGACTCATCCTCGTCTGCTGCTCCCGCGAGGTTCTAGATCCGTAAGTACTGCCCCTTGCGTCTTTTTGGATTGCTTGCATCTCTTTCTGTTATCAATAAGCGCATTTTGACATTTATTATGTACATTTGTAGCAGTGTCGGCCCTGGCTTACAGGCATTTGACCAGGGCTTATACTGGCGCTGTGAGCATGATTGGCAAGCTCCAGAAAGGCGTGAGTTTTTGGAAGAACCAGTGCCGGTCACAGGGTTCGATCGATATCTCTCCACCTGGCCAACCAAGAAAGAAGAAGAGCCGCTTCGATGACGTAGGCACCAGCGGGGGCACTAGCGGACCGAAGCCTCGGACAAAGAATCCAAATGTGCCTCTTCACGGACCAGTTGAGATTGATAATGATGATGATGAGGATGGTGGGGCTGAGACAGCCACAGACTACGAGCTTGATTCTGCTGTTATCACTGAGCTTGATGACTATTATCGCATGGGGACCGTAGCCTACGAGGCACCTTCTGACGATCCTGATGACGAGCCTGAGGAGGCTGAGGATGACGACGAGGATGAAGATGATGGTTCAGGAGATGATGAAGATGGTTTGGAGGATGACGGAGATGATTCAGAGTATCCCCTTTTCCCCTTAGATTATTATGACTTTTTTGTTATTGTACCCTTTTAGGGAAAACACATCTTTTAGACTTGGTCTCTTTTTATTTTGTATGTACATTGTTAGCTTTTTTGGTTGCACGAATTTATGAAAGGACGATGGTATGGTAAATGGCTTGAACTGGATGACTTGAATGGATGGCTTGAATGGATTTCTGACTTGTATATGTACCAGGTGGATGAATGCATGGGTGTACATGGGGTAAATGAACCCTCCCTTATGCATTTGAGAAGTGGATGACTGATGTTTGTAGCTAATGACAATTCGGGGAGTGCCCTGGGGGAATGCAGCATACAGCAGGCTGCTGATATCTGATGTTGGCTTGGTATGTCGCGCGATCTAATAAGCGATGTGGCCAGGTTTGTCGCGTGACATACATAGCCTGAACTGCACTTTTCATAAACTTTGGAATTGAACTGGAATTGCCGACACGGGTTGGAATTGGGTGACCAAGGAGGTCACAAACCTGATCCTACCAGGGCATGGCAAAGAGATATTGGTCCCTTATTATAAGGATACAAATGGGGTGACCTAGAAGGTCAAAAGCCAATCTTAAAGGGAATGTGTCAAATAAAAAGGGGGGGTGACCAAAGTGGTCATATAGCTATACCTTTGTGGAAAGCTTATGCACCATTGAGGAATGGTGAAAGAAAAAGGGTGACCAATATGGTCGAATGGCCGGACCTTTATGAAAGGCTGCCTCACCACTGAGGAGCGGTGATGGAATAGGGCGACCATTGCGGTCGGATGGCTGGACCTTTATAAAAGGCTTCCTACGTATCCCAGAGGAATCAAGCCTTGACCGTAGTTCAAGCTTCATCTAGATAGTTAGGAACGATGTCTAGGATCCTTGAGATTTTGATAATTAATGGAGGTTGTCTCCTGAGGAAGCTAAAGCTTACATCACTATCGAGTAGATAGAGGCAGCTATAGCTGGAAAACTTGAGCATACTTCTCAATCTGTGATAGAGGTAGCTAAAGTTATATTTTTGACAATTAGGAAACTGTCGCCTGGCGTTATCTCGTTATAACGGAGGCGCTTTTGTGAGAAAATGTTATTATTAGCAATTGGCACGTTACTTGAGCCTAGGGGTGAATTTTTCTTGGAAACAATGGTAGGGACTGGGTCTGGATGTACATATGGAATGTGTTTGAAAATTGTTTAAGACGGGTTTCAAGCAAGTGGGGTCGTATCCCTTGGGTACGGACTGAACTGCTGCGGTTGCTGAGATATTGTCAACGTGGACTAGAATTTCCTCTTGGGCTGAGACTGGGTTTAAACCTCGGGTCTCGATGAATGTTCCTTTCTCACACTCTGGAATTTGAAGCTGATGCTGACAGACTTTTACCATCAAAGACTAAAGCAGATGTCGAAGTGACCAAACCTCTCTTCGAGGGGGGGATGCGACTTATCGAAGCCCCGGTTTAAGGAAAAAACTTTCTGCAAAGCCCCCATGTCTTATTAAAGCAAGGAAAGATCCTTTCATTGGCAAATCCCTCGGTTGTAAAGCCCCGGTTGGCCAAACTGAGTAGGCGAAGTCTTAGGTTTCGAAGAAGTGACTTAGTGAAGCCCCAATCTGATGACCTAGCAAAAATCCCAATATGATTGGTACTGCGAAAGTGATCCTGAGGTTAATCTAACCGAGACCGAATCCATCTTGTGACCTAGTGAAGAACCCGATGCAGACCCCAAAAATGGCTAAAGAAGCCCCAGTCTAAAGAAACGGCTTGGCAAAGCCCCAACTTCGAAGAGTTTCAAGGAAACCCTAATGCGAATTGTAGCAGAAGAGGGAAGACCTATCCTTTCGTACTCTCTCTTTTATTTTCTTTAGTTACTCAGTCAACCTTAAGAAGATATGGACGAAGAGAATTTCAGAAATTTATACATGCAGGGGCATATTTTTCGAAAGGTGGGAATAGATCCCAATTTTGTGTTATCTTGATGGCCTTATTCGATGTAGGCACAAAAACTCGCTTTGGGTTTGACTCTTTTGAGAGAGTATAAGCGTAGAAAGGTTGGTAAAAGTGTATGAAAGCCCCTGCTGACAGAAAATCAGTGTTTAGTACTATTTTTCCTAAGATGTAGAAAGAGAAGACTTGTCAAGACATCTGAAAACTTGTTTTATTTATAATGATCACAAGATTGCTTAAAATCCTTTATTAATGTTCGGGTTATTCAACCACTAATCTCGATACGAAAAAACATTCTTATCAGTCATGAGGAGAAAGTCAACCGATGTCGCGGATCAAGGTTGGCTGGGTGTGAAAGAAAGGTTTGTGTATAGGGAGGTCATTGATGAGACCGGGTTTTCTGGGATTTGAATATGTCTATGGGAGAGGTCACTGATGAGACCGAATTTTTGGGAACTTGAATGGGTTTATGGGAAAGGTCATTCGTTGGGACCGGATTTTCTGGGATTTGGATATGTTTATGACCGGACCATTTCTGATTGCCTACGTTCCCCTCATTGTGAGGAGCTCAAGTAGCCGTAGTTCGGCCTTGGCCGGACTGTGTTTGGTTTTGGAAAATGGGATTTGTGGTTCCTTTAGTGAAAAGGTTCGGATGAAAAGGTTGGATGATGAGGCATGAGCCTCGGGATGATTCCTTGACCAAGTCATCTTTGGACGGTTGCTTCTAATTTTCGTCTTTCAATTGGGGGAGAAAGGATTTGCATGTGCCTAAAGTCTTATGAGATGCTTCTGCTTTTGCTTCGATCGCCCCATTGTTATCGACAACATCTTGTTCTTCGAGCTTTGACTTTGTCTGTCCGTCAAACTTTTGATTGGTGACGCTGGGTCCTTGACCTCATTTTTTTTATGTGTAACCCTGTTTTTTGCCTAGACAGTCCCTTTACAAGGTTTTTAGCCTAGCTGGGTATTACTCTTTTTGCACCAAGATTTTTTTTCTTTTTTATGTGCAACCCTGTCTTTTGCCTAGACCGCCCTTTTTTTTTGGGATTTTCAGCCTAGCTGGGCATTACTCTTTTTTGCACTAAGATTTTTTTCTTTCTTTTTATTATTATTATTTTTTTGAAGCACCTGAGGGCCAAGGCGAGCCCCTGCTTGAACTTTCTTGATACCCTTGAGGTCTAAGGCAAGCTCCTAGATTGTTGTTGACATGGGGTCAATCTTTCGAAGCTGAGTGGCCTTTTGTTGTTCCTTGATGTTGCCGCCGTTGTTGACTTGGTCAAGATGAAGGCGGGGGCATGATTGGGAAAGTGTATGGCTTGATGAAGGCATTTTGTGAGGTAAGGAGAGTGTATGGGGAAGGCATTAGTTGACTTTCTCACACTGATTAATCAAAACGTTAAATTATTTCGAGAGATTATTTGTTGAGCAATGCCAATGATCATATAAAATAAAACCATTTCATTAAATGTAATGTAGGTGTGCAAATAATGTCTTAAGTCTAGCAAGAAAAGAAGAAGACTCTTTTATAGAAAATTAAAGATTAATTACAATGTCCGTGGAGGACTTGATTGAAAGAGAAAAGTACTAGAACCTACGAAGGTTTACTGAGAGACTATATTTTTTCTTAGTCTTACTTAAGGATAAGTAGACCCTAGTCTAGCTGCTCTTCACTGATTGGATTGCCAGGGAACTTGAGCTTTCCTTCGTAGATCAACCATTGAATTTCTTTCTTCAGATCCAAACATTTGTCTGTCACGTGACCATAATGATTGTGATATTCAAAGAATTTGGTCCTGTCGACTTTACGTGGGTTTCTCGGCTTATAATTCTCGAGAGGTGTGAGAAGGCCTCGTTTCACCAAATTACCAAAAAATTTGCTCATGGGCATCTGTGAATGTGTGCCCAAATTGTGGAATTCACGCGAGTTTGAAGACATCCGGTTTAATTTGAAAAACGGAGTCGCCACGCCATTTTGATTTCCTCAAAACTTTGAAAAAAAGGATTTATGGGTTCGGAGGTTAAGTTACCCCTTGGGAAGAACGGATCGTCGTTCACCCAAGGTGCCTTGCCGTAGCAAGTCTCCCTAGATTCGGTTTATTTTGCTTGCTTGCGTGCTTTCTTGTGTGCATGTGTTTAAAAAAGGGGAGGGAATGTCCCAAGTTGTCTTCCGGACGTACAAACCATTTATTGGTTATCGCTCGGGATTTCTTGGATTTTATGTATTCGGGATTTTGATCCCGTCCTCATCTTGGACTTGTGATCATCGCATTTTGACCTCGGGACTTGCGTAATCGAGAGAAGGACTCTCTTTTATAGCCAAAAAATGAGGTTCTTTAGGAAGGAATGTCCTTAGCCCATCAATCCTACACCTTAAGACGATCGAGCTTATATGAATGCTTCATGCTCGTCTTAAGTGATAATCGGAGATATAGGGTTCAAGGTTGTCCCTTTCTAAAGATATTGTGGCACCTTTAATGGAAGAAACGATGTAAAGATAGGATCTTTACACCGGTCCTTTCCAAGGTTGCTAATGGGGACATGGGGGAATGCATGTTTTAAGATAAAAATGACATTTTTAGTGGAAAAGATGACATTTTGGGGTGCAAAGGATGCTTTTTATGTAAAGAAATGATTTTTGTGCAAAGGATGCATTTTTTGTGGAAAAATAGCATTTTAGGTGCAAATAATGCATAAAGTTGTTATTTTGAAAGCAAAGGATGCATTTTTATGTATGAAAATAAATTTTTGGGTGCAAAGGATGCATATTTAATGTGAAAAGAGACTTTGCAATTTGTATGTAAAAAGAGATTTTTAGGTGCAAAGGATGCACCTTATGCATAAAGATGTTATTTTTATATGAAAAAGATGTTCCTTTGATGCAAATGATGTTGCTTTGTATGCAAAAATCTTGGTTTAAGTGCAGATTGATATGAGATTATGACTTGGAAAAGGTAAAAATCAGATTACAGCTTGAAAAGATGAAGTCTCTGCATAATGGCCAAAGTTGTCGCGTGACATAGGCTGCCTATGTCGCGTGACATACTTAGCCACTTTGCAGAGACCTTAACAACTGGGATTTACAGAGGCAACAAGGCATTAATATAGCCAAGTTACTTCACTGATAGACCCCAAAAACATGTATATGATCATTTCAAGGGAGTATGGAAAGGTAAAAGCCAGATTACAAGTGAAAAGATGAAGTTTCTGCAAACTGGCCAATGTTGTCGCGTGACATAGGCTGCCTATGTCGCGTGACATACTTAGCCACTTTGCAGAGACTTTACAGCTGGGATCTACAGAGGTAACAAGGCATTAATATAGCCAAGTTACTTCACAAATAGATCTCAGAGAGCAAGTATTTCAATAGTGAACACTTCAAGAGGGTGTGGATATGAGGGATCCACACTCATCTCGAGTGTTCATGCAAAAACAAATGCCAAGCCGGGGCTTTTACATGAAATGATGTGCAAATGGATATGGATCTAAGCAATATAACACTAAAGCATGCAACTTTAATCAGAATACAACATTATCAATGCATTTATCATAGAGATTTCACATTCAAAGGAAATAGAGAGAGGAAAAAGGGTGGAAAATCGTTACCCTTGAAGACCACGACTTCCTATATCAAGTTAGATATAGGAGCCTTCAAAACAGCAACCTCCGGGGCTGAGATCGAGCCTTGGTTCCGTGAGAACCTTTGGTTCTTTGTGTGTGGAAAGTGTGTGTGGGATTGTTTGAGCGATGAGTGATTTGGGAGGATTAGTGTGTGTTTTGGGGAATATGGGAGGAGAGGCAATGCTACTGGGCGTATTTTCTATAGAGGGGCACTGAGGAGTGAAGGAGAGGTGTCCAAAATGAGAGGCGAAGGCCTCTATTTATAGGCTGCATGCATGGGCTTATTATGTCGCACGACATAACAAGCCATAACTGTTTTCCTTCTAGAAACATGCAAGGTGGCAAGCTTCTAGAAGTTTTCTTGGCATGTTATGTCGCAGGACATAACAAGCCCCTTCCAGTTCCTTCTAGAAACATGCAAGGTGGCAAGCTTCTAGAAGTCTTCATGGCCTAGTATATCGCACGACATAAGTAGCCACATCCAGTTCCTTCTAGAAACATGCAAGGTGGCAGTCTTCTAGAAGGGAATTCCTCATAAAAGAAAAACGTGTTTCTTTAGCTCCAAGCAGTCCCTTCTCCCCTTAGAAGGTTTGGAACAGTTCCGGAATTTCTCCGGAACTCTAGGAAAGTCTGGGGAATTGCCGGGAAACTTGCCGGAATTGCCGGGAAACTTGCTGGAATTGCCGGGGAACTTAACCGGAAGGCATGAGCCAGATTTGGGTACTTACAGAAGCCCCTCGGCAACGTCACTTGCAGGGCGAGTGGGGTTTGTTGGTCCCAAAGGTGGCAACAAGGGTGAAAATACAGCTAGAGGGGGGGGTGAATAGCTGTTTAAAATTTTTCGCCCTCTTTTAAAAACTAAACCTCTTGCTTACAAAATCCTCTTGCAGTTGATAATAGACTGCAAGTGATAGTGTAAAATGCACAGCGGAATATTTAGAGTTACAAAGTGGTTTTGATAGAGGAGGTTTGTAAAGCGGTTTTAATAAAGTAGTTGGTACATGCGGTTTACAAACAAGTGAGGTTTTGACAATGTTAACTCCAAACACTGTTTCACAATAATGGATATCTAAATAAAGATCAAACAGAGACAAAGATAAATAATTAGTAAGCACAAGAAATATAATTGCAGAAAGTAAGAACACGCTATTTGGAGTGGTTCAATCGATAAACGATCTACGTCCACTACCAAGATGGTTAGTCTTGGATTTCTAAGAGAGATTTTATATTGAGTATTTGAGAGATTACAAAGTACAATAAAATCTTTTCTATGAAGAACAAATCCAAAACTATAACCAGTGTATCTCAAGTGTTTAATCTATGTGACTAGAACAAATGAGGTGTGTGTGTGAGAACAAGATCAAGGCTCTTTAAATCTGTGAGATGTAGAGCACAATGATACTTGAAAGTGTTAAGGCTTGATTTCTGGGCTGGGGAATATTTCTTGAAGTATGAAGATGAAGATTCAAAGGACTAAGAATTTTCTGGGCAGAGCTTCAACTTCACATGAACACAGCAATTTCTCAATTTTTCAAGCAATCTTCAAATGGAGAAGATTGGGGGTATTTATACCCAAGCATCCAAAAATGTAGCCGTTGGACACAGCTGTTGAAGGACAGTACTTGATGCTTTCTTATTGGTCCACAGCAACCACTTTTGTCCTTTGGTACAGTAGTTGCAGATAAAGCTGATAATGCTCCAGCTGCAAGCAATGAGGTTTGGACACCTGTCACCTTTTCAAGATCCTTGCAGATCTTCTCTGACTTTGAATCACGTGACAAGATAAGGTGGTTGACATTGGATATTGCTGATGTGGATCACAAAGTCAAAGAGCGGTTCACTTCAAGTCTCAATCATTGGGGGCGGTTCTGGAGTACAGGCGGTTTGACAAGTGCGGTTGGTAACTCCAGTGAGGTTGCAAAGTGCGGTTGATAATGAGCTGCAAGGTGCGGTTCATCATAGGGCGGTTGCACTTGAGTAGTTCAAGAGTAGTTTCAAACAAAGGATTTCACCAAGCAAATGCTAAGGGCGGTTTTGCTAGGGCGGTTCCAAAGAAGTGGTTTGAAACTACGGCTGCAACTCTCAATTCCAATGAGTCTGTGCCAGTCTTCAAGCCTAATCTATAAAATGGACTTAACTAAGAATTGAAGTCTAAGCTTCATTACATAGGGTCCTAAAGTCCTTAAAATAGACAGGAGGTTATGGTATCAATCAAATCTAATACAAATATAGGAGGGTTAAAACATGCATACCCAACAATCTCCCCCTATTTGATTGATGCAATTACCTACTATAACTAAAGCAAACATTGTTCTTGGTAAAAACATGTCCATAAGAATTAACATGGTAATTCATGTCCCAAGTCAATGCACACACTTAGCTTAAGCTATAGATTTCTATACTTTCTAAGAGATAAAAACTTACAATATGGAAAGTAGAGAAATGCATTCAGTGCACTTAAGAAATATGAGCTTAAGTTCAAGGTGCGGTTTAAACTGAATGTTTAAACTTCAATTCAAAAAAATATGATTTTAAGTTGAAAAATATTTGAATGAGGTTTAAAACCATAAGAGGTTTCATTGTTCTACAAACAAGCAGTTTGATATGAACAAGGTTTTTGGAACCATGATGCAATTTCCATTAATTCCTCAAGTGGTTACAAAACAGGAATGAAAGAAAATTACAGGGTTACAAAAATGTTGGACAAAAGAAAATACAAAGAGAGTGCGGTCCAACAACAAAAGAGTTTCAAAAAAATACAGAGCAATAGCGGTTTAGGGTTGATGCGGTTCTTGACCTTCTTTGCTGCTGCTGCGGTTGATTGATCTCGGGGTTCCTGGCAAGATTTGATGCGAGAGGTTTCGGACTTGAGGATTTTCTAATTTTTCTCACCTCTTCTGCGGTCCTTCCTTGAGCGGTCACCAATCTCTCTAAAATATTTGCTTGAGAATCAATCTTGAGATTGGCATCGAGAGGCGCCTTGGAGTTATCGGACACTTGATCGAGATAGCTCATCAATTAAGGTGTGAAAGGAGGAGTTCAAAGAATTGTACAAAGTTTGAACCTCCCCTGAGCTAGCTGCGATGCAGGAAGAGATGGCTTCAGTCATTTCATCAAGATTCACAGTCACTTGGATGGAGGATTTCAGCTCATTGACTGTGGCTTCAAGTTTGGTGGTGAATCCTAACTTGATATTTTCAAGGCGGTCATTGAATTCATCCTTGACTTCATTCAACTTGGCCATCAAAGCATCATCAAGGGAGTTTGTTTTGATCTCCAGCTTCTCTTTGACATTATCAATTTCCAGAAGGATATTTGCTTCAACCGCATTCAAGGCGGTTTGAAGGTCTTGAGTAGAAGGCGGTTGAGAATTGACAGATTTAAGGAATTCAGCTTGAAGGGAATCAAAGGCGGTTTTGGAGGAGATTGCAAGCTGAGAAATCATTTCCTTGAGATCAGAATCTCCAAATGATTGAATTTGAACAACACCTTCAGCTAGATCCTTCTTGAAACCTTCAAAGCAGGACTCGGTGAGGATTTGACAATGTTTGCTAAGTCCTTCTCCCCCTTAATGGCATCAAGCCTCTGAGCAAAACTCTTGAGGGAGTTCTTATGATCAGCCATTTGAAGGGTTTGAGAGGCAATCAAATGAGATTGAGATTCAGCTAACTTTTGAAGGGAGCGGTTGGAAGACTCAAGGGAGGCATTTGAAGCGGTTAACTTGATAATGTGGCCTTGGTTTATGAGTAGTTGAGATTGGATAAGATTAAGGGTAGAAAGGATTTGGGAGTAGTCAGTTGGTGGAGTAGCGGTTGATGATGAAGGAATAAAGGTGAAGGAAGGAGGCGGTTCAGAATAAGTAGGAGGAGCGGTTTGAGGCATTTGAGATAATAGGGTTTGGAAAATGCGTGAGGCAGGAATTGTGTAAGGGGATGAGGTTTGAGTTGAGATGGGGGCTGTTGGTATGGGGGCGGTTGGGATGGGGGCGGTTGGTATGGGGGCGGTTGGTATGTGGGTGGTTGGGATAGGGGCGGTTGAGATAGGGGCGGTTGGGATAGGGGCGGTTGGGATAGGTATGGAGGTGGTAGGAGGATTTGAAGTGATTGGGTTGGAATGAGTTGAATGGGATTTTTGTGGGGAAGAGATAGGTGATTTGGAAGGGGATTTATGGGTGCGGTTTGATATATGAGGGGATGAATGGTGTGAGGGTGAATTTTGTGGTGAAGGAGTTGGAGTTCTAAGTCTAGAGGTTGAATGGGCTGGGCCTGCTGATGGCTTGGATGTCCATTCAGTAAAGGCTTTGGGATTTGAGGTGGCTTGATTTTGAGGGTTTGAAATTCGGGGAAGGGGATGATGAATTTGAATTGGTTTGAGAGGAGGATTTATCAAAATATGAGGAGGTTTCACCAGGTATTTTGATGTTGGATTTGGCAATGGTGTGAAGATAGTGTTTCTTTGGAGGAGTTGTTTTCTTGGCCATTTGTTTGAACCTCCTCTTCTTGGGATTCTCCCCCTGAGAGGTTGCAGTTTTAGGAGGTGGAGAGGGAGAGAGCGGTTTGGGAGAAAGAGATTTGGAAGGAGAAAGGTGTTGGGTAGGAATTGGGGAAGAGGTTTGAATAGGTGAGGTTGGAGGAGTTTGAAGCGGTTGGGATTGAGGAGTAGGTTGCGGTTGGGGTTGCGGTTGTACAGGAGGTTGAACTTGAGCTTGCGGTTGAGAGGTAGCAAGCGGTTTAGAAGGTGGTTTCTTTCCCTTGGCGGCCTTCCTCAGTGCGCCCTTCTTTCCAACTTGTCCAGTTTTGCCTTGTAAAAGGCAGCTTTATCTTCCTCAGTGAGATTGGCAGTAGCAGTCTTCACAGATTTTGCCTTCTTGATAAGAGGGGCAACTCCAGCATCCTCTTCTTCTTCCTCATCAGTAGGCTCATCTCTCAAACCAAATTTCTCCTGAGGCTTAGCACTTTGACTAGCACCTGCGCGGTTTGAGCACGCGGTTGAGGTGGTGCGGTCCTTGGCTTCTTGGCCTGCGGTTCTAGGACAATGTTTTTCCTTCTAGAGGCCTTCTTGATTGCCTTTCCTAGAGCAGTAACCGCGGTTGCAGGAGACATCTCAACATAGAACTCCTTGGGGTTGAGAGTATCAGCATCATATAGGAATTTATACTGGGTATCTCCAAAAGAGTATACGAAGTTGTGACAAACCACAGTTCCAAGGGAGTCACCTTCACCCATTGATGCTGATAACTCGGGAGTTGAGAGTGCGAGATCCTCTAAGTGCGATAGCTTGTAAACAATGCGGTTAGGAGCCTGCAGAATGGTCTCCACCTTTGATGCTCATTCTTGATCCTAGATTGATATGCATCAATAGAACTAGCCAGTTCCTTCATCAAAATTTTGGGCCAATTCAGCTTAATTCCATTGTAAATGGCACAGCAGTAAATCCATTGCTGAGTAGTGAAGTTGTTGTGGTTGCCAGTCTTACCACACACAGACATTCCTACTAAATAGCCCAAGTGGCTCATAAGTTCACCAAATTCCCTCCTTGCTTTCTTTTTGTAATAACCAGAGAGAAGTCGGATTATTTGTTGATAGAGCGGTTGCATCCAACACTTCACGATCAACCTCCATGGGGCATCCAGAAACATGAAATCCAAAAGTACTTCTAATATCCAGATGATCAATGGATATATCGAAGCCTTCAACACTGCCAACCAGGCATTTGATCTTGGTGCCATCTGATAATACTCTGTCTCCTAGAACAGCGAGAGAGTAGAACTGATCCACAAAGGAAGGAATGATATAAGATTGGCCTTTGTTGAAGAGAGGGAGGATTCCGGAGGAAGTGAGTCTTGATCATTTCTCTACCAAGAGCATCTCCTTGGAGCTCGGTCTCATTAATCTCATATCTGGTAGAAAGAACTTAGGATCCTACAAAATGAAACAAAGGGTTTAGATCCAAACAGGTGATTCACAATTCACAAGCGGTTTGGGCATACTATGCGGTTGGCAATTGATGCGGTTGAAAATGTTGAGAACTCCAAACCTCAAGTAAATTGTGAACACAACAAAACACTTAGAAAATATGTAAAAGATTATACTAGTACGTGGCATTGTAATCCAAGTTTATCCCGCTGCAAGCGGTGCTTGGAGAGGAAGGTTATGGTGTCCGGCCCATATACTAAGTAATATCTCAAACAAACTTAGCATGCGGTTTCAAAAGACGGGCGGTTCATATTTTGCATGCGGTTCAAAAGTGAATGCGGTTTGAAGAGAACATGCGGTTGGAATCAAGGAGTTTTCATGAATGCGGTTCCAAACAATCAAGGCATGCGGTTGATTATTCCATGATAGTGCATAAAAATTTTATAGAAAAATTTTCTAAGTATAAAAACATGTGTGAAAATCAAATGAACCAAAACATGTGACAATTTTAACATGGCATATGAACAGTCATGTTGAAGGCATGATGAACACGAAGAACACTAAAAACAGAGATTCAACAAAAGTTCACCAAAATCAACAAATAACATGTCAAAATGATCACATTGAGCAGTAGATTAACAATATAACCTTAAAAATTCATACTTTGCTCAGAATCACCAAGAACAAGCAAGAACACTCAAATGGGTTTTCGAATAAGAAAATTTTAAAATCCAAAATCAGTGTTCAAATCATTGGTTGATCGTAAAATAAATTACATATAAAGAATCTAACAACAATTCCGAGCATAACCCAACTGAAATCATGCAAAATGATCAACTAAATAGACAGTTATGAACAAAAATCTCTTCAAGGGTTTCGAAGCTTGAAGGTCCATTAATGGCGGATTCATAGACATTTGTACATAAATGAAGAGAGATGAAGTTAAGAAAGACATACCATATCAGTGAATGGTGCTTTAGGTGCCATTGAAGATTCAAGATTTAAAGATTAAGTTTTTGAAGATTTTTAGAGAGAGAGAGAGAGAGAGAAGATGAAGTTTGGTAGGAAAGGACGGTGCAGAGAGTGACAGAGTTTGGAAAGTTAAAATTGTAAGAGTTGGTTTTTATTTATAGGAAAGTTTTCAAGTAAAGGACAGTTGAAGAGACTATTTGATTTTCCCATAAAAGAAATCATTCCTCTGTTGCACCCTTTCATCTTCTTCTCTATTGCCAATGACGGCTGACAAGATAGCTTTAAATGCTAATGTTCCCTTTGCATTAAATGCATTTAAATTTTGAAATAACGTGGGAAAACATTTGCAAAAATGCCCTTATGTCAAAATGTGGACTGAAATGAAAGATAAAAGAACTTACCTTGGGTCCACGTGGCAGTGCGGTTGAAAAGATTTTAAACCGCATAAAAATAAAAACTTGATTTTGAAAATACCATATGTTGAAGGCGGTTGAAGATGGAGCAGTCAGAAGCATTATGCGGTTGGTAATACGCGGTTGGAAGTAAGCGGTTGATAATACGCGGTTGACCACATAGGCGATTGACCACTCAAGCGGTTTGAATAACCGCGGTTCAACAATGATGCGGTTGAAATTTTCAATAAGAAATACAACCTAAACTCAACACACAAGTTAGTCAATAAAAAGTATGGAATCATTTAAGTTCAAGCATACCCATTTCTCCTCTGAGGAAGGAAAACCTCTTGGAGTCAAGAGCCTTGGTGAGGATGTCAGCAATTTGATTATCTGTCCCCACATACTCTAAATGGATATTCCTCTTCTCCACATGGTCTTTGAGGAAATGATACTTGATATCAATATGCTTGGTCTTGGAATGCATGACGGGGTTGTTGGAGGCGAAATAGTTGAAGTGTTGTCACACATGATGGGGCAATTCCGCTTCATGGATTCCATAGTCCACCAAGCTTTGCTTCATCCAAAGGATTTGGCAGCAACAACTACCAGCTGACAATATACTCGGCCTCTGTGGTAGACACTTGGCTGAAGCTTGCTTCTTGCTGGCCCAAGCAACTAGTCTATTCAGGAAATGACAAGTACCACTAGTGCTTTTTCTGTCAATAGTACAAGCTGCATAATCTGCATCTGAATAACCTACAAGATCGAAGTTCGAATCTTTGGAATACCAAAGTCCAAGGTTAGTGGTTCCAGATAAATAGCGAATTATACGCTTGACTGCAATAAGATGTGCTTCTCTAGGATCTGCTTGATAGCGTGCACATACACAGACACTAAACATGATATCGGGCCTACTAGCAGTTAAGTAAAGTAATGAGCCGATCATACCTCGATATAAAGTCTGATCAACTTTCTTACCTTTGAGATCTTTATCTAGCTTATTGCCGGTGGCCATAGGAGTATCATATGCTTTAGCATTTTCTAATCCAAACTTCTTTATCAACTCCTTGGTGTATTTGGCTTGGCTGAGGAAAATACCTTCTTCGCATTGCTTGATTTGAAGCCCGAGGAAGAATGTTAATTCTCCCATCATGCTCATCTCAAACTTGCTTTTCATTAGCTTCTCGAAACGCTTACAAAGTAACTCATTAGTAGAACCAAAAATAATATCATCGACATAAATTTGAACAAGTAAAGTATGCTCATTATATTTGGCAATAAAAAGAGTTGTATCAATTTTACCGCGTTTAAATCCCTTTTCTAGTAAAAATTTAGAAAGAGTCTCATACCATGCCCTTGGAGCTTGCTTAAGTCCATACAAAGCTTTCTGGAGTTTGTAGACATGATTGGGAAATTTGGAGTCTTCAAATCCAGGTGGTTGGGCAACATACACGGTCTCTTGCAGTTCGCCGTTGAGGAATGCACTCTTTACGTCCATTTGATATAACTTGAAATGCTTGAAAGAGGCGTAGGCTAAGAAAATTACGATAGCTTCCAATCTTGCAAGCTGGAGCAAAGGTTTCATCATAATCAATTCCTTCTTCTTGCCTATATCCTTGTGCAACCAACCTTGCTTTATTCCTAGTGATGCTTCCATTCTCATCCATCTTGTTCCTAAATACCCACTTAGTTCCTATCACTCCTTGATCTTGAGGTCTAGGCACCAAAGTCCAGACCTTGCATCTTTCAATGGTTGAGTTCTTCTTGCATAGCAACAACCCAACTGGAATCTTGGAGTGCTTCATCAATCTTCTTGGGTTCAACTTGAGATAAAAGAAGTATGCTCGTCATAATTTGATCTCCTTGTTTGAACAGGAGAAACAGATCACCAATCACATTAGTGAGGGGTGGCTAGCGACTTCACGAACCTCAGGGGTAAGTCTGGTTGGGCGAGGTTTCTTTGAAGATCTTCAATTGGAACATCGTTAGATCCTTGGCGAAGTCATGAAAGGTAAGTTGACGAAGAGGTTCTATAAGCTGGATAGGGGAATTTTCAACTTCTTCTTCCCTTGGAGTTGCATACGGAGAGGGATCTTCGGGTGCGGTTTCAAAATTGCGGTTTTGGGAATTTCGGTTGAGGGTCTTTGGATTTTGCGGTTGAGGTTCGGGTGCGGTTTGAGATGGTTCACCTGGTTCATTATGCTCAACAAAATCATCGGCAACATTTGGAGCCAAATGTGGCTCAAGGAGAGAATGCTCATCAAAAGTAACATGGACGAGACTCTACTATTTTTAAACTAGTTTTATTGAAAACACGAAAAGCTTTAGAATTTTTAGCATACCCAACAAAAATACCTTCATCGGCCTTGGCTCCGAATTTACCTCTATTTTCTCTTCCGTTGTAGAGGACAAAGCATTTGCGGCCAAAGATCTTGAAGAATGCAATGTTGGGGGTTCTTCCTCGCCAAAGCTCATAGGGAGTCTTATTATAGGTTTTGTTGATGAGGGAGCGGTTACGAGTGAAGCATGCGGTATTGATTGCTTCGGCCCAAAAATGCGAGGTAGCTTCGCCGGATATCATTGTCTTTCCGGCCTCAATCAACGTCCTATTCTTCCTTTCCACAACCCCATTTTGTTGTGGAACACCGGTAATGGAAAAATTGTGATCAATCCCATGGTCATCACAATCTTGAGCAACACCGTTGTTCTTGAATTCTGTTCCATTATCTGATCGAACACTAACGATGTCATCTTCTTTTTGAGTTTGGAGCCGTCTAAAAAGTGCGGTGAGAATCTCATAACAATCATCTTTGGAAATCATCATCTCAACCCAAGTATATCTTGAGTAATCATCCACCACCACTAAAGTATATCTATTTCCTCCAATCTTTGGCGGTGGTTACGGGTCCAAACAAATCTATGTGAAGCAGGTTGTAAGCATCTTGAAGTTGATGGAGCGGTCTTGCTGGTGAAAGACGACGCGGTGCCTTACAGGCGCATGCGTTGCATTTCTCGGATGGTGGTCGGCCACTTTGGGTAAACCACGAACGAGGTTTTCCCTACCAATCTTTGCAAGATACTTGAAGTTCAAGTGGCTCAACCTCTTGTGCCATAGCCAACTATTTTCGCTCACATTCTTAGCTACAAAACAGAGATTAGTAATACTACATGCGAGAATTTAGATCAATAATGTAAATATTACTCTTACGAATCCCTGTGAGTAGGGTGACGCCGGAAATGCTATCTTTGATAAAGCAATTTGATGACGTGAAGTTGCAAAGCATTCCTTTGTCGCAAAATTGAGAAATTGAAAGGAGGTTGTGCTTGAGTCCATCGACAAGAGAAACCTTCTCAATAGTTAGATTTCCTCTCCTTATAACACCATATCCAATGGTTTTGCCTTTGTTGTTGTCACCAAAGGTTACAGATGGACCACTTGCTTCAACGACATCTTCAAGTAATGATCTATCTCCAGTCATATGTCTTGAGCGGCCCTTTGTCAAGATACCATTCATTATCCTTGGAGTGACCAGCCATGAAGCAGAGGACCTGAAATGTAAACATTAAGAACGAGGTCCCCCTTTATTCCTTGGGTCCTGAAGTTAGCAACCCTTTACGACCCACACCTGCTTGACAGAAGGAGGTTTACTCTTCCTGGCATTGGATGTGAACCGCAAAAGGCATTCTGCAGCCTTGTGACCTAAACCATCACACACAGAACATTTATAATAGCTACAAGCTTCATGAGGTTTTACTAACTCCTTACTTTTCTTAGGAGTTGCATGCGGTTTGGGACAAGGAAGCGGTTTGGGGGGAGCGGTTCCAGCTAACATTCCAGCTGATACAAAGGGAACAGGCTTTGGTTTGACCACGTATTTTCTGGGAACGCTATTCCTGCTTTTGAAGGCAGGAGGAGCGGTCGAAGAAGAAGCGCGGTCGAGACACAGGTTAGCAGAACCGCCTTTTCCACCAGAAGCGGTTGGAGCAGGGATTCTACCAATTCCATAAGCCATTTCCTCTTCAGATGCTTCCACAGAATTCTTAGGTTTTAACACAGAATTCTTCCCATATTGCTTTCCTTTAGGGTAGACATAATTTACTTGTCTTCCTTTACCCTTTCCTTTAGCATGCTTCCCCTTGGGAATTTCTTTAGTTAGTTCCAAAAATTCCTCATCCTTTTCACTCGAGGATGCACACTTCTCCTCTTCCTCAGATCCAAACCCTAGACCATCCTTAGTTCCAGGAGGAACTTGGAAGTCCAAGATTTTATCCTTGGTGGATTGAGACTTGAGCCACGAATCAATAATCTTTTGACGATCGTCGATTTGGGTTACCAAGTCATCATTCCTGAGTTGAAGTGCAGCAACCTTAGTCTCAAGGATGCGGTTTTGATCAGCAAGAGGAGTCATCTGTTTGATTTGGTCCTTAAGATTAGAAATTTCAGACCTCATCACAGTTTTCTCCGTCTTGTCTGCATTAAGTTCATCATGAGCTAAGCTTAAGGCTTTCTTAAGATTAGAGAATTGATGGATCACCATTTCAGCTTCCTTGAACATCTTTTCATGTTCCATGGGAGAAACCTCTTCCACCACCTTTTTCAAAATTTTCTTTGGAATAGCTTTTGAAGGTGGAGCAGTTTTAGATGAGAAAATGGGACGTGAATACGAACAATTTCCTATCTTAATGCTAGGAGTAAGTTTAATATCATCATCCAATTTATAATTTGGAAGTTTTGCAAAAACCTCCTTTTCCTCCATATCATGCAACTCAAATGATTCGAATCGAGTCATCGAAGCGTCTGCAACTAAGCAGAGGTTAACCTCTTCGGTTTCACCGTCACTTCCATCCTCAGAATCTGTTTCAATCCAAGTTGCTAATTCCTTGGAATTCTCTTCCTCCTCAGCAACCATTCCCTTACGATGAGAAAATTTCGAAGGAAAAGTTTTCTTTTTCATATATTCATATTTAGGCTGTGGACACTCAGATGCAAAGTGGCCAGGTTTTCTACAGTTGTAGCACACCAAGTCACTCTTCTTCTTTGTATCTGCAGCCCTAGAAAATGTTGCAGGAGGTTTGCCTTTTGAAAAAGATTTTGTGAAAGGTTTTGAGGATTTTCTAAATTTTTGGAATCTTTTCACAAACATGGCAAAATCATCATCATCCATCTCGATGAGTGATGAGGTTGATATGGAAGGATCAGTGGTTTGATTGGATGTGGATGGTTTCTCTTCATGTTCCACTACAGACATAGAAAGCGATTTGGTTTTTCCTTCTATCTCTTCAATATGATTTAGTTTAAGTTCATAGACTCTAAGATTGGCATACAAGTTACTTAATGACCAAGTACCCAATACTTTGGAGTCTTCTAGAGAGGTAGCCTTATTTACCCATCTAGAACCTAGAGCAGATAGGAAAGTCATATTGATTTCCTTATCGGTTAAAGTTTTACCAAGAGATCTACAAGCATTAACTACCTCAACATAGCGATCGTAGGTTTGACGCAAGGTTTCGTTGGGTTTCGTTGAAGTTGTTGTAGGATCTTTCAACAGTGTATAATTTGTTTTCCTTGCACTCATCATCACCTTCGAGGTAGCTTTCTATGGCATCCCACATACGCTGCGGTTTTGAGGTACATCACTTTACGTAGAGTTGATACGGGGAGGGTTCCGAAATGATGAACCTCGCCTTCTGTCCCAAGGCAACTATTCTCTTCTCTTCATCCGACCACTCATCTTTTGGCTTTTTGACCTCTGGAGTTTCAGCATTGGTGGTTGCATCAGTATTAGCCTTCATTGGAATTAGAGGGCCATTGATCACGCATTCCACCAGCATCTCATCTATGGTTTCCAAATGAATAAGCATTCGGCACTTCCAGATGTCAAAGTGGTCTTCGTCCAACATTGGAATGTGTGAATAGTTAACAGTAGTCATCGTCTTTGAGGTTGCCATATCGAATCGGCACACAAGCTGTTAAGCTTGAAAAACAGTGGTTTTAAAATGTGTTAGCTCTGATACCACTTGTTGGTCCCAAAGGTGGCAACAAGGGTGAAAATACAGCTAGAGGGGGGTGAATAGGCTGTTTAAAATTTTCGCCCTCTTTTAAAAACTAAACCTCTTGCTTACAAAATCCTCTTGCGGTTGATAATAGGCGCAAGTGATAGTGTAAAATGCACAGCGGAATATTTAGAGTTACAAAGTGGTTTTGATAGAGGAGGTTTGTAAAGCGGTTTTAATAAAGTAGTTGGTACATGCGGTTTACAAACAAGTGAGGTTTTGACAATGTTAACTCCAAACACTGTTTCACAATAATGGATATCTAAATAAAGATCAAACAGAGACAAAGATAAATAATTAGTAAGCACAAGAAATATAATTGCAGAAAGTAAGAACACGCTATTTGGAGTGGTTCAATCGATAAACGATCTACGTCCACTACCAAGATGGTTAGTCTTGGATTTCTAAGAGAGATTTTATATTGAGTATTTGAGAGATTACAAAGTACAATAAAATCTTTTCTATGAAGAACAAATCCAAAACTATAACCAGTGTATCTCAAGTGTTTAATCTATGTGACTAGAACAAATGAGGTGTGTGTGTGAGAACAAGATCATGGCTCTTTAAATCTGTGAGATGTAGAGCACAATGATACTTGAAAGTGTTAAGGCTTGATTTACGAATTTGGGAATATTTCTTGAAGTATGAAGATGAAGATTCAAAGGACTAAGAATTTTAAGGCGAGCTTCAACTTCACATGAACACAGCAATTTCTCAATTTTTCAAGCAATCTTCAAATGGAGAAGATTGGGGGTATTTATACCCAAGCATCCAAAAATGTAGCCGTTGGACACAGCTGTTGAAGGACAGTACTTGATGCTTTCTTATTGGTCCACGGCAACCACTTTTGTCCTTTGAGTACGGTAGTTGCAGATAAAGGCGATAATGCTCAGGTACAAGCAATGAGGTTTGGACACTGTCACCTTTTCAAGATCCTTGCGGATCTTCTCGACTTTGAATCACGTGACAAGATAAGGTGGTTGACATTGGATATTGCTGATGTGGATCACAAAGTCAAAGAGCGGTTCACTTCAAGTCTCAATCATTGGGGGCGGTTCTGGAGTACAGGCGGTTTGACAAGTGCGGTTGGTAACTCCAGTGAGGTTGCAAAGTGCGGTTGATAATGAGCTGCAAGGTGCGGTTCATCATAGGGCGGTTGCACTTGAGTAGTTCAAGAGTAGTTTCAAACAAAGGATTTCACCAAGCAAATGCTAAGGGCGGTTTTGCTAGGGCGGTTCCAAAGAAGTGGTTTGAAACTTACGAAGCTGCAACTCTCAATTCCAATGAGTCTGTGCCAGTCTTCAAGCCTAATCTATAAAATGGACTTAACTAAGAATTGAAGTCTAAGCTTCATTACATAGGGTCCTAAAGTCCTTAAAATAGACAGGAGGTTATGGTATCAATCAAATCTAATACAAATATAGGAGGGTTAAAACATGCATACCCAACAGGGTTGTCGATAGAAAAGGATCCAATCTGGCGAATGCCGAGACGGATCGGGTGACCAAGTTGGTCGAGAGGCTGGACCTTTTATGAAAGGCTACCTACGTATCCCGGGTGGAAATCAAGCCATAATCGTAGTTCGGAATCCACTGGGGAAAGGGGGTGTCATATGTGACAAATTAGCTGAACCTAAAGTAGGCTACCTACGTATCCCGGAGGAATCAAGCCAGGCCGTAGTTCGAGCATTTACTGAGTCGAAATGTTATTCTTTCATCTTGGAATAACGGAGATCGAAAGAGAGAGCGAAATGTTATTCCTTCAATCTGGAATAACGGAGATCGAAAGAGATATCGAAATGTTATTCCTTCAACTTGGAATAACGGAGATCGAAAGAGAGCGAAATGTTATTCCTTCAATCTGGAATAACGGAGATCGCGAGAGAGGTCGAAATGTTATTCCTTCACCTTGGAATAACGGAGATCGAAAGAGATATCGAAATGTTATTCCTTCAACTTGGAATAACGGAGATCGAAAGAGAGAGCGAAATGTTATTCCTTCAATCTGGAATAACGGAGATCGCGAGAGAGGTCGAAATGTTATTCCTTCAACTTGGAATAACGGAGATCGAAAGAGAGCGAAATGTTATTCCTTCAATCTGGAATAACGGAGATCGAAAGAGAGCGAAATGTTATTCCTTCAATCTGGAATAACGGAGATCGCGGAGAGGTCGAAATGTTATTCCTTCACCTTGGAATAACGGAGATCGAAAGAGATATCGAAATGTTATTCCTTCAACTTGGAATAACGGAGATCGAAAGAGAGCGAAATGTTATTCCTTCAATCTGGAATAACGGAGATCGCGAGAGAGGTCGAAATGTTATTCCTTCACCTCGGAATAACGGAGATCGAAAGAGATATCGAAATGTTATTCCTTCAACTTGGAATAACGGAGATCGAAAGAGAGCGAAATGTTATTCCTTCAATCTAGAATAACGGAGATCGAAAGAGAGCGAAATGTTATTCCTTCAATCTGGAATAACGGAGATCGCGAGAGAGGTCGAAATGTTATTCCTTCACCTTGGAATAACGGAGACCGAAAGAGAGCAAAATGTTATTCCTTCATCTTGGAATAACGGAGATCGCGAGAGAGGGAAATGTTATTCCTTCATCTTGGAATAACGGAGATCGCGAGAGAGGTCGAAATGTTATTCCTTCATCTTGGAATAACGGAGATCGAAAGAGAGCGAAATGTTATTCCTTCAATCTGGAATAACGGAGATCGCGAGAAAGAATGAATTTTGTAAATAAGTAGGAAGGACTTGATAATTTTTGTAAAGAAACAGGATGTACCCTGATAATTTTATTTTATTTTTTGTAAAAGAAGTGGGACGTACCCGATAATTTTGTAAAGAAAGTGGGACGTACCCGATAATTTTGTAAAGAAAGGTGGGACATACCCGATAATTTTGTTATTTGAAAATTGAAAATGTTAAGGGCAAATAAAATGAGCCACAAGGGTAAATTTGTAAAATAGGCCACGGGGGCACTGGAGGAAAAACTGGATCGGAAATGATTGGAAATGCCAGGGGCACAAAGGGCAAAACAGGCCTATGGGGGACAAAATTGTAAAATGGAGCCTTCAGGGGCAAAATTGTAAAAACAAGCCACAGGGGCTTATTATGTCGCACGACATAATAGGCCATGTGAACAGATTCATTAAAAATTCGCACAGTCGCCATTTGAAACTCAATTGAAATTGAAATTGAGAGGGAGGCGACAACGAGAAGAGAGAAAGAGCAAACATCAGAGGGAGATTTTGAGAGAAATTGAGAGAAATCAAACACCTTTAGTTCGATTCAATTGGAAAATGCCTCCTAGGTTCTATCCGACCAAAAGGGCTCCTCAACACGCCGAGTTAGCTACTCGACGGAAGGGGGTGCAAAGGAACCAAAGGCCATTTCTTCCGGAAGCTCAAAGAGGAGATTTCTATCCACAACTTGATGAACATACCTCAGATGTCGGGAAGAAAGATGTGGTAAGTGACCTAGGTTTTTTGAATTTTTTTTTTTAATTTGGGTGAAATTGATTCGAACTGAATTTTCTAGACTGTGCTATGAATTGTCAAGAATTTGCATGAAATCATGGATTGAACTAGGAAGGGTGATGCTAAAATGCATGCTTTTTATTGATAGATTTTGACCCATTTTCATTTGAGATGATTTCAAAAAATAGCACGAAATATTCATACTTGTGCCATGTTTTCTTGCAGGGATTGTGCACCAGAGGTTCCCCCGAGGTGATTGGCAGGCTATGGCAGAGCTTGCCGGGTAGCCAGGAGCAGATACACTCGCCTAAGGGCATGATTTACGTTGTTGGGCTAGGGCGATTCTTTGAGATGGCGAAGGCCATTGGAGACACTCAGAGGAGTGTGGATCTGGTGAGGGCATTTAGAGAGTTTTGGTGGGAGACCACTCATTCATTCCACTTCTCTTGGGGTGAGGCAGCAGTCACACCTTATGATTTCGCGGTCATCACGGGATTGCCTTTTACTGGTGAGCCACTTTACATAGATGTGCCCGCACGGGGAGTTGAGCCCCGACCTATTGCTGATGCGATTTTATGAGTTTGCTTGGTTTCGTTCCCCCGGATCAAGAAGGGAATGGATATGAGTTGGGTGAACTACATGGCTTGATTGGAGAGCAGAGTAGGGACTACCTTGTGGTTGATGATCCTATTAAGAAGGCCGAGTGAGAGCCGAGAGGGCGAGAGCCTTTGTATGGGTAGGCTTTTCGACATGTTGTTTATCAAGCGCATCTACTGCCACGATCTCACTTCTTTGGAGCTCTGAGAGCCTTTGGGATCTTTGTGGGGGATTTGTCCTGGGGTGAGGCCGGTTTAGCCGAGATGTACTTGGCTCTAGATGACGTCAGTAGAGGGAAAGCGAAGTATTTCACCTGCTGTCACCTGGCTTTTGAGGTATTCTCTCGCCTTGACTTCTTTTCTTTTACTCTGTCATTTTTCCTAATTTTTTTACTTCTTTTTCTTCTTTTCAGGCTTGGGCCTTCGAGTATTTTGGATGTTATGCCTGGCAGATCCGAGATGAGTTTCCTGCCACCACTTTTCCTGCTCTCAGACGGTGGACGAAGAATGCCCGGAGACAGACCCGGGACACGGAGGAGTCGAGGTGCGAGATTACGGCGTCGTATCATGATCTGTTGTTGTGTTTGAGAGGGACTCCACGAGAGGATGAGTTTATTCCCTTGGGTAGCCGTTATAGCGATCTGGATTTGGATCATCTTTGCGCACTTGACAGAGTGTCGCAAGGCTCTGGTGGGTTTGTCAGGAGATGCCCTATATTTAGGAGAGAGAGTATACGAGCGGCATGGGCCCAATAGGCATGCTCGGATCCACGATGATCCTCCGGCTAGGATGTGGCTGCCTCGCCCGGTTAGCGAATGTAGATGCTTTGATCGTAGGCATGGCGGCACATCTCTTTACACGAGATGGGGATTACACATTGTACGTGGCTAGGCACCTTCGGTCCCCACAGACCAGGGTTGGTTATGGTGCTCAGAGTGCGGGACCTTCGACTGGCCATGTGGCTAGACCTCCTTTGCCCCCGACTTTCATTGATTATCAGGGTGGTGGTCATATGCGGCGAGCTCCTATTGATATGTCAGAGACTCATCCTCATGGGTGCTCGCGAGGTTCTAGATCCGTAAATCTTGCTCCTTACGTCCTTTGGATTGCTTGCATCTCTTCTGTTATCAATAGCGCATTTTGACACTTATTATATACGCTTGTAGCAGTATCGTCCAGGCTTAGAGGCATTTGACCGGGGCTTACACCGGCGGCTGTGAGCATGATTGGCAAGCTCAGAAAGGCATGAGCTTTTGGAAGAATCAGTGCCGGTCACAGGGTTTGATCGATATCTCTCCACCTGGCAGTAGAAAGAAGAATAGCCGCTTTGATGACGCGGGCACCAGCGGAGGCATTAGTGGACCGAGGCCTCGGATGAAGAATCCAAATGTGCCTCTTCACGGACCCATTGAGATTGACGATGATGATGATGAGGATGGTGGGGCTGAGACAGCCACAGACTATGAGCTTGATTCTACTGTCATCACTGAGCTTGATGACTATTACCGCACGGGGACCATAGCCTACGAGGCACCTTCGGACGATCCTGATGATGAGCCTGAGGAGGCTGAGGATGACGGCGAGGATGAAGATGATGGAGAGGATGATGATGAAGATGATGAAGATGATGGAGAGGATGATTCAGAGTAGCCCCCTTCCCCCTAGATTATTATGACTTTTTGGTTATTGTACCCTTTTTGGGAAAACATCATGTTATTTTTTGCTATGCACATATTTTGGACTTGGTCTCTTTTAGTTTGTATGTACATTGCTAGCCTTTTTATTGCACACATTTATGAAATGATGGTAGTATGGTAAATGGCTAGAATGGATGGCTTGAATGGATTTCCAGACGAATACATGGGTGTATATGGGGTAAATGAACCCTCCCTCATGCATTTGAGAAGTGAATGACTGATGTTTGCAGCTTTTGACAAGTCGGGGAGTGCCCTGGGGAATGCAGTAAACTGCAAACTACTGATGTCTGATGTTGGCTTGTTATGTCGCGCGACTTAGTAAGCCAAGTGGATAGTTTTGTCGCGTGACATAAGTAGCCTGAACTGTGCTTCTCACACCCTTTGGCATTGGACTGGAATTGCCGACACAGGTTGGAATTGGGTGACCATAGCGGTGACCTACATGGTCTCTTTGGGGCAATGGCAAAGATATATTGGTCCCTTCCTATAAGGATGGGAACGGGGTGACCTAGGAGGTCAAACAACCAATCCTACTAGGAATGTGCCAAATCAAAAAAGGGGTGACCAATATGGTCAGATAGTTATACCTTTGTGAAATGCTTACGCAACAATGAAGAATGGAGAAAGGAAAAGGTGACCAAAGTGGTCGGATGGCTGGACCTTTTATGAAAGGCTACCTACGTATCCCGGAGGAATCAAGCCTTGATCGTAGTTCAAGCCTCATCTAGACAGTTAGGAATAATGTCTAGGATCCTTGAGGTTTTGACGATTAGTGGAGGTTGTCACCTGAGGAAACTAGAGCTTACGTCACTATCGAGGAGATAGAGGTAGCTAAAGTTTGGAGAACTTGAGCATACTTCACTATCAGTGATAGAGGTAGCTAAAGTTGGATTTTTGACAATTAGGAAACTGTCACCTGGCGTTATCTCGTTATAACGGAAGTAACGGAGGCGCTTTTGGGAGAAAATGTTATCATTATCAATCGGCATGTTACTTGAGCCTAGGGGTGATTTTTTTTCTTGGAAACATGGTAGGGGCCCAGATGCGGATGTACATATGGAATGTGTTTGGAAATTGTTTAAGACGGGTTTCAAGCGGGTGGGGTCATATCACTTGGGTGCGGGTGAAGGCGATGTTGTTCTTTGAGATGTTGTCAACGTGGACTAGAATTCCCTCTTGAAATTTGAGGCCCGGGTTTAAACCTCGGGTCTCGATGAATGTTCCTTTCTCACATTCTGGCATTTGAAGCTGATGCTGATAGGCTTTTACAACCAAAGACTAAAGCAGATGTCGAAGTGACCAAACCTCTCTTCTAGGGGTGGATGCGACTTATCGAAGCCCCGGTCTGAGGAACAATTTTTGCAAAGCCTCATGTTCTATTAAAGTAAGGAAAGATCCTTTCATTGGAAAAGCCTCGGTTGTAAAGCCCCGGTTGGCCGAACTGAGTAGGCGAAGTCTAGATTTTGAAGAAGTGACTTGGTAGAGCCCCAGTCTGGTGACCTAGCAAAAATCCCAATATGATTGAGTGCTGCGAAGTGATCTGAGGTTGATCGACCAAGGCTGAGATCCATCTAGGGACCTAGTGAAGAACCGATGCAAACCCCAAAAATGGCTAAAGAAGCCCCGAGTTTAAAGGAATGCTTTGACAAAGTCCCAACCTTGAAGAGTTTCGAGCGACCACAATGCGAATTGTAGCGAAGAGGGAAAACCTATCCTTCTCTTTTTTTTTTCTTTAGTCAATCGGTCAACCTTGAGAAGATGTGAAAGAAAAGATTCTCAGAAATTTATACATGCAGGGGCATATTTTTCGAAAGGTGGGAATAGATCCCGATTTTGTGTTATCTCGATGGCCTTATTCGATGTAGGCACAAAAACTCGCTTTGGGTTTGACTCTTTTGAGAGAGTATAAGCGTAGAGAGGTTGGTAAAAGTGTATGGAAGCCCCTGCTGACAGAAAATCAGTGTTTAGCACTATCTTTCCTAAGATGTAGAAAGAGAAGACTTGTCACGACATCTGAAAACTTGTTTTATTTACAATGATCACAAGATTGCTTAAAACCCGTTATTGATGTTCGGGTTATTCAACCATTAATATCGATATGAAAAAACATTCTTATTAATCATGAGGAGAAAGTAAACCAATGTCGCGGATCAAGGTTGGCTGGTGTGAAAAAAAAGTTTGTGTATATGGAGGTCATTAATGAGACCGGGTTTTCTGGAATCTGACTGTGTCTATGGGAGAGGTCATTTGATGAGACCGAATTCTCTGGGATTTGAATATGCTTATGACCGGACCATTTCTGGTTGCCTACGTTCCCCTCATTGTGAGGAGCTCAGGTCGCCGTAGTTCGGCTTTGGCCGGACTATTTCAGGCTTTGGGATTTGTGGTTCCTTTAGTGAAAAGGTTTGGATGAGAAGACTGGATGATGAGGCGTGGGCCTCGGGATGATTCCTTGACCAAGTCATTTTGGACGGCTGTTTCTGATTGCTTCCTCTTTCATTAGGGGAGAAAGGATTTGCACGTGCCTACAGGCTTATGAAATGCTTACGGCTTTGCTTCGACCGCCCCATTGTTATCGACAACTTTCATTCTACGAGCTTTGATCTTGCACATCGGTCAAGCTTTTTGATGGGCGGTCTTTGGGTCCTTGGCCTCTTTTTTTCTTTTATTTTTATGTGCAACCTGTTTTTGCCTAGACCTCCCTTTTTTTGGGATTTTCGGCCCTAGTGGGCATTACTCTTTTGCACTAAGATTTTTTTCTTCTTCTTTTTTTTTTTTATGTGCAACCTGTTTTTTGCCTAGTTGTCCTTTTTTGGGATTTTCGGCCTAGTGGGTATTACTCTTTTTGCACTACACATTTTTTTCTTTTTTTTTTGAAGCATTTGAGGGTCAAGGCAAGCCCACCTTGAACTTTCTTGATACCCTTGAGGTCTAAGCCAAGCTCCTAGGTTGTTGTCGACACGGGGTCAATCTTTCGAAGTGAGTGGCCTTTTGTTGTCCCTTGATGTTGCCGCCACCGTTGACTTGGTCAAGATGAAGGTGGGGGCATGATTGGGAAAGTGTATGGCTTGATGGAGGCCTTTTGTGGGGTAAGGAAAGTGTATGGGGAAGGCCTTAGTTGACTTTCTCATGCGATTAATCAGAATGTAAATTATTTCGAGAGATTATTTGTTGAGTAATGCAAGTAATCATATAAAATAAATCCATTTCATTAAATGTAATGTAGGTGTGCAAATAATGTCTTAAGTCTAGCAAGAAAAGAAGAAGACTCTTTTATAGAAAATTAAAGATTAATTACAATGTCAGTGGAGGACTTGATTGAAAAAGAAAAGTACTAGAACCTACGAAGGTTGACTGAGAGACTATTTTTTTTTTTTAATCTTTCTTAAGGATAAGTAAACCCTAGACTAGCTACTCTTATTTGGTTGGGTGCCCGGGGAGCTTGAGCTTTCCTTCGTAGATCGGCCATTGAATTTCTTTCTTCGAGATCCAAACACTTGTACGTCACGTGACCATAATGCTTGTGGTACTCACGAGAACTTGGTTACTGTCAACTCTACACAGGTTTCTTGGCTTATAATTCTCGAGAGGTGTGAGAAGGCCTCGTTTCACCAAATCGCCAAAAATTTTGCTCATGGGCATCCCAAAATCATGCGACGTTTCGACCTTGCACCCTGAATCGACCTCTTACCATAACTATCTGTTTTTGGCCCATGGAGGTTCTCGAGCTTCCGTCTTCTATCAACTTGGATCTCATGCCTCGAATAGCGGCAATCATCGGTGTCGTGCCGGGGTATTGGTGGAAAAGACAATGCTTAGACTCATCCAATTGCGAACGTTGGGGTTCTTGGGCTTCCAATTCTCCGGTGGCTTTATCGGCTTTTCTTTCATCGGCTCTTCCCGGCATCTTGCTTAAAAGGCATCTCCATGTTGTCATAATGAAGGGAGCGGAGTTTTCGGGAGACATTGTTGTTCTCAAGACTCGGATTTCCATTGTCCAATTGGTTCCATTGTTGGATTTGGCTGAAGGAAGCTACGACACTCTTTCCTTTGTGAGGAGCTGGTCTTGGTAGATACGATTCTTTGTTTGAGTCTTGGTGGCATTGGGTTATGCTTGGTGGAATCAATTCCTTGCAGTTCGACATCTTGGATCAAGGGAGTATTGATGAGGTCAAGCTTTTCTTGCATCTGTTTCACTTGTTCCATCAATATTGCCACATGGGGGTCAACGGGGACTCTCGAGTTCTTGGAAATCGCAACGAGGACTTGTATCGGCGAGAGGAACCATAGTAGCAAGCGAGTGGCCCAGCGGGTGAGTTCATTAAGTCCGGTAGGTGACAGTGAAAACTTGAATCATCCTTTGGCAACTCATGATTGCATTCGAGTGGGTATAGTGGCTTGAGAACATAGCCACATAGCTCGAGCGATTATGTGAAGGCTGGAGTATAGGCTGGCGAGTATTCTGGCGGGAACAGGGCGGGGTGAAGCTCGATCCGTTATGAGGAGCTGAGGGCAATGGAGCCCTGATGAGCTGGGATGTTGGAAAGAACTGAGGAGGAGGAGTAGTCCTTGGCAAGGGATCATATGTGGATGGAGGAAGGTATTGGCTGTAGGATGAAAGGTCTTGGTTATAGGATGAAGGGGTGAAATCACTTTGTTTACGAAGTCTCATCTTCGACTACTACCGGAAGAAACCGTTTGTCTCAGCTTACACGAACTCCATGACGATGGAGTGCATCGATAAGCATGGCTTGATGCTTCTCATGAACCTTATGGGCATTTTCCAAAGCTAGGACTAACTCTTCCTTCCTAACCATCTGATTTCCTGCACCCTCACTGTTTTCTGTCAAATCTGCCATTCTGACTCTCTGAGCTGACAAAAATGACGATTACGCGAGCTGCGAACCTAAGGTTTTCTGCACTGAAAAGCCGTTGACCCGGTATTCTCGCCCACTTCTTTCTCGCTGCGGGAAAGGGATAGGCAAAGTTTAGACTCGGGGATAGGTAAGGTTTAGACTTGAAGGTAAGTGTTTGAGTTAAAGGCTCAAGTAACATGCACTTATCTGCTTAAGTTTTGCTTCAAAACCCATTTTCTCCTAATCCTAATTGATCGGAAAAGATG
The DNA here is from genome assembly GCA_022495995.1 of Adenophora triphylla var. japonica. Lineage (NCBI taxonomy): Eukaryota > Viridiplantae > Streptophyta > Magnoliopsida > Asterales > Campanulaceae > Adenophora > Adenophora triphylla. The sequence continues at coordinate 25,748 of JAFEMH010002575.1, read as the reverse complement.
AGACCTTGAAAGGTCAAGATTGGAAATTGGAGATCGGACCGAGGAGGTCGCGATTAAGGATTTGACCGCGAAAAGTCGAGATAGGAAAATCGGAAATCGGACCGAGGAAGTCTCGATTAAGGATTTGACCATGAAAGGTCGGGAGATGGAAGATCGAAAATCGGACCGAGGAGGTCTCGATTAGGTATTTGATCATGAAAGGTCGGGAGAGAAAATCGGAAATCGGACCGAGGAGGTCTCGATTAAGGGTTTGACCATGAAAGGTCGGGAGATGGAAGATCGGAAATCGGACCGAGGAGGTCTCGATTAGGGATATGACCATGAAAGGTCGGGACAGGGAAATCAGAAATCGGACCGAGGAGGTCTCGATTAAGGATTTGACCATGAAAGGTCGGGATAGGAAAAATCGGAGATCGGACCGAGGAGGTCTCGATTAGGGATATCAGAGATAGGAAAATGCAATTATGATTCCGTTAATTATTCAAGTTTACTTAAAACAGTGTCTTTTATTTATTTCTATTTGGTTGGAAAAGGGGGTTTGCCCTTCTTTTTCGCAACTACTCTAGATCCTGGATCAGTGGGTTCCGTCACTACGTCTATAAGCCCCTCGTATTCCACCTGTATTTCGACCTCCCGGGGTGAACGGCCACAGGCGAGGTCTATAGGGCACGCGGATCCCACCGACCGAGAAAAGAACGCTCTAATGGGTCTAGCGGGTCATAGGAACTTTTAACGCACGAGCGATGCGAATTATAATCAAGGCAATAGGGAAAGTCTCGTCTTTCGGCCTTGATAGAATTTCGGCGAAATTTCGCTTGGCGCGATTGACGTTTTGACTTTTCGGTAATGTCAGAAGATAATAGGCATGGGTCGGGCGGTAAAAGCCGGATGACACGGTGTCACATTGAACTTCGTTGCATACGCCGTGCGTGAGTCAAAGTCGAAGTCAATCTTAGGGTCAAGATCTTGCCAATTTTTCCTTGTCGGAATTTTGGCGAGCTTCGCTTGAGCGAAAGATCTTTGGACTTTTATTGGCAAAGACTCGGTCTCGACTCTTACGCATTCCGTGCGAGGTCAAGGTCAAAGTCAATGTCGGAGTCAAGGTTCTACCAATATTTCCTTGTCGGAATTTTGGCGAGAGTTTCGCTTGTGCGAAGGACCTTGACTTCCATTATGGACTAAGGCTTGACCTTTACGGGGATATGCAAGCTGGGCTATATGACACGGACTAGACCAAAAACCAACCAAAAGTCATGATTTTTGAAACGTGTGACACGGGTGTGCATTGGTCGACCTTGGTTGCCATGGGGAGTTTGGGGTGATTCCATGCGCGCCGGGAGCATCGTAAGAGGCTGTCCGTGGCTAACGGCTTAACAACCACCCGGGTTTAAAGGGACGTGCGTGCAAAGTGTACGAGGATATATAAGGTGCGCGTAGTGTGCGGTCTCCTAAAAATGTTCCTTTTTGAGTTAAAACAGAGAGATTTTCATAAATGTGTTTTAAAGGAATGATTTTTGGGACGGGGAAATGCAACTTGATTAAGCACGTAAATTTTAAGGAGCCCAGTCGGTCTTGGAACTGAATAGTCCCAAGCTGCCAGATTAACCACAATTTTTCCTGGTGGAATTGCCACTGAGGCCGTCCGGTCAGAATCCAAGGAGGATTGAGCCGTACGACTGCATGGATCAATTTTCCAGGTTCCACTCCTTTGCTATTTTCGGGTTATTTCCTGTTCGAAGTATGCACAGATCCCAAGATGCAAATGATGCAATGCAAGGCAAAGAAAGCAAGCAAAATAAACGGAATCCGCGATGGGAGTCTAACCCGCTCAAAGGGAAAAGCTTTCTTTTATTTTTTTTTCGAAAAGTGATACCGGTACGTGGGATTGTTAAACCACCGTTTATCCCAAGCCCCGGGTTAGGGAGCGATACAGGAAGGTTAAGTGGTTTCCACCTATATACCAAGTATCGTTTATTTTGAAAATAAAAGATTTTCTCCTTTGGGATTTCCCCAGCGGAGTCGCCAAACTGTGAATGTGTGCCCAAATTGTGGAATTCACGCGAGTTTGAAGACATCCGGTTTAATTTGAAAAACGGAGTCGCCACGCCATTTTGATTTCCTCAAAACTTTGAAAAAAAAGGATTTATGGGTTCGGAGGTTAAGTTACCCCTTGGGAAGAACGGATCGTCGTTCACCCAAGGTGCCTTGCCGTAGCAAGTCTCCCTAGATTCCGTTTATTTTGCTTGCTTGCGTGCTTTCTTGTGTGCATGTGTTTAAAAAAGGGGAGGGAATGTCCCAAGTTGTCTTCCGGACGTACAAACCATTTATTGGTTATCGCTCGGGATTTCTTGGATTTTATGTATTCGGGATTTTGATCCCGTCCTCATCTTGGACTTGTGATCATCTCATTTTGACCTCGGGACTTGCGTGATCGAGAGAAGGACTCTCTTTTATAGCCCAAAAATGAGGTTCTTTAGGAAGGAATGTCCTTAGCCCATCAATCCTACACCTTAAGACGATCGAGCTTATATGAATGTTTCATGCTCGTCTTAAGTGATAATCGGAGATATAGGGTTCAAGGTTGTCCCTTTCTAAAGAGATTGTGGCACCTTTAATGGAAGAAACGATGTAAAGATAGGATCTTTACACCGGTCCTTTCCAAGGTTGCTAATGGGGACATGGGGGAATGCATGTTTTAAGATAAAAATGACATTTTTAGTGGAAAAGATGACATTTTGGGGTGCAAAGGATGCTTTTTATGTAAAGAAATGATTTTTGTGCAAAGGATGCATTTTTTGTGGAAAAATAGCATTTTAGGTGCAAATAATGCATAAAGCTGTTATTTTGAAAGCAAAGGATGCATTTTTATGTATGAAAATAAATTTTTGGGTGCAAATGATGCATCTTTAATGTGAAAAGAGACTTTGAGTGAAAAGGATGCAATTTGTATGTAAAAAGAGATTTTTAGGTGCAAAGGATGCACCTTATGCATAAAGATGTTATTTTTATATGAAAAAGATGTTCCTTTGATGCAAATGATGTTGCTTTGTATGCAAAAATCTTGGTTTAAGTGCAGATTGATATGAGATTATGACTTGGAAAAGGTAAAAATCAGATTACAGCTTGAAAAGATGAAGTCTCTGCATAATGGCCAAAGTTGTCGCGTGACATAGGCTGCCTATGTCGCGTGATATACTTAGCCACTTTGCGAGACCTTAACTGCTTGGGATTTACAGAGGCAACAAGGCATTAATATAGCCAAGTTACTTCAGCGATAGACCCCAAAAACATGTATATGATCATTTCAAGGGAGTATGGAAAGGTAAAAGCCGGATTACAAGTGAAAAGATGAAGTTTCGCAAGTGGCCAATGTTGTCGCGTGACATAGAGTGCCTATGTCGCGTGACATACTTAGCCACTTTGCGAGACTTTACTGTTGGGATCTGAGAGGTAACAAGGCATTAATATAGCCAAGTTACTTCACAAATAGATCTCAGAGAGCAAGTATTTCAATAGTGAACACTTCAAGAGGGTGTGGATATGAGGGATCCACACTCATCTCGAGTGTTCATGCAAAAACAAATGCCAAGCCGGGGCTTTTACATGAAATGATGTGCAAATGGATATGGATCTAAGCAATATAACACTAAAGCATGCAACTTTAATCAGAATACAACATTATCAACGCATTTATCATAGAGATTTCACATTCGAAGGAAATAGAGAGAGGAAAAAGGGTGGAAAATTGTTACCCTTGAAGACCACGACTTCCTATATCAAGTTAGATATAGGAGCCTTCAAAACAGCAACCTCCGGGGCTGAGATCGAGCCTTGGTTCCATGAGAACCTTTGGTTCTTTGTGTGTGGAAAGTGTGTGTGGGATTGTTTGAGCGATGAGTGATTTGGGAGGATTAATGTGTGTTTTGGGGGATATGGGAGGAAAGGCAATGCTATTGGGCGTATTTTCTATAGAGGGGCACTGAGGAGTGAAGGAAAGGTGTCCAAAATGAGAGGCGAAGGCCTCTATTTATAGACTGCATGCATGGGCTTATTATGTCGCACGACATAACAAGCCATAACCGTTTTCCTTCTAGAAACATGCAAGGTGGCAAGCTTCTAGAAGTTTTCTTGGCATGTTATGTCGCACGACATAACAAGCCCCTTCCAGTTCCTTCTAGAAACATGCAAGGTGGCAAGCTTCTAGAAGTCTTCATGGCCTAGTATGTTGCACGACATAAGTAGCCACATCCAGTTCCTTCTAGAAACATGCAAGGTGGCAGTCTTCTAGAAGGGAATTTCTCATAAAAGAAAAACGTGTTTCTTTAGCTCCAAGCAGTCCCTTCTCCCCTTAGAAGGTTTGGAACAGTTCCGAAATTGCTCCGAAACTCTAGGAAAGTCTGGGGAATTGCCGGGAAACTTGCCGGAATTGCCGGGAAACTTGCCGGAATTGCCGGGGAACTTAACCGGAAGGCATGAGCCAGATTTGGGTACTTACAGCATCCCAAAATCATCAGGCTGACGTTTCTGACCTTGCACTTCCTGAATCGACCCCTTACCATAGCTTTCTGTTTTTGGCCCATGGAGGTTCTCGAGCTTCCCATCTTCTATCAATTTCTGGATCCAATACTTCAAATAGCTGCAATCATCAGTGTCGTGTCCAGGGTATTGATGGAAAAGACAATGCTTAGACTCATCTAACCGAATGTTGGGGTTCTTGGGCTTCCAATTCTCCAGTGGCTTTAGCAGCTTTTCTTTCATTAACTCTTCCAGAATCTTGCTTAAAGGCATCTCCGCATTGTCAAAATGAAGGGAGCGGAGTTTTTGGGAGACCTTGTTGTTCTCAAGACTTGGATTTCCATTGTCCAATTGGTTCCATTGTTGAATTTGTCTGAAGGAGGCTACGACACTCTTTCCATTGTGAGGAACTGGTGCTGAGCTGGGTACGGTTGCTGCTTGGTTCTGGTGGCATTGGGTTATGCTTGGTGGAGTCATTTCCTTGCCTGGTTTGACATCTTGGGTCAAGGGAGTATTGAAACTCATCATGAGGTCAAGCTTCTTCTGCATTTGTTTCACTTGCTCCATCAATATTGCCACATGGGGGTCAACGGGAACTCTCGAGTTACTGGAACTCGCAACAGGACTTTTATCGGCGGAGGGAACCACAGTAGCAAACTGGTGAAACTGATGGCTGAATTCATTAAGTCCGGTAGGTGACAACTGGAAACTTGAATCATTTTTAGGCAACTCATGATTGCATTCAGGTGGGTATAGGGGCTTCAGAACATAGCCACATAACTCAAATTGATTATGCGAAGCTGGAGCATAAGCGGCGGTATTCTTTGGCGAGGACAGGTGGCGTGAAGCCCAATCCGTTCTGAGGAGCTGAGGGCGATGGAGCCCTAATGGTCTGGGATGTTGGAAAGGACTGAGGAGGAGTGGTCCTTGGCAAGGGATCGTATGTGGATGGAGGAAGGTATTGACTGTAGGATGGAGGGTATTGGTTATAGGATGAAGGGACTGAAATCACTGTTTCTGAAGTCTCATCTTCGATCATGGCCAAAGAACCATTTGCCTCAATTGGTACTTGTAAGTACGCCAATCCAATTCGCAACCTTTTTAGATGCATTTTAATGTAATAAAATTGCATTAAGGGGCATTTTGGTAAATTCCCGGCCGATCCCGAGACTTCCGGAAACGTTTCATGAGTTTCCCGCGAAGGAAGTACCTTTTGGTACATTATTCATGCCAAAGGACCTCTTGGGAATAAAACCTGTTGGACCTTTTGGGTATTTTCCCGGAATGTTCCGAGCTGGTTTTGGCGCCAAAAGCGGTTGAACCACCTTGTGTCACGCGACAGCTTGAGGCATGGAAAGTGGACGCGTAAGGTCGTGCGACACACTAAGGTCACCAACTGCAACCTATAAATAAGACCCTCCCCCTCTCAGAAATAGGATCCCAACTTCAGCCTACTATTACTCTGCAGAATTTGCACCGTAACGAAACCCCCAAACACAACCCTCTCTCTCTCCTACCTTCAACCTACCCAATTCCTTCCTATCCAAACCCCTTTCTCAATCCATAGCACTTGGACCCCTTGCATCAATCCTTCCAGATCAGAAGTGACGAATTGAAGGGTTCTGTATCTGACTAGATACAGGATTCGTGGAAGCATCAAGGGTAACGATTCTCCAACCTTCCTCTTCTCTCTCTCTCTTGCTTAATTTCTCATAATTCTAGCATTTACTTCTGTTTGGATTCAGTAATCAGATCCTAGCTATCTGGATTACTGAATCCCAATCGCAATCTCTCTATTTAACTTGAATAATTCGTGCAATTGAGCTTCTATTGTTGAATATTTAATTGAACTTGGTGTTTGAACCCCAAGGGGGTGTGGATCTACCCATATCCACACTCCCGGGGTCGATTTGGTGTTGTTTCTGTATTTCGTTCGTAATTTAGTTAATCGATTAGATCTGTATAGCTTTGTTGATTACGTGTTCATCCTGTTAGTTTGCAGATGGCTTATGTATGTCACGCGACACCTTCATCTCCAAGTGATCCTGTGTCACGCGACATATATGGTCACTGGTGCGACGTGTCATGCGACATACATGACCTATCTGCAGAGACCTCTTTCCTTTATAATCTGTTTTAGATCATTTGTATCAGGGATGTGGCCTCCCTAAATAATGGGCTCACAATCTATAATTCTCGTTTCATAATTAATAAGATGCATTTTACCACACCTTGTTTATTATCAATATTTGCACACACTTTAGATTTATTTGGATGTTTGATTGAAAGACTCGTCTATGGACGAGGCGTGTTGGGTGAACTCTCGGTTCTTCCCAATACGTAACCTGACCCCCGAACTCATGTTTTCTCTCTAAAAAAAGGTTTTCAATGTTTCCTCTTAAAACGACGTGGCGACTCCTTCATTTTCACGAAAAACAAATTTTCGGGCGAGCGCACATTCAGTGGCGACTCTGCTGGGGACTACTTGAAAACCTGTTTTTCAAGTGTTAAGTGGGTCAAGCTTTCATTTAATTGAACATCCAATTGTGAGTACCCCGATCCGAACTCAAGTTTTGGATCCAATTTAATTAAATTTGGGCTTACACAAATTGCTAAGAAGCAATTAGAGTCCAAAAATCCCAGCAGCCCACCAATCCATTGGGCACGCCTCACTCGGCCCATTATGGCCAAAAAGATGTCTGTTGTCGTCCGACAAGGGACACTAAGCCGGTTTAACTGCCTATGTCGTGCGACATAAGAAGCCCCATCAGGATGCCTATAAATAGAAGGCATGGCTGATCATTTGAGAGGGGAGGCAAGGAAGAGAGCCAAAGTGAGGGTCAAATTCTGAGAGTAATATCAGTAAAATAGGGGAAACTCTTGCCAAATAGAGTCTCTCCCTCTCTCTCACACACACACACTCACCTCCCTCCTCACACACACACACTTCAAGGTTAAGACTCCAAGAAGCTTCCTTTGGTGGTGATTGAAGGGGTAGACACCATACTATTGGTGATTCTACTTCGTGGACTACAATAGGTAGACACTAAACCTCTCTCTCCCTTTAAATAAAGTTTTTAAATATACCTTGCATGCATACATGCTCTCTTACCATGTAGAAATTGGGATTTTGCATGACAAAGGTGGTGGAGAAGTGAATCTTCAATATTCACTTCTCCCCACCTCAGATCTGGACATTTGGTCATCTTAGGATCAATAAAGATTCAATCTTTACGTATTTGCATGGAGTTAGGAGGTGATGGCTACTTCAAAGTGGCCAAAATCATGTGATTTATCACACTTTGGCCACTAAAGCCATGTGACCCTTCCATTATACTCATATATTATTGTCATATTACTGCTTACAGTAGCTAAATATGCTTGGTTTGCTTGGGGAACAAAGGAGGAACCAAACAGTGAAGGGCAGCAAACGGAGCTCCCCATGTTGTGCGACATAAGTCTCCATGGAGACCCTGTGTCATACGACATGGGACTCCCAGAAGGCTGCAAAGCCATTCTTGGACTTCAGAATCTGCTAGGCCTATCCCTTTGTGACTCAAAGCCTACCTAAGCATCTTCTGGCTCATAAGACACTATTTGAGTGCCTAAACTCAGTTTGGACGCAACCTACTTGACGGAAGAGGATCACCATATGACATAGAAGACTTCAAAAGACTCTATGTCATGTGACATCCGTGTCGACAAAGCCTAACGTGACTTTGTCCACTCCCATCAACCCCAAACTGGGTTCTAGACCACTAAATAGTGTCCTAAATGAGCAAAATAATGTCTTTTCATTTCTCGAGTAGCTTTACCTCTGTAAGGGACAATCTGTCTCAAAATCTCTGCCTTATGATAAAAGATATCACGTGTAAAAAGGGTGCTGCCCCCTATCATGGCTCGCAAGTTGTATTCAGTTCCATACCATTAATGAAATCTAAGGCTTGCACACTTTACTTGTTTACACACATCGCACACACATTTTGAATGTCCATATTTGTCCAAATGTTGATTGAAAGTCCCGAAAGGGGCGTGTTGGGTGAACTCTCTAGTTCTTCCCAACACGTAACCAGACTCCCGGACTCAAAATCTCTTAAAATTAGGTTTTTCAATGTTTTCCTCTAAAAACGGCGTGGCGACTCCCAAAACAAACCGAGAACTCCCTTTTCCGCTTCAAAAGCAAAAATAAAACAAAAAAGACAAAGGGAAGAGAAAGAATTCAAAAACACCATTTTATTAAATTTGGGCTTACACAAATTGCTAAGAAGCAATTAGAGTCCAAAAATCCCAGCAGCCCAACAATCCATTGGGCCTGCCAGCCACTCGGCCCATTATGGCCAAAAGATGTACGCTGTCGTCCGACAAGGGACACTAAGGCGGTTTAACTGCCTATGTCGTGCGACATTAGAAGCCCCATCAGGATGCCTATAAATAGAAGGCATGGCTGATCATTTGAGAGGGGAGGCAAGGAAGAGAGCCAAAGTGAGGGTCAAATTCTGAGAGTAATATCAGTAAAATAGGGGAAACTCTTGCCAAATAGAGTCTCTCCCTCTCTCTCACACACACACACTCACCTCCCTCCTCACACACACACACTTCAAGGTCAAGACTCCAAGAAGCTTCCTTTGGTGGTGATTGAAGGGGTAGACACCATACTATTGGTGATTCTACTTCGTGGACTACAATAGGTAGACACTAAACCTCTCTCTCTCCCTTTAAATAAAGTCTTTAAATATACCTTGCATGCATACTTGCTCTCTTACCATGTAGAAATTGGGATTTTGCATGACAAAGGTGGTGGAGAAGTGAATCTTCAATATTCACTTCTCCCCACCTCAGATCTGGACATTTGATCATCTTAGGATCAATAAATATTCAATCTTTACGTATTTGCATGGAGTTAGGAGGTGATGGCTACTTCAAAGTGGCCAAAATCATGTGATTTATCACACTTTGGCCACTAAATCCATGTGACCCTCCCATTATACTCATATATTATTGTCATATTACTGCTTACAGTAGCTAAATATGCTTGGTTTGCTTGGGGAACAAAGGAGGAACCAAACGGGCGAAGGGCATGAAATAGGCTCCCCATGTCGTGCGACATAAGTCTCCATGGAGACCACTGTGTCATACGACATGGGACTCCCAGAAAGAGGCTGCAAAGCCATTCTTGGACTTCGAATGCTAGGCCTATCCCTTTGTGACTCAAAGCCTACCTAAGCATCTTCTGGCTCATAAGCCACTATTTGGGTGCCTAAACTCTGTTTGGACGCAACCTACTTGACGGAAGAGGATCACCATATGACATAGAAGACTTCAAAAAACTCTATGTCATGTGACATCCGTGTCGACAAAGCCTATCGTGACTTTGTCCACTCCCATCAACCCCAAACTGGGTTCTAGACCACTAAATAGTGTCCTAAATGAGCAAAATAATGTCTTTTCATTTCTCGAGTAGCTTTACCTCTGTAAGGGACAATCTGTCTCAAAACCTCTGCCTTGTGATAAAAGATATCACGTGTAAAAAGGGTGTGGCCCCCTATCATGGCTCGCAAGTTGTATTCAGTTCCATACCATTAATGAAATCTAAGGCTTGCACACTTTACTTGTTTACACACATCGTACACACATTTTGAATGTCCATATTTGTCCAAATGTTGATTGAAAGTCCCAAAAGGGGCGTGTTGGGTGAACTCTCTAGTTCTTCCCAACACGTAACCAGACTCCCGGACTCAAAATCTCTTAAAATTAGGTTTTTCAATGTTTTCCTCTAAAAACGGCGTGGCGACTCCCAAAACAAACCGAGAACTCCCTTTTCCGCTTCAAATGCAAAATAAAACAAAAAAGACAAAGGGAAGAGAAAGAATTCAAAAACTCCTTTTATTTTTTCTTTCTCTCTTTTTTCGGGCGAGCGTTCATTCAGTGGCGACTCCGCTGGGGACTGTTGAAAAACTTTTTGTTCTAAAAAATGAAGACGATACTTGGTATATAGGTGGAAACCACTAACCTTCCTGTATCGCTCCCTAACCCGGGGCTTGGGATAAATGGTGGTCTAACAATCCCACGTACCAGTATCATTCTTCTATTTTCTAAAAGAAGAAAGGTTTTTCTTAAAGAGAGTCTAACTTTCTCCAAATCAACTTGGACAAATTTTTCATTCTTCTTGTGTGTGCATCTGTGTCATGTTGTGTGCTTTGCCTTGATTCCATGCTTATATGCTCTATCATGCTTTGGTATGTGATACTATCGAGAGCCGGAGCTCTTTTCCTTTTTTGCTACTTGCTTGTTTCGTCAAAATAGAACAGGGCAGAAAGATACAGGACTACAGCTACTGGTAAAACTCTGACATTTGGGGCAGTCCCTTTTTGTCATGCTTTGACTCATTCCTTTGTTTTTTCTCTTTGCATACTGCATAAAAGAAAAAAAATACAAAAAAAAAATCTTTTATAAAAAACAAAAATATTTTCTTAGAAAATACCTTCACACTACTCGCACTCTACCTGCACATAGAGTTACAACCCGGGAGTGTACGGACGGCATCGCGGAAAACGACGTGTTTCGCTGACGTTTGAGCGCCTAAAGTCCTCCTAGCCAGTGAGTCAGCCAACACTTGTCCGTGACACACCTTACACCGTGACTGGTTGGTTTTTGGCAAATACTTTTCAAAACGTCATTCAAAACTCGGTTTTCAAAATTTCCTCACAAAGTCCAAGTCGTATCCCGTCTCCAAAAGTCTCGGTATACCGTCCCCTCTTAGTGTCGAAATTACGACATAACCCAACGTAAGTAAACGTCAAGACTTTGACATATCTCAACATAAGCACGTGTCGATCTCACGGTTTGACTCCGCAAGGAATCATAACACGTTTTCGACATGCGCCAAATGTGAGACCATGTCGAATTCTTGATACATACTGGCGAAGGATTATGCCAGAATTTCGCCACAAAGCAGCGAAAGGTTATGCCAGATTTTCAACTCGAAAAGAGGAAAAGTCACGCCCAATCACTACCAGAAAAAGGTCATTTAGCGACGGAAATTTCCGCCGCTAAAATTAAATTTCCGTCGCTAAAAATAATTACCGGCGGAATAATTCCGTCGGTGGTCCGCCGCTACCAGCCCGTCGCAGTGCTCCAACGGGTCAATTTCCGCCGGTATTTTTTTACTTTACCGACGGAATTTATTTCCGCCGGTGAATTAATGGTTACAGCGACGGAAAATTCCGCTGCTAAATTAATTTAATTTAATTAAATTTTCATTTCAGCGGCGGAAATTTCCGTCGCTGTAATAAAAATTAATTTAATTAAATTAATTTCAGCGGCGGAAATTTCCGTCGCTGTAATAAACATTAAATTAAAATGAATTAATTTCAGCGGCGGAAATTACCGTCGCTGAAATTATTTAATTTTAATTTAAATTTTATTACAACGACGGAAATTTCCGCCGCTGAAATCAAAAATTAAATAAAAATTAAATGATTATAGCGGCGGAAATTCCGTCATTTGAAATAAAAATTAACTAAAATAAATTAATTTCGAGAGACGGAAAATTTCGCCGTGAAATTAATTTATTTTAATTAATTTTATTTATGACGGAATTTCCGCCGCTATAATCAATAATTAAATTATTTGAAATTAATTTCGGCGACGGAATTTCCGTCGGCGATTACGAAATAAATTAAAAAAAATAATTTAAAATATCAATAAACCAAAAATTTTTGTACCTGATATAACATTTCAATTTATAAAACTAAAACTATAAAAACTAAAAATCAAAAATCAACGTACCAAATAAATCTAAATATCACCGTACCAAATCGGGAGGGGGAGAGAGGGGAGAGGGGGAGGGGGAGAGGGGGAGAGGGGCGGGGGAGGGGGAGAGGGGGAGGGGGAGAGGGCGGGGAGGGGCTCCGCGGGTATCAAATGTCTCAAATGTTTACAAACGAGTAAAAAATAGTACAAACAAGTCTAAAATAGTCCGTAATCAACTCGGGGCGGCCGGGTATTACCACTGGAAGTCTGGCCGATATGAGCCATCAACGGCGCCAATTGTCTTTGAGTCTCCGCATGAGCCTCCGCAAGCTTTGCCCGCTCGCGTCTCTCCTCCTCAGCCGCGGCCTCAGTGTCGACCCTCGGATCATGAAACGTGGGCGGCCAACATTTCGCCGACGGGCGGTCGACGGGCATTGCCGCCCGTAATCCCCCATCCCTAACACTCGGGCTCCTCTCTTTGGATGTCCCTCGAGAGGTGACCTCGTGCCAAACATCGAGAACGAAGGGGACGGGCTCGCCGGGAGGCGTTCCTTCGAGGAACAACGGCGGCTTGATATGCGGCTGTCAAAATAAAACAAACAATTATAATCATATAAACAATGTAAGGGGCATAAATAAATTTACATATTCAAAATCAAGTCATTTAATGATAGTTTTACTTACAAAGGCATTAGCGGGCGATCGTCGACCCATTGCGGAGGTTGATCGGGCGGCGTAGAAGTCCGAATATGGGTGCTAGCGTAAACATCCACAAAGCGATATTCGGACCATGCTCCCTTTCCTATAAATAAAATAAGCGAGATTATTACTTTGAAATTGTATAAATGCAACATTTAAGCTGATTTAAAAGCATGCATACACTACATTTACACTAAAACCATGGATTTCATAGCATCAACATGGCTCCCGGCTAACATACGTACATAAACCTATTTAAAAGCATGCATACACTACTACATTTAAACTAACATACATACCATGCGGTCGTGATGCTCGGCGGCCGGGATCGTCCCCCGGTATGCAACGCCGCCGACCAGGAGCTGCTCTATTGGCCTTAGCTTTGTTCGGATATAGCCTTCGCCGCATCCAGACCCCCAATATTCGCAAAATTGACCAAACACCTCCTCGGTCATCCAAGTAGGTGTCGAGGGCTGCTTTGTCCGCCGCGAGCCGATTAGTATAATGAGTTCTCTTTGGGGTACCTATAAAAAATATGAATATCTCGTAAACATATAATGATGGCATTATAAAATTAAAAGAGTATAATCATTGTTAATTAAACTAATTAAGGATAGATAAATATGTTACAAATAAAATCCGTAAATCGCTTGTGAGCACTGCCGATCGAAAACATATCTAGCCGTCGTCTCGTCGATTTACGGCGCCCAATAATATTTAGCCTACAACATATAATGATAACATTACAAAACTAAAAGAGTATAATCATTATTAATTATAACATTTTAATAACAAACTAACATTTAAGTTTTAAATAAAAACCATTAACACATTACCTTAAACTCCTCCCACGCATCCTCCTTACGCCTCGGTGGCAATGATTTCCAGTTGGGCCAATACTCGGTCATTTTCGAGACCGCCGGTGTGCCCGATCTTAGTCCTGTGGTGGGGTATCCACCTAGCAAACTTGCCAAGTATATTTATACAATAACATTTTAACTTAAATAATGAATTATATATAAAACAAAAAGGAACCAACTTATATCAAATTAATGAAGAGTTACTTACTTGGTCATAATACGATGATATCAGGACAAATATCCTCCCATCGAGAATCGACGGTGAGTCGAGTACCGGCCCCAGAGGTGGAGCTAGTACTGCTTGCGTGAAGGGTCGACATCATCGGTACCGGATCGGGACGGTTGCGTCCCGATAATCAATGTGTAGATGGGCTTAGTCTTAAGCTTACCCTTACCCTTTCTATTAGAACTCATATACGTATTACGGTAAAAATATTAAAATATACAACTTTAACAATAGGAAACAATATATTCACAATACATCTAAAACTTTAAAGTTCTAATAATCTAAAGCATTCACAATACATATAAAACTTTAAACTATTAATAATATAAAGCATTCACAATACATATAAAACTTTAAAGTTCTAATAATCTAAAGCATTCACAATATATATAAAACGACGGATATTAAAAATAATCTAAAGCATTCACAATACATATGAAACTTTAAAGTTCTAATAATCTAAAGCATTCACAATACATATAAAACTTTAAAGTTCTAATAATCTAAAGCATTCACAATACAATTTTAAAGTTTAAACTATTATATTAATCTTCGTCCCCATCATCATCCTTTGGACTACGAATTACTACAAAACTCGAGTTCTTCATCTTCGTCTTCGGACTACGATGAATCAAACTACGGTTCCTCTTCCTCTTCCTCTTCCTCTTCCTCTTCCTCTTCCTCTTCCTCTTCCTCTTCCTCTTCCTCTTCCTCGACTCTTCCGATTCATCAATATCAATGTGCGCGAGATGACTGAACGAGGCGGGGAGTTGGCAAATTCATTTGGTAAGATATCCTCCTCGGGTTCATCAACATTTTGAGGAATATGAGTGACATCATCTAATGGATGATTAGGCGATGAAACGTTAGGTGGCACTGGCATTTCATCCTCTTGATAGGGTGTTTCTAATGACGACTACGTAGTTGTCGACGAGGGTAGGTTGTCAATCATGCTCCTAGCCTTGGTCATCCAAACGACCCGCCATCCGTCGGGTCGCGGACGAGGGTAGGGAGTCATGTATACTGTTGTGCTTGAGATGCTAAGATGAAGACGTCGTCGCCATTATGTACGGACGAGTCCTTTACATCGACGAGGTCAAATATGGCGTGCTTCTTAACACCTCGCACGGCATCCCGCCAATCACAATTGAACAAGACAACCTTTGTTTCTACCCAAATACTCCACCTCGACTACTTCTTTCGGGACGCCATAATAATCATTCCCTATAAGCTTCACACCGCTATTCCACGTCAATTTAGAGCCCCGTAAGCTTTGGTATGAAACACATAGCCATTCACGAAATAACCGTTGTATAAATGAACGTTCAAGTACGGAGATGATGCTAAATGTCTTAACCTCGCGGCTTTGGCATCACCAGGATGTTCGGCTATCTATAAGACAATATTGTAACCAATTTAATACAATTTTAAGATTGAATGTTTAAAGAAGTGTATAGAATAAATTTGAATGAAACAGAAATATTTACATATTTCCTTAGCCGGTTGGAAATTCTCTTTCTGTCCTAGTTGCGATGAGTTACGGAGATAAATCTGAGCTAAATCTTCAAACATTCTGCAATAGGGTTAAACAAGGCATTTCATATGCGAGGTAATTAAACATGCATAATTTAATCGACGAGGCGTAAACATAACATCAATGACTTACTTGATATATTCCCCAACCTCGTCGCAGTTAAGAAGAACATACGTTTCGACCGCGGCAAACTCTTTAGCGGTTAACGTACGCGTACCAACCCGTTTGCCGAGCAACCGACCGGGGGATGAAAATACGAGAGATGTTTCCCTTAGACGGAAAACCACCATCGTAATTGCGGCCAACCCTAGTCAATCTCGTATCAACATCGGGAGGAAAATATGTTAGACAAAGGCAACAATCTCATCTATGATAACGGCCTGCGAAATTGAGGCCTCGACCATGGCCCTATTGCTCATCTTCCTTTTCAATTGGCCTAGATACCTAAAAGTCATTCGTAGATTAAAACATAAATAATGTTAAAGAAGGTATATTGTTAACGCTCAAATTATTTAGAAATAGAATAAATTCAATTACCTCTCAAATGGATACATCCATACGTATTGAGCTGGACCACCGACTCTAGCCGTATGCCAAGTGGACCGGTAAATGCTCCATAGAATCAAAGAATGAAGGAGGAAATATCTTCTCAAGTTTGCACAAAGTCACTACGATGCTCTCCTCGAAGCTTTTCATGTGATCGACACGCGGTGTGGTCGATGTTAACGCTCGGAAAAACTCACTTAACTCTGTTAACGCCACCCGGATATTGTCGGGCAAGAGACCCACGAGAGCAATCGGAAGTAGCCTATCCGGCCAAAACGTGGCAATCGTGACTCTTCAAACCTGCACTTTCCCCTCCTCTACATTGACACATTTACCAATGTTAGACGCGTAACCATACTGGAAGCCTTAAATCCTTGAGCCATTTCGGGAGGAGGAGCTTCTTTTCCTTTGTAAGCACGTATTGAGCCATCGGTCTAAGCTGGTTTTACCATTGACGTATACCAAGTCTAAGGCCGGCCGCTTACTGATTTCCTTAAGGTCCTTTCGAGCTTTTTCGTTGTCTTTAGTTGTTCTCTTGAAATCCATCAACGTGTTAAAAACATTATCGAATACATTCTTCTCAATGTGCATCACGTCAAGGTTATGTCGAATGAGATTTGTTTTCCGGTATGGCGGCTCCCAAAATATACTCCTCTTGATCCGAGTTATGGGTAGTCCCGAACCCTTGTATTTTGGTCTTCGAAAACTTTTCCCCCACCGAGGATCGGGCAATCTAGATACCTCCTCATAGGCCGTGTCACCACTTAAACGAATCGGGGCCTCATCATGGTCAATCTTGTTCTTTTTAAACGCATTCTTACGGGTCTGAATGGGTGGTCCTCAGGAAGAAATTGTCTATGGCAATCGAACCAACATGGTTTTCCGAGTGCGTGAGCGTGAAAGACTTTGTGTCACTCATACAATACGGACGGCCAACTTCCGTGGGTGCTCCAACCCGATAACATCCCATATGCGGGGAAGTCGTGCTTGTCCACATCAACGCAGCCTTCATCTTTGAAATTCTCTCGCTTGAAAGCATCCCACGTTTCGACCCCATCCTCCCAAAGCTGCTTCAATTCGTCCATCAAAGGTCGGAGATAGACGTCAATGTTCCTCCCGAGTACATTTGGGCGGGGATGAATAACGACAAGAACATGTAGGGATCACTCATACACAACCGGGCGGAAGATTGTAGACGGTGGCTATAGCAGGCCAACAAGAGTAAGATTTTGCCCCAGGACCAAACGGATTGAAACCATCGGAAGCGGATGCATGCTTAGTATATTTCTTGCTTGAGGCCTTGAAAGTCGGGATAAGTCTCATCAAAGTGTTTCCATGCCTCCCCATCTTTGGGATGAATCAACACACCCTCTTCACGCAAACTTTCCTTATGCCAACGCATTGCCTCTGCGGTAGATTTAGACGCGTAGAGGCGTTGCGGTCTTGGAATCAACGGCATGTAGCATGGCTGCTTATGTGGTCTGTTTTTCTTGTGTTTTGAACTCCCCCTCCGATTTGGCTTATATCTACTTTGTCGCAAATTGAACACTCTGTCTTACGTGAATCTTCCTTGTAGAATAGCATGCGATCATTCTTACACGCATCAATCTTTTCATAACATAGCCTAATCTGCCCAACCAACTTCTTTGTCTCATAAAAGTTTGTAACCATCTTATTCTCTTTCGGCAACATCCGCTTAATTGCTTTCATGATACGATTATAGCGGATTGGCTAATATTGCAATCGGCCTTTATGTTAAGGAGCTCGGCCACGGCCTCCAACACGCGATCTCGCAACTTTGGATAGACCTTCTCTTTTGCGAGTCCATAGCATCAATAAATTTCTTGGGCTGCGGGGTTGGTTCTTCTTTGTTGGTTCTACGACCAATCGAAGGAAGGGCCATTTGCATCCTAACCATATCTTCCATATTCAAAGGTGGTTCTTCATTGTCTGAATAATAGGTTCGGGTTCGGGAGGTACATGAATATTCCGGGGGATTATTCGCAACATTTGTGCGCAATCTCGGCTCACCATGACGGGTCCACCGTTTGTACCCAACTTCAAACCCGTTACGCAAAGATGTTTCGAGTCTCGATCAAGCTTAGATACTTGACATTACAACACTTTTCGCATGGACACCTAATCTTACCATCCTTATCCATGTAGTTTGGTTTTATTTGATTGAGCAAATTCAATAAACCCCTTGACCCTCTATAAAACTCGGGATTGATACCGCTATGATTCGGCAACTTCCGCTTGTACATCCAACTACGATCATCGTTAACGAGACATCACTCTGCATTGCAATCCATATATTATACGTACACTCAATTTAATCGACGGATGAAACAAAATTGGGATGTTAATAACTATTGGATTTCATAATATATTAACGGTTTAGAAGTAATTAACGTATTATCATTCCCTAAATTTGAATTACAAACTTAAAAGCAACACGGATCTTCTTAAAATAAATATAAAGCTTCTAACTCATATTTAACAATATATTAACGAGGTCTTCTTAAAGTGTCTAGGAACTCGTTCCCGCTCCAGAACTCGAATCTCTACTCTTCCTCCGCCTCGGTCCCAGGGAGGTCTTTGGTCTAGAGTATGTTGAAAAAGTCGGTCGACCTCGTCTGGCTCGGGTATCGTGTGAGCCGGTGGATCAATCGGTCTGGTAGCTCTCGATCTTGCTCTTTCTGCCTCAAGGCCTCCTGCGAGCTATCACTTCGGGATCATTTCTCAAGCGGCTCTCCGAATCTCCCGAGTCTCTCATGTCTGTGCAATGTCGCCGGTGATTTCATCGGGGTTGCTCTTGGCCTCTATGTCTCTTAATGTCAGAATTTGGAAGAATAGTACGCCCCAAAACACTCTCGTCGTCGAGCCTCTATCATCGGTGTACGGGACCTTGCTTGCTCCTCGTACCATGTCGGATACTCGGTGGTCGAAATGTGCTACCTCTAGTCGACGGAGTAGTGGTCGTATCGGAAGAAAGCCCTCTAGAAATGCTGCGCCGAAAGAAATGTGTGAGTACGAGGCTCGGTCATAATCATCGGCATTGTATTAGTTGTCAATTGCTCTCTCAAAGTCAGATAGTCTGCTGCGGGTATCCGTCTTGTGCTGCTCACTAGAGATGGAATGCAAAAGGATGATACATGTAGTCCGGAAGTCGGACAATAGCGGCCCGATCTGAATATCTCTCATAGTACGCAATCCCCATGCCGGAATCCAATAGTACGGGTTTGCGGTCTCATATCGGGCCAAGGCCGACCTCACATGCCAACTCTCGGTAGCGGCATCCCTCAATATCTGCGTTTGTCCGGTCACCCAAGGTAATGCCGTCTGCCCCTGCAGCGTGGCGAGATCAACGAAATCTCTCATACGGCCACAATGATAGTAATGCGGGGCTGCTGAACCATGTACTCGGATCCTCAGGCTAATCTATCAATGCCGTGGTATGTCTCCGCTAGCAACAGTGGAATGATGTCCATCGCTCCTGTCCAGTTGAATATGTCGGATGTCAACTCCTCGATCACCTCTCGGCTTCACGATGATCTCTAACGGCGTAGTGGACACACTCCGATGTAGCCGCGAAGTAGTGCGCGGACGAGAATGAGCAACATGAATATATCTAAGGAAGTGGATAGATCAAACGGTCAGGGGCTGGTCCGACTCAATCTGGCTATATGAGTCAAGTCTATGAATCTATCGTCAACGACAATGCCCGATACCCGGTCTGGCGATAATCCCAAGAATTGAGATAGTTGCTCCGTAGCTTGATCGTACGTCTCGAGGAAATGCCACGGTCCTCGACTCGGCCACACCGATCGGTGCTCGAAAATCCTCCATCGTTGGCATCGGATCGTTGTACGATAGGGTGAACACATGTCGCTCCGAATCCCAAAAGCACGAAGCAGCTCGGAGCAGATCCCAATCAATCTTCCAATCTTTTAGAGACCAGATGCATGGCATGCTATACCTCCTGTCAATAAGTTTCCGGTGTTGTTTTTGGTGGAAGCGCGAGAGTTCAAGAATGTCTTGTTGAAATTGATACTCTCGGGAAACAATTTCTCCATTGTAATGCTCCATCTTTGCCTTAAATTGGAAATTTCTTTGGGACTTTTTACCTATTAATATTGTGAATAATTGTAAATTGTTAATATTTAAAATTAGGTTTAGAATTGGGGTTGGCTTCTTAGTATCAACAAATCTTGAGCTCTAGTTCAAACTAAACTAAAGGATAATGGTGTCCCTACCTAACCACCTACTCTGTCCTTTAAGTGCATGTTTGATAAACCTATCCCATCCCGAAATGCATGATTATATGAAATGCAAATATCACTTTGTCTACTTGCTTTATAATCGAAAATAAAGAAATTTCGGCTTTTGCATAGACCTAAATTATTACTATTGTGAATAATTTTAAATATTAATATTTAATTCTTTGTTGTAAAATATATAATTTTACAATGATGAATTAAATTAACATTTATAAACAAGATGAGAGTCGTTATCATCCACAACTATCAAAACCCTATCTCAGCTTAGACCAAGAAAGACGAGCAAACAAGTTCTCGACGAGTTTGAGCAAAGGATTTTACATTTGTTTTAATATAGGTTTTTCCGGTTTCACTATCCTCCTCTCCAAGAATCTCAAACATCACGGCCATGTCTTGACGGTGCTGTTTTACTCTTCACTAGTGTTATACGGTCACAAGTAAATACAAGGTAACAGTATAACACCAGTGAAGAGAAAATAGAACTTTCCACCAATTTTTTCAATCTCCACCTTCCATTTACCCAAGATCCTGATTGCAGAATCTTCCTCATGAGCTTGAAAGGCGGCGGTGTTGCCCTCAATCTCACGGTTGCACATGCGAAGCAACCGTGAGATTGGACAACACCGCCCACTCTCGAGAAGATGCTCAGATCTCAGTAAATGGAAGGTGGAAGATAAAAATTGGAGGAAAGATTTTGTTTTCTCTTCGGTGTTATCTTTGTTATCTTGTTTTACTGTGACCGTCTCACCGATGAAAAGTAAAGCAGTGCTTGACAAGTACATGGCTGTGATGTTTGAATCCTTAGAAGAAAGGGCAGTGGCTGGAAAACTCTTATTAAGCAGAAAATCCTTTAGCTTGACAAGCTTATTTGCTCTATCTTTCTTGATCAAAGATGGACGGATTTTGATAGTTGTGGGTGAAAAACTCTCATCTTATTTATATTTTAAGATGTTATACACTATACCACAATACCTAAGGTGCATCTAGGGTGCCGGGATTGATATCGGGCGCTCAAACGTGGCGATATTACATCACCGTCCGCGATGCCGTCAATCGCCCCAAAATGGGATCTAGAACCACTAAGGTAGTGTGCGGTTGAATATGTTACATTATTGATACATTCACCCCCTTCCTCCCCCTTTGACTTTAAAAGACTTGAAAATTAGATATTTAAATACTTATCTAATTGTTGCATATGTAACATGTTATGTTTACTAAATATGTAACATGTTATGTTTACTAAATATAACATGTTACATATTTGATTATAGTACGGTTATTTATCGTTTTCTTTATAGTGGCATATGTTTTCTTCTATTAGTTAATATTACTAGGATACGAAAGCTGTATCCTAGTTTGTTTCATATAAGGTGCATCTAGGGTGCCAGGATTGATATCAGGCGCTCAAACATAGGCGATATACATCACCGTCCGCGATGCCGTCAATCGCCCCAAAATGGGATCTAGAACCACTAAGGTAGTATGCAGTTGAATATGTTACATTATTGAGACATTCACCCCCCTTCCTCCCCCTTTGACTTTAAAAGACTTGAAAATTATATAGACCTAAATTATTACTATTGTGAATATTTTTAAATATTAATATTTAATTCTTTGTTGTAAAATATAAAATTTTACAATGATGAATTAAATTAACATTTATAAACAAAATGAGAGTCGTTCTCATCCACAACTATCAAAACCCTATCTCATCTTAGACCAAGAAAGACGAGCAAACAAGTTCTCATTTGTTTGATCAAAGATGGACGGATTTTGATATTTGTGAGTGAGAAAGGTTCTCATCTTATTTATATTTTAAGATGTTAACCACCAACCACAATACCTAAGGTGCGTCTAAAGATTGATACTTTAAAAGTAGATTTACTATTATAATTTGGAGTGAAAAATATCAAGTCTTTTGCACAAGCATTTGGCCCCGAAGATTGAAACTTTAAAAGTAGATTTACTATTATAATTAATCGAGAAAACAAGAAAATCCCCAACTCCGGTTTTTGTATCTTCTACAAGGCGAAGTTGGGGATTTTCTTGTTTCGATTAATTGCTAAATCTACTTTCAAAGTTTCAATCTTTGAACCTAATCTTGTGCAAAAAAACTTGAATTTTCCACTCCATATGTAACATGTTATGTTTACTAAATATAACATGTTATGTTTACTAAATATGTAACATGTTATGTTTACTAAATATAACATGTTACATATTTGATTATAGTACGGTTATTTATCGTTTTCTTTATAGTGGCATATGTTTTCTTCTATTCGTTAATATTACTAACATATGTTTTCTTCTATTCGTTAATATTACTAAATATGTAACAAACTAGGATTAATCACTTCTACACTTGGATAATGAAACCACATATGCTTAACCACTTCTACACTTGGATAATGAAACCACATCTTGAATTTCCAATTTGTAATCATTTCTACGAGTTTGGGTGCACTTCATACATTTCGGTTCTTTCAACAAAAAATAAATTGTCCTAATAGTCTTGGCTTTGAGACACACGCGCCTCTCTTATATGCGAAAGTATACTTGAGGGCTTCAATCAAACAACATGGATGCCTCTCATGGGTAGATAGAGCCAGGCTCGCCATTAGTGCTTTAACTAAAGTTTCCATTTTTGTTTACCAACTAATCTACTTTAATTAACAAAAGCCTGTTTATATATCTAGAGAACCTTCTAGACCCCACAATCAACATATACGAGATAGATAAGATAGAACAATAACAGTTACTAAACTAGCATATCTTGTATCAATTATAGCGGCGGAAAAGGTAACATTATTTCTTATTTGTTCCTAAACACATAACCATGATTAAGGCCAAAACTACTTAGTATTAGTGCAATTATAGCTTGATATAAACAATTTACAAACAATAAAAGTCATTTTTTTATAAATAATCGACAAGTGAACTTTTTAAAAATAATTTGACAAATGAAGCGCAACTAGGGGTTCATTACCACACCTAGGGGTTCATTTGGGTGTTTCTAATAAAGAAGCGATAGGGCGTAACGGGGATGGAGATATATACCGTGGCGGGTTCATTCTTCGATGAATTTCTCATACTCATCATCCAAAAAAAGGTGTTTGCTCTATGAATACGTGTGTGGGGGTGGGGCTTAGCATTTGTACGTGTGTGTGGGAGCCATAAGCCCATCCAACTTTAGTGCATAAAACACAACCAACCCACACACAAATACGAGAGGATACAACTCAACAAACGAGATATTTGAAATACCTAAATATCAAAATCAAGTTGGCAAAAAAAAAAAAAGATAATAAATACTACAAACGAAGCCACGAATCCCGGAGAAGGCAAACCCGAGCAACAACCTCAAACAAAAATTAAGAATAAATAACAATTCAAAGTTTCAAAGCTGCTTGAAGAAACCAAAACCTTAAAATCAAACACCCAAAAGGATTAACACACACACACACACACACACACACACACAGATTAACACACACACACACACGGACGGACGAGGAATGCCACAAAAACGAGAAAAAGTGGGAAATAAAAAAAAAAAAAAAAAAAAAAAGGTTGTACTACAATGAATCTTTCGAAGGTTTGGCACAAAATCAAAAGGATAAATCAATATAATAGCCATGGCTAAGCTTTTTCTTCCTCAAACGAGAAAATTAAAAATAAAAATTGATCTCGAAATTATAATTTACGAGAAATCTATAACAAACTCATCTGGAAATCATTCAAATTTATCCAACACAAGATCTAGAAATCGAGATTAGAGAGGGAATCGAAATACCTTGGTTGAGTACGAGAGAAGAGAGAGAAAGACGGTGGAAGGAGGCGGACGGACGGAGACGGCGGCTAGGCGGCTTCGAGACGGACGGAGACGGCGGAGAGGTGGAGGGGCGGCGGCGGCGTGGCTTCTTCTCTTCTTCTTCTTCTTCTTCTATTCTAGGTCGCGGCGGGAAGAGAGAGAAAGCGGTAAGAGAGAGAGGGAGAGGAAATGGCGTAATTGATTTACGAGGATAAAATCGGTATTTATAATTTCCCTCGGCGACGGAATATTCCGCCGCTAAATATTAATTATAGCGGCGGAAATTAAATTCCGACGCTATAATTAATATTTAGCGGCGGAATATTCCGTTCGATAAATCCGGCAGCTAACCTATACGTACGTTCACTGGATCGATGACGTGGCACGTCCCAGACGGAAATTTCCGCCGGCGATTTTAAATTCGGCGACGGAAATTTCCTTATATTAATAAATATAATTGTTTTATTATATTTTTGAAAAAATAAATAAATAATAAATATTTATTAATTTTAATTTAATAAATATCATTATTTTTATTTATATAAAATATGAAAGTTATTTTAAATTACTCTCAAAAAAATAAATATGAGTCAATAAATATTATTTTTAAAAAATAAATAAATTCTAAACCCTAAACCTAATACCCTATATATACGTACACTATACACTATACATTATACCACTATACCACATACCTATACATACCTATACCCACATACCTTTATACCTATATCCTAAACCACATACTACATACATCTATATCAATATACACTATATACTATACTTATACTGTATACATATACCACTATACACTATATACCACTATACCATATACCATATACCTATACATACCACATACCTATACCCTTTACACTATATACTATACACTATACATTTAGGGTTTAGGGTTTAGGGTTTAGGGTTTAGGGTTTAGGGTTTAGGGTTTAGGGTTTAGGGTTTAGGGTTTAGGGTTTAGGGTTTGGAGCTTAGGGTTTAGGGTTTAGGGTTTGGGGTTTTGGGTTTAGGGATTTGGACTTAGGGTTTAGGGTTTAGGGTTTAGGGTTTGGGGTTTAGGGTTTAGGGTTTAGGGTTTAGGGTTTAGGGTTTAGGGTTTGGAGCTTAGGGTTTAGGGTTTAGGGTTTGGAGCTTAGGGTTTAGGGTTTAGGGTTTGGAGCTTAGGGTTTAGGGTTTAGGGTTTAGGGTTTAGGGTTTAGGGTTTAGGGTTTAGGGTTTAGGGTTTAGGGTTTAGGGTTTGGAGCTTAGGGTTTAGGGTTTAGGGTTTGGAGCTTAGGGTTTAGGGTTTAGGGTTTAGGGTTTAGGGTTTGGAGCTTAGGGTTTAGGGTTTAGGGTTTAGGTTTGGGACTTTAGGGTTTGGAGCTTAGGGTTTTAGGGTTTGGAGCTTAGGGTTTAGAACAGGGTTGGAGCTAGGGATTTAGGGTTTGGAGACTTAGGGTTTAGGGTTTTAGGGTTTGGAGCTTAGGAGTTTAGGGTTTAGGGTTTAGGGTTTGGAGCTTAGGGTTTAGGG